>CM070744.1:27838806-28162556 GCA_036346245.1 Bonia amplexicaulis
GCAACGTGGGATTCTGCTTCCTCTACTACGGGGCGACGACGCCGAGGCCGCGGCCGAGCCGAGCGCGCGATTGAGGTGGACTTCCTGTGGAAATCGCTCACGGTGAGGCTTGACGACGGGAGGAAAGGAAGGCGAGCGGAGGAGCGGGCGCTCTGGGTGGACCACGGGCGGAGGCGGGAGGCGCGCTCGCCGTGGCACCAGGGCAGGGAGGAGGCGTGCCGCGAGTTCCGTAGGGCGGTGGAGTCGCGACCCGAGGACTGGCAAGCCGTCGTCTCTGCGTTCGACAGGATCCCCAAGGTGGCTTCTCGGATCACCTACAGTGCTTAGTCATTCCTTTAGGATGTCAACTGCACAATTATAAGGTGTACGTGTGATATATCGAAGAATTCCTTGAGGATACCAGTTGCACGATTATAGGAGGGTGGCGAAGGTGTCTTGTTAACGGTAGATGATCCGCGACTGCAACCATTACGGAGATCTTACCTCCTATGAATTCCTTTTAGCCTCATACAGTTGCTGCACAAGCACAGCCCTTATAATCAGCTTAGTCTAGGATGCCATTAAATAGGTCCATGCTAGCTATGTAGTAAGTTTGGATTTACATGGTATCATACCCATGAATAGTGTCTATTTCATGCCATCTTCAACCAACTGTTAGCTTACCTGACAGCTGCACCTACTAGTTCAAGAGGGGAGGGGGGGCACTTACTTGCCAGCCGGAACTAATCCTCCATCTGTGACTTACTCATGTAATCAGTGAATAGATTCCCTTTTTCCAATCAAAATTCAAGATGTGAAGTCGTTGCCTGTTGGAAAAACTAGCTGCTCGCCTGCTCCTCAAGGTGTTCTTCAGTTACATGAACAACATATGTTACATCTCTCCCTATTATAGTGGATATAAGTTCTTGTAGTCAATATATTTCACATTTTGTGTCTATACTGTAAGTAACCTTGTGCGAGAATAGCAATTCTATGACTTACTGTAGATTTATAGTTAGAGAGCCTGTAATTTTGTTTTATGTGAACAACTGTGTTTCAACTCAAAAATATTAATCATTTAGTGTTTAAAAATCTGCATGATGAATCCATGATAGTTATGCATTCACAAGTTCCTACGGAAGTTGCACAGCTAAGTATGTTGGCTGAATTGGTGCTTACTGATTTTTCTATTTTCTTTTGTTTTTCTGCGTAGAAAATAGAATCGTCTCATAGTGTTATGATTTCTCTTTTGATCTCATTCATTTATTATCTTTATTTTGATCTTGATGATACAGCCATCAAGGAGAGAATTTGGTCTGATGGTTGTGTATTATGCTAAGCGAGGTGATAAGCATCATGCTCGTGCAACGTTTGAGAACATGCGAGCAAGAGCGATAGAGCCCAATGCGTTTGTCTTTACAAGGTAGGTGCATTTTTGCTGTTATTTGACAATCTTCGTTGTTGTTTCTTTCCCATGATAGACAAACTGATGTAGGATAAAATGCTAAGCCAGAGGAATTGTGTAAATAATTATTTGAAATAGGCAAACCACAAATTTTTTGTACATAAAGATTGCTCACGGAAATTGTTTCTGCATGATTGCCAGCATGAGAAGGTGACTGGATGAAAGCTTAGTAATGAACCTACCCAGAAGTAGTATAGATGGTCACTTGCAATGCTGGTTCCCTAGCATGAAATAAGAAGTTCACCGATAAAAAATATTGAGATACAAAGGCAGGTGGTTCTCATGGTCACATCTGGCAAAAAGCCTTGCAGATATAGCATGTTCCAGTTATAATCTTTTTATTATCTTCATTATTCAATACGATGTACCTATATGGTGAAAAAGTATACTATTACAATATATAATATTATAATCATATATGTGTGTTTGTGGTTGTAAGCTAGCTTTAGTAAAGTCTTTATGGTTACTCACATTGCTGGTTTGTCCCCTGCATTAAATTTAATTCATTTCATGCAGCCTTGTTCACGCTTATGCAGTTGCTAGATATATGTGTGGGTCGCTGTCATGTGTTGAGGAAATGAAATCTGAGGGCCTTGCGCTGACCAGGGGCGGATCCAAGTGTATTCACTGGGGTCAGTTGACACCAATGCTCGCCGGTAAAGCCCAAAGGAATCCTTTGTGTTGATAGGAAGTGACCAGACTACTTAATGTGAGTGACACCGGGAGCTTTTGCGCTGGATCCGCCCCTGGAGCTGACAATTGTTACTTATGTTAAGAATAGAATATGATTGTTATTCTATCCTTATATGCCTTGGTTTCCTTATCTGTATATGGTATATTTATCTGTTTATTCCCTTGTACCCCCATATATATTGCCCTTTGGGTCTTATGAATATACACATAATATTCATAACATGGTATCAGAGCAAGGGCTCTGACCTTGTTCCGCCGCTGCCTCCGCCGCCGCCGTTGCTCAGTCATCGCCGCCGCCGCTGAGCTGTTCCGCCGGGCGATCTCCACCCGAGCCGCCGCCGCTCGCCACCTCCGCCCAAGCACCGCCGCCGTCCGCCATCATCGCCGTCATGCCGCCGCCGGCCGCCGCCGTCTCCACCCGATCCGCTTGATCGCCGCCGCCGCTTTGCCAACGCCGAGCCGCCATCAACGCTCTACCGGCCGCTGGCTCGGCCGTCGCCGCGACGCTGAGTGAGTCGGCCGTCTGTTTCGCCGACGTGAAGCGAAGACGATTTAGTTTTGTAGTTTTGTAAAAAAAGGAAAAAAGAGAGAAAAAAAGAAAAAAGTATATAACGTTGATTTAATCGCCACCGTTGTCCAAAGACCGCTCGTTAGACTTCATTGCCTTGGTCGCATTGCCGCCCAAAGACCGCCACCGATGGCTTCCATTCCATCTGCTGCGATCCTATTCTCGGGAACAAAGCTCCATGGAACGAACTGCATGTTATGGTCTTCTCTCATGGAGATCACGCTTGATGGTTTCCGCCTTTGGGGATATGTCACCGGTACACACCCTTCTCCGTCACCACCGGTTCAGCCTTCTCCTAGGCAGTCTACTTCTGCACCTCTTGCAGCAGATGAGGCTGCCAAGAAGGAGGCAAAGGTTGCTGCTAATGCTGCTGACGTTGCTGATGAGGCTTTTTAGTATGTCATTGACGCTTTCGAGCGCTGGTGTGCTGACGAGGCCCATATTCGTGCCATCTTGGTGGTCAGCGTCGATGACTCCATCTAGCTAGACATTGTTAGTCTACGGTCTACTCGACAGATCTGGGAGTACTTGCGTGAGCGATACTAGCAGAACAGTGATGCTCAGTTCTTTTCGCTTCAACGTGAGTTGAAGACACTTCGCCAGGGAGATTCTTCCATTGACGACTTCTTTCGGGCCCTGGCAAGTCTCTGGCGCCAGCTAGATGAGTTGGCCTCTCCACTTTGTCAGGAGTGTCACAAAGTGCAGAAGGTGGATCATGATCGCCTTCGCCTTTATGACTTTGTCTGCCGCCTTCGCCTAGAGTTTTGAGCCTGTTAGAGCTCAGCTGCTGAGCTGCTCTCCACGGCCGACTCTTATAGAGGCCCTTTTGACGCTTTGGGTTGAAGATATTCGTCTTAGGTTAGCAGCACAGTCTGTTCCGACTGTGCTTGTTGCCCCTTCTTCGACTACGACGGTGATATCTGCTTCGACTACGGCCTCTCCTCAGGTGCTTGTCTCCGCTCCTGTTTTCGCACCAATTGGAATTCAGTGCAACTACTGCAAGAACTTTGGGCACGACTAACAGAGTTGTGTGGTGCGGAAAAAGCGGAACAAGACATGTGGGGGTGGGCGACCAAAGGGGGGACAGGGAGGCCCTTCCTTCACAGGAGGACATACCAACTCATCGTGTTCGCTCGAAAGGTGACTCGCTCGAGCTCGCCAGCTCTACTTCAGCAGCTCTCTCACAGTTCAGCGGGTTCTGCCAGTTTAGCTCAAACGTCTCCTCCAGGTACCTCTTGGGTTCTAGATTCTGGTGCCTCTTTTCACATGACACCAGAATCCACATCTCTCACTTCAGTAGGACCTCCTGATTTTCCTATCTCTGTTCAGACAGCTGATGGCACTTCCTTGTCTGTCAGCTGTCAGGGTATTCTGTTGTCCACTGACTTTTCTGTTCCAGCTGTTTCTCATATTCCACAGCTTAACATGCAGCTTCTTTCGGTGGGACAACTCATTGATCTTGGTTGTAGGGTTGTTTTTGACTCACACCTGTTTCGTCCAGGATCGACAGACAGGGATGGTACTTGGGACTGGCCGACGCCGTAGGGATCGTCAGGGTCTCTACATTCTCGACCACCTGCACCTTCCGTCCACTTCCGTTGCTCCTACTACGTCTGCGTCTACCGCCATTGCTGCCACCATCTCTGGAGTTTTTGCGCAGTGACATCACCGTTTAGGACACCTGTGTGGGTCCCGTCTTTCTTCATTAGTTCATCGGTGTTCTTGGGCGTTATTCATTGACACGTCAATGTTTTGTCAAAGTTGTAAGTTAGACAAACAGCTACAACTTCCTTATCATTCTAGTGAGTCCATGTCTTCTCGTCCTTTCGATTTAGTTCATTCAGATGTATGGGGACCTGAGCCTATTATCTTAAAAGGCGGGCATAAATTCTATGTAATTTTCATTGATGATTATTTCAGTTTCACTTGGCTTTTCCCTATATCTAATCGTAGTCAGTTTCTTGCGATCTATTGTAGCTTTGGCACGATGGTTTGTACTCAGTTTGAGTCCTCTATCCGTACTTTTCGCTGTGATTCTGCTGGAGAGTATTGTTCTGGTGCTTTCAGACAATTTCTTTCTGAGCAGGGCACTCTTTACTAGTTTTCTTGTCCTGGTGCCCATGCTCAGAATGGGGTTGCTGAACGCAAGCATCGCCATCTGCTTGAGACTGCTCGCACTCTTCTTCTTTCTTCTCATGTTCCACCACAGTTCTGGGAGGAGGCTATTTCTACGGCTGCATATCTCATCAATATGCAGCCTTTCCCTGCTCTTAAGGATGTCAGTCCTATAGAGCGTCTCTACTCTAGAGCCCCCCAGTACAACCACCTTCGTGTTTTTGGTCGCACTGCTTTGTCCCTTTCTGACCTCGTGAGCGCACCAAACCGCCACCGATCGATTGAGTGTTTTTCTTGCGTACAGTTCTGAGCATAAGGGTTATCGATGCTATGATCCTTCTGCTCTACGAATTAGGTTCTCATGAGACATTGTTTTTGATGAATCTCGACCTTTCTTCTATTGAGATTCAACTGCTCGTCCTACTTCCACCATGGAGACAATCTCTTGGTTGTCTCTCTCTGACTCTTTACCCATTTATCCCTTTCACAGCCTTCTTCTAGCCTGTCTTCAGTGGTTCCTTCTGTACCTTCACCTCCTGTGTTGCCTTCTGTAGCACCGCCTCTTGCTCCTGCAGCACCGCTGTCTCGTTTATCTAGGGTGCACTACTCCAGACGTCCTCGTTCTTCACCAGACTCATCTTCTGGCATCTTGTCGACACCGACGTCTGATTCCTCTGATGATGTTCCTCGTTACGCCCTTCGTGACCTTTGACCTCCTGATCGTCTTGGTTTTACTTCGACTGCTCATGCTCTCTCTGTCATTGAGCCTAGTTTTTATCGTGAGGCTGCTTCTCATTCTGAGTGGCAGCTCGCTATGGCAGAGGAGCTTGATGCTCTTAGACGTACGGAGACTTGGGATATTGTATCGACGCCTGTGCATGCTCGTCCTATCATGTGCAAGTGGGTGTACAAGATTAAGGCCAGGTCTGATGGTACTATTGAGCGCTACAAGGCTCGTCTTGTGGCTCGTGGCTTCCAGCAGGAGTATGGTCGTGATTACGATGAGACGTCCCTGTTGCCCATATGACCACTGTTCGCACTCTTGTTGCTAAGGTTATCAAGGCGTCGCCTAGGCGTCCCGGTGGCGGCGGTGGACGCCAGGCCCATCGCCCGCCTCCTGCCGCTTAGGCGGCGGGCGACGCCTAGGCATCCAGGCGACGCCTAGTGCGCTGTGGGAGCCTGGGCGCGCCGGGGGGGGGATCACTACTCAGTACTCACTAAGATACGGACTTACCCGACAACCTCCAGCAGCCGCCTCTAGGGTTTCACCTCCTCCTGCCGCCGGGTCACCGACGCCAATCTGCAGCATCCTCTCGCCGCTGGCGCCGAACTACTGGCTCCTCCCGCCACCGGTTCCCTCTCCAGCAGCCGCAGGCTTGCAGCTCAGGTGATCTCCCGCTCCTGTGCTCTGCTTTCTCCTCCGCTCCTGACTCCTCCGCCGCCACCGGCTCCTCTGAGTTAGTACTTATATTTTTCTCAGTTTTTTGCGATTAAGTCCTCAGTTTCTAAAAATTACGAACATACCCTTTTCTCAATAGATTTCTTCTAATTTAGACCTCCTGAGATATGGTTATTTAGATAATTTATGCTATTATGCTACATGGTTATTTATTTTTCAGTCATATAAGATATTATTTGTCGTCTAACTACTATCGTCTAATTGTCGCCATGGCGGGCGCCTAGTCGACTAGGCGTCCAGGCGCCCCGGCCTCGCCGCAACTTGCCGGAGCGCCGTGACAACCTTGCTTGTTGCGGTTGCTTCTGTTCGCCGGTGGTCTATCTCTTAGCTGGATGTTAAGAATGCCTTTCTTAATGGTGTTTTGCATGAGGAGGTTTACATGCAGCCACCACCTGGGTATTCTGTTCCAGATGGCCATGTCTGTCGTCTCCGTTGTGCTTTTTATGGCCTCAAACAGGCCCCTCGTGTCTGGTTTGCGTGTTTCACCTCATTGATTACCGTTGTCGGTTTCACTGTCAGTGCCTACGATCCTGCTCTTTTTGTCCATGTCTCACCTCGAGGTAGGACACTACTTCTTCTATATGTGGATGATACGCTCATTACTGGTGACGATTCCTTTATCTGTACATGGCATATTCCTCCGTATATCCCTCTTGTACTCACTATATATATTGCCCTTTGGGCCTCATGAATATATACACGATATTCATAACATTGAAGAGTTGGTCTGCGAGATGGAAGAGGATGGAATAGATACTCCTAGAGATGTGTTTCATAGTATGATGCATGGATATACTATCATTCAGGAAGAAAAGAAATGTCTAGTTGTGTTTGAAAGGCTGAAGGTGCAGTGGGAAATGGCGCATTCTTACATTATTGTGCTCACCTTTCTGAACCTACAACACATCTGGGAGCTTTTGTGTTGGGGGTGGATGGGGCCATGGGGGCACTGTGTCTCATTTGCCTTTTAGATCTGAAGTTCTTTTTTCCTTATTTGCAGGAGAGTGGCTTTAATCCATCGATAATTTCTTATGGGTGCCTCATTAATTTGTATGTCAAGGTAGAATTCTGTGGAAGTATCTAGTCTTCCATCTTTTTACTTTTGTTCTTTTCTGTATGGATCGCTGCCTGACTATCATAGTTACAAGGAGGAAAAAAATGAAGAAAAATCGAACACATGGTAAAAAGAAAACAATATTTTAGTCCTGCAACCTAGACCAACAATGTGAATATTCTCGAAAACTGTGATGTGTATTTAATCATCTTTTTTTTCTGCCTTATTGATTTCTTATGTTTTTATCTGCGTCGTCGTCTGAATGAATAGCAATCACTGATGCAGCTTTGGTATTGTTGCTTTGTTTTACAGATTGGTAAGGTTGCCAAAGCCTTAGATATTAGCAAAGAAATGGAGTCATATGGCATGAAGCATAATAACAAAACTTACTCTATGTTGATCAGTGGATTTATCCATTTACATGATTTTACAAATGCTTTCAGCATATTTGAGGAAATGCTAAGATCAGGTCTTCAGCCTGATCGTGCCATATACAATTTGCTGATAGAAGCATTTTGTAAGATGGGAAATATGGATCGAGCTATTCGCATTTTGGAAAAATGAAGAAGGAACGGATGCAACCATCAAATAGAGCATTTAGGCCTATCATAGAGGGGTTCACAGTTGCTGGAGATATGAAAAGGGCTCTGGATACTCTTGATCTGATGCGGCGAAGTGGCTGCGCTCCGACTGTTGTGACTTACAATGCTCTGGATACATATTAATTTCTTCAAATTTAAACCATGTTAGGCATGTACCAGTACCATTGTCATTTACTTTATTGGTGTCTTTGTAGGTTGAAAGAGCCATCTCTGTGCTTGACAAGATGTCCATTGCTGGCATTACACCAAATGAGCATACATACACAATCATTATGAGGTTATGCTGCTAATGGAGATATAGGAAAGGCTTTTGAATATTTCATGAAAATCAAAGAGAGTGGTCTAAAACTCGATGTGTACATTTATGAAACATCGCTAAGGGCCTGTTGTAAATCAGGGAGGATGCAGAGCGCTTCAGCAGTCACACACGAGATGAGCTTTCAAAAGATACCAAGGAATACATTTGTATATAATATTTTGATTGATGGGTAGGTGCTCTAGATAATCTCTTTAGCCATTGTAGGTTAACCTTATTCTTCTGCAGTCCTACAAGGTCAGAATTTTTTATGCCCAGTAACTAGAGACACTTACATTCATTTCATGACTGGTGGAGTGGATGGTACTACTACTTGACCAACTGCTAACTCAGGGATATGAAGAAACTATTACAATACCTCGTTATTGAATTAGTTGCACACTATTTTGGGCTGTCCATACTGCATACTGATTTCAGGGTTTATTTCAAAAAGCTTGTTAGAATTTTCCTTTGCTTGTTTCATCACTAATCTTTTGTGTAGTTGGGCTCGGAGAGGAGATGTTTGGGAGGCAGCGGACTTGATGAAGCAGATGAAAGAAGATGGGAGTCCCTCCTAACATCCATACATATACCTCCTACATAAATGCATGCTGCAAAGCAGGAGATGCAGGTATGAGAATTTTGCATTGAAATAATTAATTTCTAGCTTATTGTGTGACTGCACAGTGGAGGTAGCTTGACAGTGATAGTACAATTCAATGTGATAAAACATAACTACACATTTTTTTAAGGCAGCTCAGCAAAATATTTGTAAGGCCGTATAAAACTGCGAATTTTTTCAGCACAATGAGCTTTATCCTACATGGCTTCATCCTATTATAATTGGATAATTGCGAATGGAGAAGTATTTCTCTTGGGCCCTTCTTTGCACGCTATCCATTAATTTGTTTTATTAAATGATTTATTTGTAGAGGGCAGAAAAGGTGATTGAAGAAATGGCAGATGTTGGACTGAAACCTAATGTCAAGACATATACTACCTTGATTAAAGGTTGGGCAAGGGCATCACTTCCAGACAGGGCGTTGAAATGTTTTGAAGAGATGAAACTGGCTGGGCTGAAGCCTGATGAGGCTGCTTATCATTGCTTGGTAACCTTACTTCTCTCAAGGGCAACTGTTATGGAGGGAAGCACCTACACAAGAATCTTGAGTGTTTGTAGAGAAATGTTTGACAATGATTTGACTGTTGATCTGCGCACTGCCGTTCACTAGTCTAGACGGCTTCAAGGTTGAGAGGACGGGAGGGGCACTAACAGATGCACTTCAGAGAATATTTTCTCCTGGTTGAAATTCATTAGAAGTTTTGGGAGAGGCTTCTGATTCTTTAAGCACCGGGGATTCTGATTATTGCAGCGATTCTGATTTTAGCGATGAGGAGGATCAAGATGCTGATGACAACTGACAAAATCTAGAGTGTGTTTTTATCATTCCGCACTGCACTCCTTGCTATTTTTCCTTGAGCTGCGCGGGAGTTGACCCAACAAGGTATATTGTATGTGTGTGTTTAAGATATCACTACCTTTTGATGATGTTTTTAAAATACAAATGTTTATATTTCCATCATGAATTGATTGACCATAAGTTTGTTAACAATGTTTTTTAAAACCATAAGTTTGTTAACAATGTTTTTTTAAAACAAAAGTTTACTAACGATCATTAGTCATTGCCACTTTGTGGAGTTTCTGAAATTAGTGTTCCAGAGTATAAATAACACTCTTTTGTTTGAAATGACAGTGTCTTTGATCAAACTCTGTGTCCTAACATTACAGACCAGTAGTTTGGGGACTATCCAAGAGTAGGGTTCGGAATCGTATAGTGCAGTGAGCATGAGCTGTCTGGCCTCTGCGGCGTTTCTTCAAGAGCTGCACACAGTCAGTAACAGTTCTACTGGTGCTGAAGGCACAGGCTGTCAATGCAACAGGCGAGGCTTACTCAGTTATGTGTGTTGCTGTACAGATCAATGACTGGTACAGTCGTACAGGTAAATATGACAAGTTCATTTTTGTTATTCTTTTACTATGGTCCAACTTGTTATATACTCCTAAATCAAATCCAAGGTCATATATGCAGAATTTTTTAGCTCATTAACCACCCATCGCCAATTTTTGGCCGTGTTTTTGTGTTTTGCTGTGGTAAATGTACCAGCCATGATGAAGTCTGTGCGCTCATTTTGCAGCATCCACATGTTTCAATTTTTTTTGGCAGCATCCAAATGTTAGGAGTAGGATGCACGGGGTTTATGGTTCTATGATTGAATACCACCACTTTGATGGGCATTGAGTAAGCATTTCACAGTACAGGATTCCTAACTGCAGTAGGGCAGCACAGTATGTCTACAAGGTTTTGTAACCTCATCCCTTGACATGCCGTGGGGTGCTTAGCTGAATACTACACAAACCAACTGTAGTGAAGTAGTACTAAAAGGTGAGATCATTTGAACTTGTAGTAGTAATGTGTCGTGGAACGAACCTTCTCTTTGTTTTGATGATTTTAAATAAGGCAAGGTAAATAGGAGCATGGGTTGTTGCCTTGTACATTATTGCGGTTTGGGCTGGGAATACCCCCTTGAAACTGAAGTACAAGTCCAATCAAGTGCTAGATGATGACTGTTTTCTCATTTAAGGTTTGGCATCTTCCAGTACAGCAGCTTCAATCAAATGAGCCTTAACGTAGCACAGTCCGATTCAATATTACTTGGAATTGCACGCCTCTGTCCAAGCTGAGAGCTTTTACTAGTCGGGACACTTGAATGCCTGCACAAGACGGCATTAATGCGGTGCTTATGAGCCCAATTTCTTGAGACTGGTGTGTGCGCGTATGTGTGTGATAGTATGAGCTGCGAATCTTAGCTGGCCGGTATCTTTCATTGAATCAAAAGTGGCCTCCCCATTCAAGTCTTGCCCACAAGATAAAACAGTGCTTCATTTATGCCTGTTATTTAAGTTTGCTTAGCTGCATTGCCCTTCTCATTCATACGCACCATAAATTCTTGCAAGCAAATCTTGATTGTAGTTGCAGTATGTTTTTTTTCTTGATATGTGACTTGGTGTTCTTCTGATGTTAAATAATTCACGGATAAAGTTTTTGCTTCTTCATGCACGTACATTTTTCTGAAGAATTAAAGATTACGCATTACAGCCTCTGCCTTGTGACAAATGTACAACTCTGCGAAAGTGTGTTGGAGTTGGATACAGGAGTATAAAGGTGGAAAAGGCAGGTCTAGTTTCATGATGTTTTTAGATTTTGCATCCAACTGAAGCCTAGGATGGATGAGGGAAAGGGGAAAGCGACTGGAAATGTCTTTGTTCTTACAGGAGTAGCTAGAAATGACACCACAGGTGGGCAGCGATCCAAAGCTTTTCTTTTTTGTAAATATTGACTTTTGGAACTCATTTGTAGTGGAAATTTAACTGCTCCAAAAGTGGGCGATAGTGGCAGCTATGTTGATGCTTCTTTATTGTTTTTTTTCCTGGAAGATGTGACATATGTAAAAAGGATTCCTGTCTCGTACGGCCGTTTGGAATACGGAGATTTCCTATATTCTTGTTGGAATGGAACCGTTCGAAATTCTTGTATTCCAAATAGGTCTTAAATTAAATAGTAGTTGATGAGAGATGGTGTTGTATGTTTTTTCCCAAGTAAGATGCACCACATGTACAACAACTTGTGAGATGGATGCAATCATGTCATAGAACTTGTTTAAGTGGTATATGGTGGGCTAAAAATGGTATATGGTGGTACATCCACACGCGCATGGAGCTAACTCAAGATGCCATCCAACCCAATGGAAACTCCACACCTTCCGACTTCAACTCATCTTTGCCATTTCAACTAAACGCCTTAAGGTCCTCAATCTCTCTTCCGGCCATCTCCTTGTAGCTATGCATGGATCCTCGAGCCAAGCCCAGCATCGCACCGCAAAGTGACCAAGAGGCTGGTGACGAAGGTATCAGCATAGTGGATAGCGGACGATATGTTCCTATAGCAGAATCTGAAGTCTTTAGTTAACCATGTATATCTCATGACTTTTTACCATAATAAAAAGCAACTCCAACATGCAAGATAGCTAAGTCAATTAGAAACTTAGACATAAGTAGTACATGCACGATAAATCAACCGGAATGAGATATTGCATAAGATCAATATTAGAGCAATCAAGCAGCAACATGACACCAGAAGTTCAGACTTCAAAGTTCATACTCGATCTGAGCATAAGTTCATACTTCAAACTTTAGGAAACGCTGGATTGGACATGACTTACAGCTTGCAAGCGTGGCTCGATCTTAGTTTTAGTTGCTCACCGGCGGTGGCTGTCGGTTGGTCAAGCTGCGAGCAAACACGCAACAGAGAAGGAACATGAGGCACGGGTGTGCGACGAGTACTACCGTGGCCTAGTTGTCAGCACCACTGGCCACTGCCACACATGGGATGAGGCGTCCGCATGCCTCGTCAGGCCACCGTGCAGCTACTACGTGCCGTGCATGGCCTGGGCCTCCACAAGGTGCATGCTGCCAAGAAGATGATTTATTCTATGTAGCTTAGAGTGTGGTTATGTGTTGCATTGGTTGGTCATGGAGTGCAGAGAAGGAAGGGAGAGGGAGAAGAGTTGGGGAGAGCTGAGAGGAAGAAGGTGAAGTGATTACGTGGCATCCATGTTAGCGTCATGTGTGTTTGGATGTGCCACTGTGTGATTTTAACCTACTATGCACTACTTAGACAAGTTTTTTGTGACCTATTTAAACAATTCTTATGTTTTGTGACATAGCTGCATCCATCCCATAAGTTGTTGTGGCTGTAATGCAATTTACTTTTTTTAAAGGTAAAAATAGGTACTCCGTGAATTTTGATGCGGTTCAGACTTGAGATTTGAGATAAAGGGTGTGAATGGGACCAGTGTGAGTTGGTTCTTACTTTGATATGACTTAACTGTTCCAGAATTAAATTTGTACCCATTTTATTTGAAAGAGCACGAAAGCACAACCCAATAAATAATATTTAATTTTCTTAATTCATTTAGCTCCATCCCAACTACCGCACAATGACAGTCTTTATTTTAGAAAAGAGGCCAACAACAATTAAACATAGTGTATATATATATATATATATATATATATATATATATATATATATATATATATATATGTTAGCCGGGAAACAGTACTGAGCAAGCTAGGGAAAAAAAAAGTAGAGAAATTTGAAGGGGCCTTATTATTAGCTAGCTGTTCTTGCATGCAAGTGGCGCCACGCCGTCCCCTCTTCCTCCCCAAGGCGCGGCACTATATATATATGGGAGGTGCACCATTCATTCTCCCACAAGACAAGCATAGCCTCCTCTCTTCCTGTACGCGCACTCACCAATACACAGTCGCATTGCCATATATATATATCCACCCCCTAGGACTTTGAGGAGGTTGCACTATCTATCTAGGTAGGTAGGTAGGGGCACGAGCTCGATGGCAAGCACGGTGGAGTCGCCGGCGAGCTCGTGCGTGTCGTCGGACGCGGAGGAGGAGGCGGCGGTGGTGGCGAAGCCGATGGTGGTGGTGGGGTGCCCGCAGTGCCTCATGTACGTGATGCTCTCGGAGGAGCAGCAGCAGCCCAAGTGCCCCCGGTGCAAGAGCCCCGTGCTGCTGCACTTCCTCCGCGGCGCCGCCGACGCCAACAACAAGAAGCAGCAGGGCAGCAAGAGCTAATAAGCTTAATGCTTGCTTGCTTGCTTCCTGCTTGTCGAGCCGCTATAGCTTCTTCGATTCTGATCTCCGTCATGTTTTAGCGCAACGCATGCCATGTATTTTGCTGAACTCCGTAGCCTCTTCTTCTTCTTCTTCTTCTTCTTCTTCTTCTTCTTCTTCTTCTTCTTCTTCTTCTTCTTCTTCTTCTTCTTCTTCTTCTTCTTCTTCTTCTTCTTCTTCTTCTTCTTCTTCATACTTTGATTCGCGCCTTGATCCTCGAATTACCCCTACCTAATTCTTGGTACGCAGTGGCATGCCAGTAGTAGTTCGATCGATCAGGTTTTCTTTCTGAACGGATTAGCTAGCTAGCTAGCTGCATGAGAGCTCTTCAATCTAGCTTGATGAAGATCGATCGATGCTTGCTTTCTCTTTTTTTCCTTTAATTTACTGCTTTGAAGACGGACGAATTAAGGTCTCTTGCAATGTACCGTGTGACTGGGGGCTCTGCTCGTTCGTCTCTTAATTATTGAGTATCCTGTGGACGATCGTATGCAGACTGCCTAGCTAGCTACTTTAATTTAAGTTAATTTGCTTTTGTTAAAGATCCTCACGTGACCAATCAGCAACCTCCGGCTATAGCTATAGGCAGCCCCGACGGGGACGGGAAAAATCAAAAGGGGAGACGATCATGCAAAACTTGTGTCCCTTTTAATTAGAGATCAAGCAGCACGTCAGCTTCTTTTAATTAGAGATGCGTGCATGGAACACTACTACTACGACTCTACTCCGTATGCAGCAGATGGAATAAATAGAGACAATAAATAATTAGGGGCAGTTGAGGGGAGGAATCAATCGGCCGGGCGTAGCACGCACGTCAGTTCGTCATCAAGCACGCATTTATACCCACCGTCCTCTCCTCAGCTCCCGCCTTCCGTCACTCGTTTTTCTTGGCTGCTTCCTGCGTGCGCGCGCGACCGAGCGAAAGGAAAGGCCTCTCCAGCCTGCATGCACGCGCCCACGGTCGCACGTCTTTATTATGGCCTTTTTTTTACGTGTCCGTATCTACTGACGAAAGGAAGAGGACTCCTTCGGTCGGTGTAGGGACCGAGCCACACCCTAAAAGAGTAAACTTTAGATTAAAATATAAAAAAATATCTAATATACAATAAGATAAATTCAGTCCAGTCTGATTAATATTTTCGTGGTCCAGCACAGATAGCTTAGATCAACAGATCAGATCATAAGATGCCTCTCTCTCTAAAAGGACAAGAAGAAAGGTAATGCATGGATCAAAACGGCACTAGAGACATCTCCTATAATAAATTATTTTTCTAAATATTCTATAACATCTTTACTATAACTTTCTGCCTTACATCGTCTCACTATTTACGTTGGTTTATAGAATTAACTTGTCTTTTGCATAAGAGATGGCACATTATCTCTCATCACCTTATCTCTCCTTTATATAAAATTTTACTTATTTAATATAGCTAAGAAAACAGTTAAGGTTGTACTATTGACGATACTCTAACTGGAGTAGCTAATAGCGTCTCAAATGGTTGTAAAAAGCTTCGGTAGTATTTCCTTAGAAAAACAAACCCCAGTAGTACCCATGGTGCGTAGCAGCACAGTCTGCTATATCAGAAATGGAGCTCGAGGACCTCTTCGTGGAAATGAATTCACACACTAAGCAGAAAAAAATTATGTATTTGTTTTAAGTGTAGTATTGGATTTCGAAAGTTCTGTTTATTATAGTGTAGGACCGATATGATAACAGAGAAGGATGAATACTGTCGTCAAATTTTTCCTCAAGTATTCCCCTAATCTTTACTTCAATAGCTATGAGAAGATATAAAAATCAAGAAACCAAAAATCCAAAAATTCTCGAAGCTATTGAAATTTTCAACATGTAAATAGTGATTTTAGCACTATTTTAAATCCAAAAAATCATGTAACTTTTGATCCATCGATCCAAAAGATTTAAAACTTGAAACAAAACTAGTTCATAACCTTATAAACCTATCCCAATTAAAAAAACTTGAAAGAACTTGAGAGATTTAGGATATTTTGGTTCGTGAAGCTTTGATGCACCAAACTGGTCTAAAACCTAAAATTGAGCTAACTTTCAAACAAAAACGCCAAATCACTTGAAATTTGGTATGAACTTTTTCTAGGATGTCAGATACCTATTACAATCAACGATTTATAAAATTATTGCCAAAGCTCTAACATTTTTCCGTTTGAAGGCAGATTACACCAAAAATGAGTCAAAAACCTAAAACAGTGAATACGACTTGCTCATGGGTGGTTGATGTCAAAGATGACTCTAGAAGTATCCCCACGTATCACAGTAAGTTAGAACATCAAAGAAATCAAACCAAAAATCATCAGATCAAGAAATCACTTGAAGGATAAAAAACGTGTAAAAACCGAGTTTCTTGATGAACTTACTACCAAAGTGCCTAAATGGGTGGAGATTGATTTTCTGAGATTATCTCCATCTTTTACACATCCTTAGCACAGCAAGATGAAGAAGAGGGAAGAGAAGAGATCAAAACCAACCAAATCAATCAAAACAAGATATAGCCATGGCGATAATCAAAAATTGATATATTACCACTTGAGGAGGTAAGTTTTACAGCCACTCCACCTTAGAGAACAGAGAGCACACCACAAGCATTCAATTCTCAAACACTAACCCTAAAACAAGAGAGCACACAAGAGAGGTAGATTGGATGGTTAACCAGAAGTCTCCATCTCAATCCCTTTAAGTTCTTCACAAGACTTCAAGCGATCTATACATTCAAAGACAAAAAAATTATTTTCGGGCATAAGTTCTTCACAACTTGACCCACATTAGGAATGACATATCTCATGCAATCTATAACCATTGACCTAGGTCACCAAATCATCCTATGACTCAAAATTTTCAAAATCATCTATTTCTACATGTTGTTGACAACAATATGCAAATCTGCAAATTCTAAATTTCCACTCCTCCAAAAGAATAATGGTTCATCACAATAAAACCATGTATATTCTAAATTGAAACTGTCTGCGATACATCAGATATCACAGACGATTTCTACTAAAAATCGTCTGTGATAGTCAATTATCATAAACGGTTTGCTATTGAAACCATCCACGATAGTTTGCATCAAAGACGGTGCGAAAGTCGTATGTGCTGACATCATAGCATTACTGACCCATAAACTCAGATAACTCATAAAACTATTTGTGATGACGTTTTTGAACCGACCTTCTCTGCACTAGTGACCAACTCTACACATAGCTCGGTTATTTTGTTTCATAGATGTTGATGATCACAAGTCAACTTGTACTACGGTTTGCAGCGCCCCGCAACTTCCGGCTGCTGGAAGAGCTGGACCGCGGCGAGAAGGGCACCGTCACCTACGGCATGGACGACGGCGACGACCTCTTCATGCGCTCCTGGACAGGCACCAGCATAGGACCACTCAACGTAAAGCACGATCTCTCATCTGATTCAGGTCATCCATGCATGCTACGAATTCAGACCTGTATCTCGTCTGATTCTGATCATCATATCCATGTCCATGTGCGTGCTAATGTATCCTTGGTTGCTCGCCCGATCTAGCTGCATCCATCGGATCATCGGATGCGCGCAGTCTGTACCAGCTGAAGCTCTTCTGCGACAAGGACTACCCCGACAAGCCGGCCGCCGTTCGCTTCCACTCCAGGATCAACATCTCCTGCATCAACCCTGACATGCACCGGACTGGTTGGTACCCTCATTCCCCTCTCCTTCGCCTTACCTATATTCCTATGGCCTAATGTCCAATGGGTAAAACAACATGCATGTGCCATAGAATAAATTGCCTTCTGTTGGATTAATTGCTACTGTAAACTCGCTCTGATTTGTATGGGTACCCATTCTACTAGCTCCCGCGCTCCTTCCTTTCTAGCGCAACATTCTGGAGTCTGATAGAGGAGGTGCTAACTTAATTTGATACATTTTTCCAGTATATGTACTACTTACAATTTGATTAAGTTGAGCTACACCTGAAAATCTGAATGACAGGTAGTCAAGTGCACCTGTACTACTGTACCTCTTCAAAACATACAGCTCCTATGTGTATCTGAAATGCTGCTGGCTATTGAGGCTAGGGAGGTGAATTGAAATGCCAGGAAAAATCTTTGAACTGTATTATTGCTATTGTTAGATATATGGTAGTGAATCTTTTGAATGGCCAGGAAAGATCGTCAGTATTCAAACAAGTAGACATTCCAATGCAGTGATTATTAAAGTTGGGGGTTACAAATAGTTTACCCTAACAGTTAAAACTAGAAGAAACAAAACTGCATGAGTTAAGATCATAAATAGGTTCACAAAGTTAAATGCTTACTACTTTCCACTTTATCCGGAAGTGGTTTTGGTAGCAAACCTTAATGAGATGCTGAGATTTCGAGGTATTTCACCTCAGGTCGAAGGCAAGAAGTTGCATATGCTGGCCAATTGGCAGAGGGAGTACACCATGGAGGCCATCCTGACGCAGCTGAAGAAGGAGATGGCCGCGCCGGAGAACCGGAAGCTAGTTCAGCCCCCAGAAGGAACCTTGTTCTAGTTATTGTGAGCTTGGGACAAGCATGTGCTCCGCTTGGACTTGTCAGTAACTCTGTACTAGCACAAAGGTGAAGGCATGCTCCTGATAGCTGTATGACATGCACCGAATTTTCCCCAAAATTGTGACCTAAAAGCAGTGTAGTGCATTCTTGGCATCTCGCCTAACTTGCATTATTGCTATTGCTCCCGCTTGCCTATATATATAGACTGGTTGATATCTTGTTGGATCCATGGCATGGTCATGGACAAGTTTGGCTTGGTTTGAACACTCAACACAAAGCTCCTTTTATGTTGTTGTAGGACCGGACAGGCAACAGACGGAGGTGAATGGTGCCTTTAAATTTTTCCTAAATATTCACAAATCCTTTACTCCGATAACTACAAAGCTATGAAGATTAGGAAGTGAAGTTCACTTGAAAAATCAGAGAAACACATAGCTCAGTACGACCAGATCAGAGTACAACGTGGTCGAGTTACGACCACTCGTCGGAAACACAACGTGGTCGATTACAACTACTGGTTGGAAAGCACCGGACAACCAAACTGAACGCAATCAGTTAGCGGAGAAAAGCAACGTGGTCGAAAGGCAGACAACGTGATCGAAGCTACTGTGGTCGAAATCAACGTGGTCGTAACCACAGTGGTCTAAACCAACATGGTCGTAACCACAGTAGTCGAAACCAACATGGTCGAACCCAGCGTTGTCGATGTCCAATGTGTGGTCAAAAGGCCAGCGTAGTTCAGGACCAATGAGTGATCGGAAACCAGCGCAGTCAAAAACCGATGTGATCGCAAACTACGTGGTCGAAGATCAGTGTGTGCGGTCAAACAACCAACGTGGTCAAGGATCTGATAGTGGTCACAAACCCAAGAGTTTGAAGCAAGATGAAATCCAACTAGTGAGATCACCGACCAGTGAGTGGTCCATCTGTAAGCAGTCAAAACTGAAGTGGTCACACCAAGTCGAACATCGATCGATGAGGCCGACGACCATTGAATGGTCGAAAACCAAAGAGGTCGGAGAACAGGGACTCCGGTACTACCGCTACAATACATGCGGTACTACCGTTTCTCCCAGAAGAATAGGGTTGTCACGAGAACCAAAATTAACAAAGCTTTCGGTCGACTAGAAGAAACAGAAAAGGTGCACGACCACACGATCTAAGACCATTGAGCAATCAAAGACAACTATGGTCGTAAACGATTCGATTAGCAGTGGAGGCGCACGACCACACGATTCCACGACCATTGAACGATCGAAAATAGGTGCGGTCGTAAACGACTAGAAGTAGCAGAGAAGGCTCAGAGTACCCCATCAACTAAAGTATACATTTTGACCTGGCAGGATAGACGATCTGCTTTGAGGTCATCGTCGGGAACTGTACCCTTCTGAAGATACTCATAGATGGGAGCCATACAGGTATCCTCGTACTCTAGAGAGGCTGACTTATTAGGAGTTGTCTTCGATACTTCGACTAGAGACAGAATCTAGAGTTGCTCCAAGAATACTCCTGGTGGTACTTGTGATCAGAGAGAAGCTAGTCGAGCTCACTAGTCAGCGAGAAAGTTATCCTTTTGGGGGATATACTGTAGCTCAAACTGTAAAAGTGCTTCTCTAGCTTCCTGACTTCCGATAAGTACCGAGACATGGTCGAATTAGAGCATTGATACTATTTTCCGACCTAATTCACAACTAGTTGGGAGTCTCCTCTCACGAGTAGTCAATGAATCTCAAGCACTTTCATGGCTCGTATGCCAGCCAACAAACCTTCGTATTCAGCCACATTATTAGTAGCTAGAAAGTATAGTTGAATGACATACTTTAAGGTCTCTCTCATGAGAGATTCCAAGACCACCCTAGCCCTTGAGCCACTTAGCGTAAGCGACCCATCAAAATACATTGTCTACTGGTCGTGAGAGTTGTACTGGGGATCCTGAACGGGTTTAGGATTTGTCCATTCGGTGATGTCTGCCAAGATATGGGATTTAATGGTCGTTCGAGACACAAAATGGAGATCAAACTCCCCAAGCTCTACCGACCATTTTACCATGCGCCCCACTATTTTCTTGTTCTGGAGGACCTCTCCTAAGGGAAACTCAGACGGCACAATAAATCTGTGCGCCTGAAACTAATGCCTTAACTTCCTCGTAGATATGAGGAGGGCATATAAGAGTTTTTGGACCTAAGGGCAGTGCTCATTAGGCCCAT
The DNA here is from genome assembly GCA_036346245.1 of Bonia amplexicaulis. Classification (NCBI taxonomy): domain Eukaryota; kingdom Viridiplantae; phylum Streptophyta; class Magnoliopsida; order Poales; family Poaceae; genus Bonia; species Bonia amplexicaulis. The sequence continues at coordinate 27,859,541 of CM070744.1, forward strand.
GTAAGACTTCGCTCACTAAGCATCACCTGGACTTACACGAACGCTCGGACCTCAGCTCCCCCACCTAATCTCGGTGCATTGCCATCAACCGCTAATGTTCTCTAAGCCACCTGCACATCTAAAGATCAAGTAACCATCTTGAGCACAAGTTCTATACACTTGACTCATGTTAGTCAAAAATATGCATCATGCAACATAACACAACACAACCTACCAACTGTACCCATATCGTGCACACACTCATCCAACACAAAAAAAAACCATTTTCATTGTTCTCTAGCCGCAACCACCGATCTGCTCGCTCTCCCCATGGTGGTTGGACCACACTAGTCAAATCGCCAACCAACAGCCAATCTGACGGGCCCACTGGTGTGATTTTATCTTCAATGCCGATCACACTGCCCAACTTGATTCCGGTCCAACCGCCAACAACAGCCGGTCGAACCACACGTGCCCAATTCCAAAACACATTCTCTAAAAAAACAACCACCAACTAGAATCCGGCCACACCGCACTGGCGGTCCGAACGCCAACCAGAGTTCGGTCACACTGAACCGACAATCAGGCCGCCAACTCCAGCCGGTCGGAACACCCTTGACAGGGAGCAACTCTGAGATATGAATTTTCTAAAACATCTATAAAATTTAAAATTAATTCAATCAAAATATCAATTATTCATCATAAATATATTCTAGACCTTCACGAATTCTCTCATCAAACCTTGAGGCTGGAAACATCCCTGTGAGAGTGCGGTATGCAAATTTCAACTCCCTTAGCAACAAATGGTCTTATCCGCTATGATTTATAACTTGGTCGCACTTCTTGAGAAATAGGCCTGAATGTCGTGGGCAATCTATGGATCCTCCTCAGAATGAATGGTAATATGAGAAATAGAACCTTGTTGAATTTGTGATAGCCAATCCACCTTGGGTTGAGCCCACCAAGTGAACAAGCCCAGATGCATCCTATGGCTAACAAAGAGATAGTCCATTTGAGATTCAGAAGCAAGATTTGATGCCACTATTTCTTTTTCCATCTCTCTCTAGCTACCGTTGTTCTTGTAGCTATCCTAACAAGGATTCAGCCCATCTTGAAAAAAGCCCAATATGGCCGAAAATTGGTCTGTTTTGAATTTTTCAGCCCATGCACCCATTGGCCCATCCAATCTTCAACTACCTTTGTTCCCGTCAGCCCGTCCTCCATCTCTCTCTCGATCGATTGGTCTCCATCTACTCTCGGGGGAAGCAGAGCCGGGGGGAAAGCGGCGGCGGCAAGGGAAGGGAAGGGGGAGGCGGCGCGGTGTCTCCATCTCTCTTATATGTTTGTATTTCTTGAATTTGAATTGTATGTTTGAATATTTCGACTAAAATTTCCTAAAGTTTCCTATTTTCGTCTTTCTCGGAGGGTTCCGATAATTTTTTTCACCAAAACTGTTTTCAGTGGATAGCAGAAAAGGAGTAGCCTATACTGTGGAGGGGGGGGGCATGTTTTGCATTATTGCGGCTGATCATTTGCCTCCCCCCGCCCCCAAGAAAAAAGACTGTAGTTTATTTTTGTTAACAAACAGAAGACTTCATCATTGATCCAGGAAACGGAGCACAGTACTTTTGGCATCCTTACTGGCCCTTGCCTCTACAAGTCTACAACCAACCAGGAGATATAAGCAGACCGGTGATTACTTATGAGAAACAAAAGACTGCATTTCTGCATGTTCCAGAACAGTGGATCTGTTAGCAAAGAGGCCACTTGACACAAAACATTTTTCCTGGGTTGCCTCAAAATTTTACTGCAGACCTGCCTCTGCCTGGTATATTTTGAATTGTATTCCTATTTTTCCTTGTTTTGAATCAAGTAAATCTGAATCAGAGTGTCAAAAGGAGGAAGCAAAACTTCTCTTATTCTTGATTCAATAAACAAGTTCCATGCATATATCAGTTACCCCAAAAGCTTAAGCTGATAAGTAATGACAGTGCAAATTTGCTAAAACTTCAATGCACAACATGACAATAACCGTTCATTTCAGAATAACCTGAGGAATGTATGCAGATATTTCTCCCAAAACTTACTCAGTGTAAAATTGATAGTACTTGAACGTGAAGCATATGTATGAGATGAGAAGACGTATGCCCTGTTGCTTGCAGCACATGCTGATTCCGCGATGGAAAGCTGCCACATAGCATCTGAGATGTGTTTTTGCAAGAGCTTACTGCCAGTAATACTATTGCAAACAGTGCATACAGGCTTTGAGCTACAGGCATCTTCTCTGCAGCATCCTACAGTGTACCAAGTAGGCAATGGCATCAGCCTTACCACTGACTAGCGAGTACGGTAACACACGATACTCGGCAACAACTACCTTCAGCTAATAGTAGTGCAATGCTGACAAAACAACATGTCAGTAGTAATTGTTACTGCAAGAATAGCAACAGCCTTGTTACTGAAGATTACATAAGGCTAAAACTGAAAGAGCTCCTGGTCATGCATGGCGTTCTGGTAGATTAGTCGATCCGTCGCCTTCAGGACAACGGTGTGGTTTCCTTTTGTCGCTAACTTCATGTTTTGCAATGCAAATTTATGCACGCATCAATTATTCGAGCCCTTGTTTTGTGCAAGAAGATCCTAGACAAGATTTTGCTGAACTTGCATAAATGCTCTGAAATTCCGTGGCCAGTCCTTTGTTTTGTTCAAAAATGCAGAGAAGAATACGAGTAGTACTACAGTACACTACTAGAAGAGATGGCAAGTTGGCAATGCAAAGGGAATTTTTCGTCAAGCGGTCGCCACCATAGATGCAAAAGCAGAACCAAAAAAATCAAGAGCACATTTACTCTGATCCCATGTCTTTGCCTTTAGGTCTTGCCATTTATGTTATTTAAACCTCAGAGGAAGTAATACTTAGAGTGCTACTTCCACAGCTAGCTGTCACTTATGCTTTCTTCTTGTCCTGATCAGATTGGGCAGACTGGAGACACACAAATTTCAGATAAGTACATGCATGTGTCCTTACCTCTGAAGAGCAATGCGGGCCCTAGTAAAGATAATTATTGGGTTTGGTTAATTCTGCTTACATCAGCTGAGTTGATTTCTTGGTCAGAAATTGTCTGTGAAACATATTGCCAAGGGAGGAGAAAAGCATCTTTACTGGCTGAGACCAGCTAGCTAGCTTGAGAATCTTGGCTAAGGTTAGGTCACGCTCACACCGTCTCTGCAACTTTGCCATGCATATAATTTCTCAAGCAACAGGCAGAGGTACACGAGCACAAAAAAAAAAGCACCAATTTTGAGGAACAACCTTGCATGTCCCCTACCTCCTGCATCTTTCTTGATAGCCGCAATCACCCTGCGATGCAAGCTCAATCATAGAGCAGCAGCCAAGTTGCTGAGCATCATGTGAATTCTAAATTTCTGAAACGCACAAGGGATATTAAATATATAGAAAATGTTGTGTGATCCTCGCGAGCGTGTTGTGCAGGATTTGAAGTGTTAAGGAAACATCACTGCTCTTTCTTCATGTATTGTTGGTAGAGAACAATGGAGTGATCGATGGACTAAAGGAGCAGGCGGTTGATCCTTGCTGCTAATAATTCATCAAGTGAGAACTGCTACAAGTATAGGAAAACATGTACTCTTTGGTCTGGACCACTTGATTAGTGTGGAAATGAATGACCCGTGTGATTATAAGAATGATGCTGGTGCTGTCATGCTAATTCAATGCTGTCATGCTAATCCACTTGTACCCCGAGCAGAGTAGACTTCAACCCGGGGTGTGAAAAAATATATAGTGTATAGCCCAGGTAAATTCAGTCCAATTTAGATAACATTTTTATGGTCCAACCTAGATAGCCTACATCATTCTACCACTAAGCTCGAGGCATAACAAAATTCTGACTCTGCGACTGCATGCTTTATACTTGCATATGTAACTCCATAGATTATATACAATGTAACAGCAGGTAACTTTTGTATTCAAATATATGATTCCTAGCTGCCTGCCATGCACCCAGCGGATAGTCCAACGGAAGAAGTGCGGGTAGACAAGAGGAGACTCCCAACTCATCATCTTCCCTAGCTTCCCTCCAAGTACTCCATCGCCCACGCGCATGTCCTCCTCTTTAAAAACCATCGCTCCCAAAGCCAACTCAGACGACCTTCGCCTTGTCCTCTGCTGCCCTGCGTATCCATATCGAAACCTCGATCACAGGCAGCACAAGCTAGCTGCCTAGCTCTCGCGAAAACAATGGTTAAGAAGCTTGCCCTCACCTCTCTCTTCTTCTGCAACAACGACACAAGCTTGTCTCCTTGCTCTCCTCCTTCCATGTCTTCCTCCTCGAGCACGGCGACCTCATGGCAATGGCCGTCTTGCACGCAGGCGAGAACCCTCTCCTTCAGCAGGAACGATGGCCACAACGCGGAGATATCGATGCGCCAGTTCCACCACCACCACAAGCACGAGGAGGACTACAAGACCAGCACGACGGACCCGGCCTACTTCCTCGACTCTGCCGAGCACTCCTGCCTCTCCAGCTCCTCTGCTTCGGCCGGCATTAACATGTCCGAGAGCCTCTCGACGGCGTCGGAGCCGGCGGCCGGCGACGTCGTCGCGAACGAGGACGAGCTGATCATCCGTGGGCTCCGGTCGAACCGCCTCTTCTTCGAGCCCGAGTCGACGAGCTCCATCGTAAAGGCCACCGCGGAGTTCGACGGGGCCACGGTGATGGCCATCGACTCCGACGACCCGTACGGCGACTTCCGGCGGTCGATGGAAGAGATGGTGATGAGCCACGGCGTGAACGACTGGGGCTGGCTCGAGGAGATGCTGGGGTGGTACCTCAAGGCCAATGGCAAGAAGACCCATGGCCTCATCGTGGGAGCATTCGTGGACTTGCTTGCGGCGCTCACCTCTCCTCCCTCACCTACCTCCTCTTCCTCCTCTAGCGGTGGCCTGGGGCGCCTGGCTAGCAAGCAAATTTCAATCGATGTAGCTGTTGACTAGCCATCGTTCTTCTCTCACTCACCGTGCATGGTCTTTGTCTGTGTTCGTTAATTACATTACATTGCATTGCTTTGTGATGTGTGAGATGGCAAGCTTCATTTCTTCAAGTGTGTAGGAAAAATTAAATTTTACTGTGCCTTTTCTTGCAATTATGTCATTCAAGAGCCGGCCCTGTTTCAAAGAACTGTTTTTTTTTCTTTTGAAATGACGCTCTAGTTGCTGTTAGATTTTTCTAAAGTATTCATTTAAAAATAGAAAAAAAAACAGCAATATACCCCACGGATAATGTAAAGAAAAAAGGAGGGAAAAACGTATTAATAAGCAACACGTTTTAAACGGTTTTTGGCTTTTGGATACGGGGCTATATATACCTGATTCATTTCCTGACATTACAAAGCTATCTAAATATGGAAATCACTGGGACGTCCTGGTTTGAAGTCCTTCCGAGACAGGTGATTTGTACGCTAATCTCAGCCGATATATGTCAGGTAGTATTAGGACAAGAGGGAGGGAGCCAGAAGGCTGGAGTACTGGAAAGCCTGAACAAGCACTCACTAGATACTGTACGATTAATATTCATTTCGCGTACAGATCATGCAGAATTTCACGCACGATCAAATAATGTTCTTGCAAAAATTGCAAGTCGAAAATACACTGGTCTCGTGAAACGTGCTATAAGATGCACGCACTGTGAATTAGTACTGCTAAGGAGTCATGCACTCTGGTGGTCAGAAGTCAGAATTCAGAGGCAGCAGAAGTTAAATTTGAAAAGCCATGGCAGCTACTTCACTCTTCAGGTCGCACGCAAACTTCCAACTTGCACCACAAACTGCGGGAAGGAAGCATGCAGTACAATATTTCAAAACACCCAAGCTAAACACTCCATAAACCTTTTTTGCCATTTTTTGTAAATGTGATGCAACAAGAGAACACTGAAACAAGATTTGGTAAATATTTGCTTAGTTGCTGCTCCATATTTCACTTGCTAATTGGCAGCCAGCTCTCCTTTTTCACACCAACATGCATGACATGATGGTAGTGCCCTCTAAACAACATGTTGGCAGTGTCAACAATTGGCTTGGCACATGTTACACACCAACCAAAAAATCTCCAATCTCCAACCAACAATTGGCTTGGCACATGTTACAAGTCTCCCTGAAGCTCCAAACGGGTGATCCCCAAGTTGATCCCCTTATCAGTCGCATGAAAGACCTTTCATGTACAGTGTAACTGAGGTGTTTCCTAGAGCAGCAATGGTGATAATGCTGCGGTTGGCCAGGCAGCAGGAGTGACCAACAGCATTTCACCATGCTTGTACTGCCTATATGTTCTTCCCTAGGCTGCAATTGGACAAGTGACTGGGAGAAAACTGTGCTCCTCTTTTGGTGGAATTCTATGGAGGAAATCACGGGGGTGACAGCGACACACACACTCCGTTCGCAAACATCCAACCCTAAACGCAAAGACACCATGCACGCCAGTGCTAACACGGACCAGGTAATGCTGCCAAGGGGAGGCAAAAACAGTCACCGAAATCATATGATGTTTAAGAAACAATCATATGCACGTACATCATGCCGACATGGTATCTAATCTACAGCATTGCCATCAAGAACACTGGTGTCGTAAAGTTTACGTGAAGAAAGGCAATTGATCATCATACTGTACCACTGCGAATGCTCAGACTGTACCATAATACCTGGTTAGCCCATCACTGGCAGCTTGCCTTTAAGGATTTCAACAAACTGCTTCCTGTGTAAGAAGATCGCATAACAAATCGCCATTGTTGGGTCGTATGCGCTAATCAGAACCTGGCACTAGCATCATTCATGGCTACTCCCTGTGTTGCAACCACACTATTAGGTCCACTGAGACGAAACTGTGCTCCTTTTGGATGGGGTCAAGCGCGATATTATTGGTTCTGAAACGAATTCACAGGGATGAAACAGTCGCACCACAATATACATCAGAAACCTTGCAAGTTGTAACTAAAATACCAAGGCTACAGGGATATCAACTTGGATCGAGGTATCACTCACACAAAATCCACGTAATACTACCTACCCAAAAAAAACAGAAGCCATAAACTAGATAAAGGTTCTGTTCACACCCAACATGAATTTTCTTGGATTAGGCAGCAATTTCTCACTTCAGATTGCTAACAAGCTTTCCTACCACATTCCCACAACTTTTAAAAATATGATACGTGCATATTAGGGCAGCTATGTCATAACAACATTCAGGTTTTTGTGTCATAACATTCAGGTCTTTGTGTCATAACCAGTAATTGGAATAACAATATTTCTCCCATGGATTTAAACTGGACAAAAAACATAGCAAAATTTGGCAAATCTCCTTGAGGTTTGAAAGCTATGATCACCTCCTACAGCAAGTCTCGAGAATGGTTTGGACCTAAGCCTTTCCCTTTGAAGATTTCTTGTGAAGTTTCTTCTGGGGCTTCAGCTTATTTGATGCAGAAGATGTTTCTTTTTCTTTCCTTCTTTGTTTTTCCTTCTTCACCTTGTACATTGTAATTGCCTGGTTTCAAAATTATATGCAGCTGCTGTTAGTTCACCCATCAAACAAGAAGCATACCAAGATGGTGGAGTACACAAATGAATGCAAGATATTGAATCCTGTAGCTTGCCTTGCTGACATCCATCTGATCCTCGGAACTTTTGGCCAGTAGAGTGTTCAGGATTTTGTCATTTTGCTGTTTCTCCCGGTTGCCCATTCCTTTCCCTTCAACAACAGGGAGGAACTGCAGAAAAGAAACAGTTAAACTAATGCATATTCACAGACGGCAAAGAAGTTTGGATAATAAAACCTTTCTATGTTGGTTCTTTGGAGGTCTCTCGCCGGGCAACTTTTCGTCAAACTTCCCACCACTAGCTGTTGCTGAAGAAGCCATGCCAGCAACACCCTCAAGATCTTCTTTTCTAGATTTTTTAGGTATATCAGCTTTAGTTCCCGTGATGGGCAAAGCTGTGGCAGCAAGCTGTATATGACTGCAAAAAAAAAAATAAGAAAGTTGTTATATGACAAACTTGAGTTGCTAATGTAGTGAATAGCTAATGCCTAATGTACAAGATATACAGAAGTTGTTAGATACTAGGAAAGCATAACAACCTTGGCAGAGCACCAACTTTTGCAGCTCTCTTTAAATTCTCTAGTCTGTTCATTTCTTGCTTTTCAACCCTCTTCTTCTTCTCATCCCTTCTTTGAGCAAAAGGATCAACACCAGGCCCTGAAACAAACCAATAGCCAATTAAAAGGGTACCAAATTGAGAAATCAGGTTTTAAGACACTGACATTTTTGAATGGATAACATTGATAATGAGGTTGTAAGACACAGGCATTTATGAATGAATAGCATTGATAATGAGGACTTGTCACATTCAGTCGGTCTTAAACTACCGAAAAAAATAGTTGATCAAAGATAAATGAAGGATAGAGCATTGCAGATTTGAAATGAATGCTGGATTAAATCAGTGTGCATCAGCAGAAGCATGTAGGTTGTTAAGCATTTACGTTGTAGCACATGATAGCTGCAATAGGCTACTCAATAAGAGGGGGAAAAATTGTTAGTCTTGCTGCAGAACAAGTTTGCTAGCAACAGATGAAGAAGACAAATTACTAACCATCTGTCGCTTTGGCTTCAATGATCGGAATGTCTTTGTCATCATTAACACGGTCATAGCCATAAGTCCGCTTCCAGGAATTAGTTTGCTCATCCCATTCACGTTTGTTCTTCGTGCGCTTCTTAATCCCTGCAAGTACGTTATTGTTATATTAATCCAACCAAAAGAAACTAAGTACAATTCCAAGAAAAGCCATTCAAGAAGTAAACAAAAATAAAATTTCACCTTTCATCTTTGCAAACTGCTCCCACTTAGTAGGTGGCTTCGGCTTTGGTAGCTGGTGGCAGGGAAAGAAAGATTAAATTTAAACATACGGCAAACACGCATACAACAACATAATGAACTTTCGTTCAGCTTGACTTCCCGTTGCAAGGATTACCGCAATGCAAGAACCTATGCAAGCACGAACAAAAATAATGTGCCAGCACCTAGAGTTTCATGCTAGTATGTTACTCCCTCAGCCATGGCCTAATGGCCTACACGGATCGCTAGTTCGGGACTCGAAGAAAAAAATGATACCAGAATGACTTAGCTATAGCTACATGTTTGACATAGAAATTCTCAAACTTAAGCACGAAATTCAACTGCAGTATGAGCATATGCAAACACAGGTTACGGCGAATAGCACTCCCACTCCAATCTACTCTCATAGTCATACCGCAGATCACTTTCATTCGCACGCTGAAGGCTAAACCAACAGTTCATATGATTCTATAACAGATGAACAGCGAACGATGCTCTTGAGATCACTAGCGAGTAGAATATATAAGAGAGAGTTTGTCTTCTCACATGCTTCTCGCGGGGGAGGCGGGTGGTGGGCGGCGGGAGGCGGACGATGGGGCCGTCGCGGTCCTCGTTGGCCGGAAGCGTGAAAAGGGCGTCGGCCACCGCCTGGGCCAGCTCCGAACCCTTCCGCAGGCACTCCTCCCTCAGCTCCTCCCTGCATCAAGAGCAAAATTATGTCACGAAACAACACGGCACAGCGGTTACCACTCGTTCGTGTGATGGAGGGAACCTGGAGGAGGGGGCGGCGGCGAGGTGGTGCGAGGGGTCGTAGGCCATGAGGTTGCCCAGGTCCACCTCGAAGTTGGTGGCGACGGCGGCGGCGGCTGCTTCTTCCGCCATGGCTGGCTGGGACGCTGCTCTGCGGAGTTGGGAGGTTTGGGGGAGAGGCGTGGGGGTTGGGGCTTTCCGGTTTTGTAGCCTGGGCTGCAGTCCAGTCCAGTCCAGTCCACGTTATTATTTGGGGAAGATAAAAGAGTGGAGGCCTTAATCCTTTTGTGTGATCCAACTCTTATGGGCCTATTTAACAATATAGCATGGCCCATGTTTGCTCTGTTTGAGTGTGTGCGATCATGCGTTTGATGGGCCAAAAACAAATTTGAGGCATGTTCTGCTTTCCAATTTTTTATAGCAACTAGCTTTTAAACAAAATATCTTTTTAAGATAAGATCTACTAGTTAATCGCAGTACATACTATACTGACTTCATTTATATCGGCCCTAAAAATCACAAGATATAGCTAAAAGTCATAAGAACATACAGTGCATACCTGGCTTGACCCCTTTATATGTAGTACTGCGTCCACGGTCATGGAGCCCATCAATTCCATGCTAGATCTGCATTCAATGGAATGCACCATTCTCTCTTTTTGTGGCCATTCACTCATTTGGCCAAGTAATTAACATCTTTAGATGGTCAGCTCCGACAGGAGTGCATCGTCTTTGCATGTCCCGGCAGCTACACACACCGTCGTGGCATTCCTGTCCTGACTACACACACCATCGTGGCATCGCACATCCACCGAGCAGAATCAGACCTAGCAGAATTAGGATCGTTGTGGTGAATAATTGTTAGTTTAGAGGAGTAAAAATTTAGAATTTGTAAACTTGTAGATTTTTCTACATAGTTTGTAGAGGCGGCGGTCTGACCGGTTAGTTTGTGTTGCTTCGGCTGAAACATATGATTTTGAAAATTTTGAGTCATGAAATAATTTGGTTTAACCTAGGTCTGTGCATGTATGGCATGATGTATGTGTTCTGCTAACGTGTATTAAGTTAGGAAGAACTTGTGCACTGAAATGATTTCTTGGTCTTTGAATGTGCAAGCGTGTTTGGAGTCAACTATGGTCAATAGCGAGAATCGAAAGTACACTCATGGAGAAACCGAGACCCAACACGATTAAGGATTCCACGTGAGATGGCTAAGCTCAAGCATGGCATAAGGAATATGGAAAATATCGAAGGGAAGTTCGAGTGACGGATTGCACTATGTGGTTTGGACGGTCCAAGTGAGGTGTGGCCCGGTGGAACCAGAACGGTAGATAATTACCGACACATGGCAAATTAGTGGTGCTTCTATATATGGCAAACATGATGATTTTTTGCAAGGAAAGATGAAGACCGAGTTAAGAGAAGGCATTTTGGTAAGTTGATCAAAATACCAAAAACTATGTTGGATCAAACCCACGGTGTTTCATCTTTGAAAAAAAATGTTTTAATTCAAGTAGGAGATGAGACGATCAAGTGGATTAAAGACTATGGAATTAACAGATTTAGGTTTATGTGCTTTAAAAAGTGTGAGTAAGTGTAGAGTGTGAGTAAAACCCGTGTTGTGTGGGGTTAATAAGTTTCTCTCATTTGTGCTAAGTGGGTAGTATCCATTAGAGTTAGATGGAGCTAGCTGTCTTGTCTATTTAACGTGTTGAGATGGAAATTTATAAGTTAACCATCCAACCATCCTAACTTTATTCAATGAAGTCAAGTGTTCTAGGATTAGCGTTTAAAAAGTGTAAGTGATGTGATGTGCTCTCTTATACTCCAGGTGGAGTGGTTATAAAACATTTATCCTTAGGTAGCAATATATCAATTTTGTTCATCTATCATAGATTCCATTTGTTTTCATTAATTTGCTCAATTTGTGGTTTAAATCCGGTTTTGATGTAGTAGAGCTTCACGAACTAAATGATCCCAATTCTTTTAAGTTCTTTCAAGATACTTGTTGGAATAAGTTCTTATGATTATGATCTAGTTTTGATTAAGTTTCAACTCTTTTGGATCTATAGATCAAAATTTATATGGATTTTTTTATTTAAAATAGTGTTGTTTTTATTGTTTTCATCGAACAATTTTTTGCTATAGCATGGTAAATTTTTTAGAATTTTGATTTCTTGATCTTCATAACTTCTCATAGATATTAAAGTGAAAAAATCAATGAATACATGAGAAAAAATTTGAAGGCATCATTCATCCTTACTCTGTATCCATACCAGTCCTATAAAATTGATAGGCTGAACTCCAACCTACACGTATGACAACGATGTCACTTCCAGCCACATTCTCAAAGCAAAAATTATACAGGACCTCGGTCATTTTCTCATCAGAAGGAACTCATCTCGCTGTGCGACACGCGTCTTGCTACAATCTCAAAGCAAACGTCCCTAATCCATTCAATCTCGTGCCTAGAAGCTGTGCAACACGGAACAAGAATGGTCGGATGGTGAGCTAACGTCTATGTTCGTCTTGTGCAGCATGTCCACCGGGGAGATGTAGGAGGCAAAGGTGTCGATGGTGAAGGATATTAGAATAGTCCTATATTAATTGTGGAATGGCAAGGAACCTAACTTAAAAGTGAGGGTCCCTCATCTCATTGGCTAATTTTTGGGGTGAAAAGGCCCTTACGATCCAACAAGTGGTATCAGAACCCGGTTCTAACATCTCTGGCCCAATGGACACTAGTGTGTGAGCGTCTGATGGACTATGACATGAGGGACCATAGGTGTACGGTGAAGGGTTGAGGGACACCAATGTGTGAAGGGGGAGATTGTTAGAATAATCCCACATTGGTTGTGGAAGGGCAAGTGACCTAACTTAAAAGTGGGGAGTCCCTCGTCTCATTGGCCAGCTTTTGAGGTGAGAAGACCTTTACGATCCAACGAAGGAGACAAGTCGTCGGTGAAATCCTTCTACCGCGCGTGGAGAGGAAGTTGACGAAGAGGGATGCGAATGGGAGCTTGTCCGTGCTCTGCAAGCCATCGTCGGAGGGGAAGGGTGACTCAACGACGACGCTGATTCCAGCGAGGCCTACGCGGATGAAGGCCCGAGGAGGAGCCAGCCCTGCAAGGTGGAGGAGCGGCATGGCGTGGCCCTTGGGCGTGAAGGGGACTGTGCACTGGAAAGAGGCTCGAGGGGATTAGAGATTGTATCAGGACACGCGTGCGTCACATAGAGAGATGAGGTCGAGAAAAGGATCGCGGTCCTGTATAATTTTTCTCCCTGCACGGCGGCTGGTGCTTCCGCCGAACCCGCTTTACTTGCTTGCACCCACATGCCTCCGCCACTCTTCCTCCTCTTCCTCCCACTTCTCTGCACGGCAACGCCGACCACCACCACGCTACCCCTCTACCGCCACCTCCCGCCCGTCCCCACCACCGCACACCACCACCCGCTCTCCCGCCTCGCCGCCGCGTCGCTAGCCCGCGCGTCGCACCTCAGGCGTCCATACCACACCAGGGACAGGCCCACCGAGCAGCAGCGGGAGCCTCCATCCGCACTCCTACGGCGGCTATGCCTTCACTGTCTCCCTCGACGCGCCGCCACAACCCTCCTCGTCCTCCTCGACACCGCACGGCAGCCACCTCACTGGGTCCCTCGCACCGCCTCCTACCGTGCAATCGCCTCCTCCCTCTCCGCCGCCCCGCCCTCGTCTTCCACCCCAAGAACTCCTCCTCCTCCCGCCTCATCCGCCGCAACCCTCCCGCCTCTGGATCCACTCGCCGACCACCTCTCCAAGTGCCGCACGTGCGCCGGGGCTACAACAGCACCAACAAGTCTGCCCGTCGTACCTCGTCGTCACGGATCGGGCTCCACCGCCGGCTGCTCATCGTCGACCGCATGCAAGGCCGGGCCGTCGGTGAGGAACTTTGTCGTCGGCCGCACCTCGCGTCCGTGCACTAGCCGTCCGGCCTCGGCTGGTTTGGGCGCGCGCGCCATCTATGCTCGCGCACCGGGGCTCAACATATTTTCCTCTTCTCTCTGTCTCGCCGGTTCGACGACGACGCCACGGTCGTGGCGAGCTGGTTCTTGGCAACGGGTGGTAAGAACGACGGGATGCGGTATGTCCCGTTAGTTAGGGCGCGGTGCCGAGCCACCGTACTCCGTGTACTATTACCTGGCTTTCAGCTGCCGGAGAGGGCGTTCGTCGCCGGTGCCAGCGGCGGTGGAGGAGGGGGCGGGGCCATCGTCGACTCCGGCACGACGTTCACGTACCTGGACCTGACAGTGTTCGAGCCGGTTGAGGCGGCGGTGATCGCTACAGTGGGAGGGAGGTACAGCCGGTCCAAGGAGGTGGAGGAGGGTCTCGGGTTGCGCCCCTGCTTCGCGCTGCCGCCGAGGGCCAAGGCCATGGAGCTGCCCGAGCTATCACTCCACTTCAAGGGCGGCGCCGAGATGCGCCTCCCGGTCGAGAATTACTTCGTGGTTGCCGGACTGGCTCCAGGCGCTGCCGCCACTCCAGCGACAGCCGAGGCCATTTGCCTTGCCGTGGTCACCGATGTCCCAAGCGGAGGCGCGGGGGTCGTTGGCGGCGGTCCGGCCATCATTCTTGGGAGCTTCCAGCAGCAGAACTACTACATCGAGTACGACCTGGAGAAGGAGAGGCTGGGGTTCCAGCGGCAGCCATGCTTGTCGTCGTAAGCTCATAATGGCGGGAACTTTCTGCTGAGCTGCTCATGAATTAATTACTCAACGTAGTAATACCCGGTATTGCACGTTGGGGCGAAACTTGATACCACCCCCAAGCGAAGTACTGGTTGATTTCTTTTAGGCTTCATATTTATAATTTTTGGCTTGTGCTATAATACTAGCTTTCAAACGGTGCGTCTTTTTAAGACGGTGTCTATAAATCGATTACAGTAGACATTGTACCGACTTCAGCTATACCGACGAAAATCGTATGTAACTGTCTCTCTCTTCATGCTCTCTCTCGCGAACAACTAGAATTCAAAAGCCAAAAATCATAAGGGCATCCGGAGTGTATGAAAATAGGGGGTCACAAGGCACCTTAAGGTCGACCTTATACATTACAGGGTTGACCTTAAGCAGACCATAAGCAAAAAAGTCTTAAGGCCGGTCTGCAAGCTAAAGATCTGGCCACAAGCATTAAAATACAATTTTCTTTTAATCATATTGTTTTCTCTCCCCCACCAGCCAACTATCAACTACCACATTCAACAACAACATTAAAATACAATTTTTTACTGTCGAGTGGGACCCTTGTTACAGCCGAGCGGTGGCCTCAAACATAACAGCGGTGACCTTAACAATTAGGTGGGACCCGCCTTAAGGCCCATTACGATATATACACTCCTGATGCCCTAAGCCACAGCTCCAAAGAACTCACCCATTGACACCACAGGGAAAAATCGAACGGCCCTACCAGTCAGCATGACGAGCTGTCATGGTCGTCATCACTCGCCTCAGGAACCCACCAATGCAGATTAGGACACCTCGCCTGCCGCCGCATCTGGGGTGCGCTGGCATTGGCCTAGGTCGAGGATGAGGAAGCCTGCCATGGCTGGATCTTGGTGGAGGACGATGAAGCCACACCGTTGCCACTGTCTTGGACGAGGACAAGGAGGTCATCATCGCCGCCAGAGGAGGTGATCGTGGAGCAGTGTCAGACCCGGATTTTTCAATCCAGAATCTTCTGTGATTACGGCATTATTCCCTGGATCAGTAGATAATGCCCACAAGTACATTGCTGTATCATGTCATACATCGCTTAAACAATAATATTACAGACCATGGTTCCAAATTAAGCCACGTCGGGCAATAGTTTAAAAAAAGGGCACTTCGGCCGAATGTCATCATCACATGCGAGCGGAAGAGAAAGCAAAAGTAGGGCCATAACCTCAGGCAAGCGGCTGGGGGTAATGTGTGCAGTATATATTACCTAGGATAGATAATATACGTGCACACAATGCCTTAGGTCTAACTTGTCTAAGTTTAGAAAGATACGCAAGACGACCTAATTCCCATCGTCCTTCTCTCCTCCCGAGACGGGGCATCTTCATATGCATAATGATCCTGCGTCCCATCTGCTTTTGATAATGCGAGTGTGAGCACACTAACCACCGTGCTCGTGAATCATCACACAGAATGCAGTAATAGAATGTTGGCTGATCAAGAGAAGGCTCTAGGTTTATTTTATTTTGCCAAAAACTGCCTTTTCAATACAGTAATTAGAAATCCCTATGACCTAGCAGTTTATGAAGGACAAAATTTTACTGGAAATAATTGTGTTAATAGTGCACAGAGTCCATCCACCATTACATGGCCTCTGCACTTTACAGCATTGTTTAGCATTATAGCTGCCTATCTTACCACTGGGACGACACCGAGGACAATTCCAAACTAGGGCCTTCCTGCCCTATGCTTTTCCAATCTACCCACAAAATTATTTCAAATGCAGAACTATATCTAGTTAAGTCCCCATGTCTGCCCATGACCGTGGGCACGGCTATTCGAATAGTTTTGACTCTGCAGAGCTTGTACACTTTCACCACAAGCGATAATCCACCCATTGCCCCACCTGATTCCATAGTCAGATGGTCGAACAGATTATCACATGACTGTTCAGAATATCTAGTTCCACTAGTCATCTCACCCTATGGGAAACGCCCACTGCGGTGGGTCCCATACGTTGCGGGATGTTCACCACGGCTACCGATCATTCGGGCTCCTCTCCCCTCAATGCTAGTACGACTGGTGAACGTCACCCTCCACTCGGTGTCCCTTTAGGCCTCCTTGCCCTTGCATAACCACATCTATCCACTACCGGTGAGATAAGTCGGGGAGTGTCGATACCGCTACTTAGCCAAGTTGTAATTTACAGACATGTGGTTGCACTGTTTTACACGGGCTAACATGACAAGATTCATCCTTAGAGCTATCCGGGTGGTTCTACCACATTCCATAATTTTGTGCTCCCACCGCACCACATTCCAAATTTCCATATCATCCACCCAGATACTAAGCAAGTTTGGAGATTTTTGGGACATAAAATAATAGTTCCAAACTTTTCATCAGTCATTCCCACCATGACTGCCCAAATTATTGTCATATTTGCAAGTGAAATGTTTTGGGATAACTAACATCCCGCTTATCTAGCAACTAAGCAATGACGATATAACATCATTCTTATTTGTGAAAACTACATTACGCTAGTTTTGCTAAAGCGACAAAGTTCACATATCTCAAATGTTTCACGGTACTACTAACAAGCATAGTAATGGGTCTATATCTAGAATCTAAGAAATTTGAACATACTTTAGCACATAAAATACTAGCATGCACTTGGATAGTTTAAAGAAAAGTAATTTGCATAAACAAGGGTTCAATATGATCAAGTGATAACTCGCCTTGGTCAAAGTGCTCAGAGGGTTGGGAGTTGGGGTCTGCTGCTGCTTCGGCCTCCTCTTCTTGAGCCTCGAACGCTATTTTAACCGGGCGCGAAAATTTGCATAAAAGAAAAGCAACAAAATCAAACCAAATAACAACAGAAATTCAAATGAACTCTAAAATTATAATTTTAGTTCCTTGGATAGTTCTTGAATTTAGACAATTTAGAAATTTGTCTCACTCGATTTGGAGTTAAAATGAAGAAGTTATGCTATTTTAAAGATCTCGGTTTAATATTAACGTGGTCGAAAACGACCACGTGGTCGGTATCGACCACGTCGTATCTGATCGGATTCGACCACGTTACGGTGGTCGGTATCGACCACGTTGTAGGTGGTCGGATTCGACCACGTTACGGGTGGTCGGTATCGACCACGTTGTAGGTGGTCGGAATCGACCACGTTGCAGGTGGTCGGATTCGACCACGCCACGGTGGTCGGTATCGACCACGTTGTAGGTGGTCGGTATCGACCACGTTGCAGGTGGTCGGATTCGACCACGTTGTAGGTGGTCGGATTCGACCACGTTACGGGTGGTCGGTATCGACCACGTTGTAGGTGGTCGGTATCGACCACGTTGCAGGTGGTCGGATTCGACCACGTTACGGGTGGTCGGTATCGACCACGTTGTAGGTGGTCGGAATCGACCACGTTGTAGGTGGTCGGATTCGACCACGTTACGGTGGTCGGTATCGACCACGGTATCTGTGATCGGTTTCGACCACGGTATCTGTGATCGGCGGCGGACAGTGGGGCCCACTTGTCGGTGTGAAGAAAACAAAAGAAATGGCTCAACCGCGGGCGGAGCCGGGCTCGAGCAGCGGAGCCGGGGAAAGAGAACGCACTGTGGTAACCAAGTGGGCGGGGAGGCTTTGCCTACCCCTTATGCACGCCAATACCCTTTGAGGTATCTTGTGCGCGGCGAGCAAAGGTGGTGAGGGCGTCGGTGATGGCGCCCGGCGGCGGGGTTGCTGGGAGGGGGGGCGGCTTGTGAAATGTAACCCCGAGCCGAGGTGGAGTTGAAGACGACGGCGGGGGGACCGAGGGGCACGGAAGGTGGCCGACGACTCAACAGCGACGGCGAGCTACGGTGGCGGGAGGCTCGGGCGAGGTCGGGGTCGACTTCACGGGATCCGGAGGTGATGTGGGAGGAGGGATTGGTGTGTGGTGGCGCGGTTCGGGGGAGGGCGTCACCGGGGGTGGAAGATGAGTGAGGCCGGCGGCGGAGGGAACGTTAGTTTTGATTTTCTTGGCAATGAAGGGGCTCGGGCGTGGGAGCTCGGTGAGGCCCCGCAACCTTATAGACGCTGGGTGAGGCGGCAGACGGGCATTGCCGTGTGGTCACCGGCCGAGATCCCGGCGAGACGGAGGATTTAGCCATGATCGCGCCGCCATCGCGCAGGGGGGCGCGAGCGCGGCGCGTCTTGGCGAGGGAGCAGCCCTCGAGCCATGTGTTGAGCGGCGGCGAGGGGCGGAAAGGGGCGAGTGGCGGGGGAATGGCGCTCGAGCAGGGAAAGATTCGGACCGGGGAGCAGCGGCGGCGCTTTCGGACGGGCGGCGGCCGGCGGTCGAAGGGGAAAGTCTCTGGTCCGGGGGGCGCACGGGTGGGCAGGAGGGGGCGCGGGCGCGGCGCGGGAGAGAGAGAGCGAGCGAGGGAGGCGGGAAGATAAGCAGAGGCGGGGCGGGGTGGTGGTGGCCAAGTGGGGTGGTAGGTTGGCCATGGGGTGGCCGTCGCCCCCCAAAAAAGGTTTCTTTTATTTTTATTTCTATTTCACCATTTCCTTTATACACAAAGATGCACATATATATATATACATGCTTACATATTTTACTCCTAATTTTTATGAGGGTTTATCTACATACAAATATTTTTATAAAAATCCTTTTGTTATTTCCTCTCTCTCAATTCTTTATTTAAGAAACATTTTAAAAGAAACTGATTTCAAATCAAAATACAGCGATTAAGGCAAGAAAATTTTATAATCCAGATTTCAACTTTTCAGGATGTTACAAACCTACCCCCCTTAAAAGGAATCTCGACCCCGAGATTCAGTCTAACTAGCGAACAGTTCGGGGTAGTCTCTCCTTAGCTGGTCTTCGCGTTCCCAGGTAGCCTCCTTCTTTGAGTGGTGACTCCATTGTACTCTACAGGTACGGATGGTTTGATTCCTGGTCTTCTTTTCCACAGTGTCCAAGATCTTAATTGGGCGTTCCTTGTAGGTCGTCGCTTCGAGCTCAACCGCCTCCATCGGAGTTTGATCTTCCGCACCAAGACATTTCTTGAGTGGGACACATGGAAGACGTCGTGCACATCGGCGGACTTGCGGGCAACTCAAGTTGATAGCGACTTCTCCTTCTTAGCTATGATTGGGAATGGCCCAACATAACGAGGGCAAGTTTGCCTTTGACTTTAAATCGTCGACTCCTCGTAGAGGTGACACCTTCAAGTAGACGTGGTCTCCAACTTCAAAACTTAACGGCCTTCTCCTTTTGTCTGCATAACTTTTCTGTCTAGACTGGGCAGCCAATAACCGATCTCTGATCAGCGAACTTTCTCTTACGCTTGCTTTAGAGTATCGGCCCAAATATATACCCTTCCCTACTTCCGACCAATGCAGAGGGTGCGGCACTTTCTTCCGTATAATGCCTCAAAAGGGACATCGAAGGCTAGTTTGGTAGTCGTTGTTGTAAGCGAATTCGCATATGGCGACACTTATCCCGCCCTTGAGAAATCCAGGCACAAGCCCGAGCATATCTTCCAATATTTGATTTACTCTCTCGACCATCCGTGCAGGGGTGATAGGCGGTGCTAAAATCCAGATGAGTACCAAGGGCTTCATGCAGGCTAGCCCAGAAATGCGAGGTAAATTGGGACCCTCGATCTGAGACTATCCGTTTTGGCACACCGTGTAAGCACACGATGCGGGACATATATAGTTCTGCCAATTTGTCTCCCTTGTAAGTGGTTTTGACAGGGATAAAGTGAGCAACCTTGGTCAGTCTATCCACCACGACC
Source organism: Bonia amplexicaulis (assembly GCA_036346245.1). NCBI lineage: Eukaryota > Viridiplantae > Streptophyta > Magnoliopsida > Poales > Poaceae > Bonia > Bonia amplexicaulis. The sequence continues at coordinate 27,879,649 of CM070744.1, forward strand.
CAAATGGAGTCGTATCCAGACCTTGTTCGGGAAACCCGTGATAAAATCCATCCCTACTTCTTCCCACTTCCATTGTGGTATCTTCAGGTTGTAGCGATCCCCCCGCCTTTGGTGCTCGACCTTCACTTTTGACAGACATCACAAAAAGACATGCTCGGAATGTCCCTCTTCATACCGCCACCAAAATATTGCTTCATATCTTGGTACATTTGGTACTTCGGGATGAAGGGAATATGGGAGCGATGGGCTTCTGAGCATTAGATCCCTAAGGTCCTTTTGAGGTACGAAACACGGTTTCCGTGCTTTAGAACTCCTTGATGATCCATAGTCATTTTAGGGCTTTCCCTCTTCCATTAATTTCTTCCACCTCAAAACAGTTGGGTCTTCCTTTGTGCGCCTCTATCATTTCTTCAATGCTTGTTTGATCTTCCTGTGGTTAGGGCTCCTTCTTCTCGATCCCGTGTTGTGGCTGCCACTCTTTATAAAGTTCAGTGGCGTTCTGAGCCATGAGGTTATTGCGATGAGGCTTTCCGACTCGAGCATCGGCTACCACATTGGCCTTCCACAGGTGGTAATGGACACTCGGTCGTAATCCTTGATCAACTCTAACCATCTCCTTTGCCTCAGTTAAGGTGTGACCGAGTGAAGAAATACTTGAGGCTCTTGTGATCCGTATATATATCACGGTGGTTGCCGATCGGTAATGTCTCCAAAGTTTTAAGGCATGAACCATCGACGCTAATTCCGATCATGGGTGGGATAGTTAACCTCATGAGGACGGAGTTGCACGGATGCATATGCCACAACCTTGCCTCCTCAGCATCAAGACGCATCCCAATCCTTGATGGGAAGCATCACGGTATACCTCAAAATCCTTGCGTACATCGGGAAGGACTAGCACCGGGTGGTAGTCAATCTTTTCTTAAGTTCTTGAAAGCTTCCTTCACGTGCTTTGGTCCATTCGAACTTGCTCCTTCTTGAGTAGGCGGGTCATTGGCACGGCTATTCTTGAGAATCCTCTATGAATCTTCTATAATATCCCGCCAATCCCGGAGGCTTAGCACTTCAAAGGATTCGGAGGAAGGTGGCTTCCATTCCGCCTTCCGCCGCAATCTTAGCGGGATCAGCAGATACTCCTTCTGCGGACACTATATGCCCCAAGAAGTCGATGTCACTTAGCCGTAATTCACACTTGCTATACTTAGCATATAACGATGTTCTCTTAGCTTTTCTAGCACTAGGCGAGGTGCTCGCATGATCTTCTGCAGTCTTGGAGTAGATGAGGATGTCATCAATGAACACCACTACAAACTTGTCCAAATATTCCATGAATACTTTGTTCATAAGGTTCATAAAGTATCTTTGGGGCATTTGTTAGACCAAAAGACATGACCAGTAACTCATACAGTCCATACCTAGTGGTAAAAGCTGTCTTGGGTATATCCTCACCCTAATTTTCACCGGTGGTACCACGACCTCGGATCTATTTTAGAGAGATGGTGGCTCCACCAAGTTGGTCAAATAGATCGTCGATCCCGGGAGGGGTATTTGTTCTTGATGGTTACCTCATTTAATGCCCTAGTCCACACACATTCGGCCGTGCCATCCTTCTTCTTCTGAATAATCTTGGAGATCCCGGTGGTGAGGAACTGGGTCTAATGAATCCTTTTCCTGCAGCTCATGGAGTTGGGTCTTTAGCTCTCCTAGCTCATCCACCGTCATCCTATATGGTCGCTTGGAAATGGGAGCAAGACACGCTTCAAATTAATAACGAACTCTAAGTCTCATGCTGGGGCATGCTGTAGGTCCTTGGGAAATACGTCCTGATAATCTTGCACCACTATCATTCCTTCTAAGGGTACATCTTCAAGATAATTTATTTCCCGGCCCCAGCGGTACGGTCGGTCCACTTTCACTTCTATGGTCATCCCAAGGCATTTAGTCGGTTTCTTCATCACGGAGGCACGATCTATAACCCTTTATATCCGGCTAGCCACCCATTCCTAGTATAATGTCCAGAGTCTGGGAGCTTAGTACTATTAGATCCGCTGGGAAGTTGCACCTTTCCATGACTATCATTACCCCCGGGCACACTAAGGTAGCTGTTATCATACCAGCTGGTGACTTAAGCACTACTGGCCTCTTTAGAGGATAGGTAGGTAACCCTAGTTTGTCCGCATACCCCTTGGATATAAATGAATGGGAAGCACCAGAATCAAATAGAGTTTGTGCTGGTATGGACTTGACAGAGAACGTACCCATAAGGACTCCTGCAGCTTCCTCGGCTTCTTCTACCGTGACATGGTTGACTCTTCCACGGTTGTGGGTTGGGGTAATCCTGCTAGCTTGCGAGGTTTGAGGCCCCTTGCTGGGCGCTGAAGCTTGGCTACGGACAGGGGTATTCTGTTTGAGTGGGCATCTATTGGCAAAGTGCCCTTTCTCCCGCAATGAAGCACTTGTAGCTTGTGGTTTGACTGAGCCAATATTTTGGCGTCCTTGCATTGTACCACCACCGACTAGACGATGAGGCCGAGGGTTTGAACTGGTTCGGCTTCGAGAAGCTAGAGTTGTTGAAGAACCTTTGGACAAATCTCCCTTGCGGCGGCTGAGTGGTTAGCTTGCGTTTCCGACTGGCCTCCAGATTCTTCCTTTCATTCTCCAGAATTATAGCCTTATTCACCAGCTGGTGGAAGCTGGTGAAGTCCTGCACAATCAGTTGCACCCTTAGCTCCTCATTCATGCCTTCAAGAAACCTATCTATCTTCTCTTCTTCATTAGCTATGTCGACGAGGCATAACGAGCAAGTGGGTAAATCTTGTGAGGTATTCATTAATGGTCGCCTCTTTGCTTAAGATTGCGGAATTCGTTCTTCTTCATCCTTAGAACTCCATTGGGACGGTTGGCTTTGAAGGTCGCCTTGAACTCGACCAAGGTATGACCTCCATGTCGTTGTCCGAGGAGGTCTCTTCTTGACCCCGGCCGCAAGGTAGTTCTCCCACCAATTTGCAACGCCCACAGAGTGATGAGTGCAAATATCACTTTGTCTTCTTCAACAGACTTGGCGGTAGCGCACTTCCTTTCTGTATCCGAAGCCAATCCTCGGCCGAGAGGTTCGTCGTACCGAGGAGAAAGTAAGGGCCGGTCCTTTGAAAGTCACCAGTCGACTCTAGATCTGTTGGTGCCACCTTGTTGCCCGGCAAATATAGCTGCAGAATTGGGTTTCTTTGCGCCATGACTTGCGCCATGGTGGGGTTGGTTGGAGGCGGAAGGTTGGCTTCACGATCGTGGTCCGCTCATGCCCCGAGGGCATGACACCGGGTGTGGAGTCCACCACTCCTTGGTTGAGGGTGGCATTAGCCTGAGCCCTGGTCATCCTTTGGCTGGCCATCTGCAGTCATAGTTTTATGACCTAATATTATTACTAGGCCAACTAAAAGAATAAAAGAAGGTTACCACTACAGTAAATAAAAGCCAACAAGATAAACGACAAACAACTTTTAAACACAAGGCCGGTTTCTTTAAGCATAAACCGAAACATCACATAGCCGACTTCTAGGTTTGGACTTACGATTACAACACAATTTATTAAAGTTCAACAGATAGTTACTACGATACGTAAAGTCTTGGATACAACAACGGCATCTTGGCGCTACACCGGCGAGTATGGCGCTACCCTACCTACTCCTCCATATCGCCGACGCCGGGGCTAGAGGGGGTGTAGTCCGGGCACTGAGAGCGGGACCTGCTGCCGCTGAACTCAGAGGGGTCGGTGTCAGAGTCTGAGGGCGAGCGGCTGCGGCTGCGGCTACGGCGTGACCCTCCCTGGCGAAGAGCCGACTGGGGGCCTGGAGGTCGCACGCTCTTGCGTGCGGTCAAGCGGGTGCGGAGTCCACCGCGTCCTCGGCCGGCCATGGGAGGGTGGAGTAGCGGCAGAGCCGACCGCTGGGCCGCACCCGTGCTGGCCGCCTCTGCCTTGGCAATGCCAAGGCTTGCTCGCATTGGGCGAGCCGCGGAGGGTCGCCACCTCGGTGTGTGTGGCGACGAGGTGAACCCGAGGGCGGTGATCTCCTCGGTAGCGGTGTGGGCGATCCCATGGCCTGGTCAGTCAACCCGATGCGTGAGCATCGGGTTGTTCTCGTCACGCATGTATGTCTCATTGTATCGCGCATTCTCTGGCGCGAGGGTAGTAGCGAAGGGGTGCGCCAAGGCGGCTTGTAGATGTCGCACATCCGCGGCGGCGGCAAAGGCGGCGTCTGAAGTGCCACGGCCGGATGGTCCGCTGGTGCTCTGTCCGGAAGACGTGGGGCTGGTCGTGCGCAGTCTTCGGGTAGATGAACACCTCGATCAGCCAAGACTCCTCTCCTCCAGCTGTGGTCTTGAGACCACGGTACAGTCGTTCCGGATAGCCCGTAATGGAGGAGCTTGCAGAATCTTGGCAAACTCCCCTCAGACACTCAGTGGGCGGATAGTCCAGTCACCCTCATCTCCACTCCGGCCATCCGTAATTTAAATTTCTAGTGTTAGTAACTTTTCAAAATATCAATGAAGCATAGAATGTAATAGGTCTAAGAAGGATAGAGAAAGAAGTAATACACTATATTTTTGGAAACTCTTTTTATGAGTTTGATAAAATTATAATCCTATCCTTTGGCTCACGTCCATACTAAGGCCCGGATTTTTCAATCCAGAATCTTCTGTGATTACGGCATTATTCCCTGGATCAGTAGATAATGCCCACAAGTACATTGCTGTATCATGTCATACATCGCTTAAACAATAATATTACGCACCATGGTTCCAAATTAAGCCACGTCGGACAATAGTTTAAAAAGGGCACTTGGTACCGAATGTCATCATCACATGCGGCGTGGAGAGAAAGCAAAAGTAGGGCCATAACCTCGTGCAAGCGATGGGGGTAATGTGTGCAGTATATATTACCTAGGATAGATAATATACGTGCACACAATGCCTTAGGTCTAACTTGTCTAAGTTTAGAAAGATACGCAAGACGACCTAATTCCCATCGTCCTTCTCTCCTCCTGAGACTGGGGCATCTTCATATGCATAATGATCCTGCGTCCCTGTCTCTGTTTTGATAATGCGAGTGTGAGCACACTAACCACCGTGCTCAGCGAATCATCACACAGAATGCAGTAATAGAATGTTGGCTGATCAAGAGAAGGCTCTAGGTTTATTTTATTTTGCCAAAAGCGCCTTTTCAATACGAGAATTAGAAATCCCTATGACCTAGCGGTTTATGAAGGACAAAATTTTATCGAAATAATTGTGTTAATAGTGCACGAGTCCATCCACCATTACATGGCCTCACGACTTTACAAGATTGTTTAGCATTATAGTCGCTTATCTTACCACCGGGGACACCCAGACAATTCCAAACTAGGGCCTTCACGCCTATGCTTTTCCAATCTACCCACAAAATTATTTCAAATGAACTATATCTAGTTAAGTCCCCATGTTCGCCCATGACCGTGGGCACGGCTATTCGAATAGTTTTGACTCTGCGAGCTTGTACACTTTCACCTGGCGATAATCCACCCATTGCCCCACCCGATTCCATAGTCGGATGGTCGAGCAGATTATCACATGACTGCTCGAATATCTAGTTCCACTAGTCATCTCACCCTATGGAAATCGCCCACTGCGGTGGGTCCCATACGTTGCACGGGATGTTCACCACGGCTACCAGCATCATTCGGGCTCCTCTCCCCTCAATGCTAGTACGACTGGTGAACGTCACCCTCCACTCGGTGTCCCTTTAGGCCTCCTTGCCCTTGCATAACCACATCTATCCACTACCGGTGAGATAAGTCGGGAGTGTCGATCTGCTACTTAGCCAAGTTGTAATTCTGAGACATGTGGTTGCCTTTGTTTTACAGGCTAACATGACAAGATTCATCCTTAGAGCTATCTGGGTGGTTCTACCACATTCCATAATTTTGTGCTCCCACCGCACCACATTCCAAATTTCATATCATCCACCCGGATACTAAGCAAGTTTGGAGATTTTGGGACATAAAATAATAGTTCCAAACTTTTCATCAGTCATTCCCACCATGACTGCCCAAATTATTGTCATATTTGCAAGTGAAATGTTTTGGGATAACTAACATCCCCGTTTATCTAGCAACTAAGCAGTACGATATAACATCATTCTTATTTGTGAAAACTACATTACGCTAGTTTTGCTAAGGCGACAAAGTTCACATATCTCAAATGTTTCACAGGTACTACTAACAAGCATAGTAATGGGTCTATATCTAGAATCTAAGAAATTTGAACATACTTTAGCACATAAAATACTAGCATGCACTTGGATAGTTTAAAGAAAAGTAATTTGCATAAACAAGGGTTCAATATGATCAAGTGATAACTCGCCTTGGTCAAAGTGCTCAGAGGGTTGGGAGTTGGGGTCTGCTGCTGCTTCGGCCTCCTCTTCTTGAGCCTCGAACGCTATTTTAACCGGGCGCGAAAATTTGCATAAAAAGAAAAGCAACAAAATCAAACCAAATAACAACAGAAATTCAAATGAACTCTAAAAATTATAATTTTAGTTCCCTTGGATAGTTCTTGAATTTAGACGAATTTAGAAATTTGTCTCACTCGATTTGGAGTTAAAATGAAGAAGTTATGATATTTTAAAGATCTCAGTTTTAATATTAACGTGGTCGAAAACAGCCACGTGGTCGGTATCGACCACGTCGTATACGGTCGGATTCGACCACGTTACGGGTGGTCGGTATCGACCACGTTGTAGGTGGTCGGATTCGACCACGTTACGGGTGGTCGGTATCGACCACGTTGTAGGTGGTCGGAATCGACCACGTTGCAGGTGGTCGGATTCGACCACGTTACGGGTGGTCGGTATCGACCACGTTGTAGGTGGTCGGTATCGACCACGTTGCAGGTGGTCGGATTCGACCACGTTGTAGGTGGTCGGATTCGACCACGTTACGGGTGGTCGGTATCGACCACGTTGTAGGTGGTCGGTATCGACCACGTTGCAGGTGGTCGGATTCGACCACGTTGCGGTGGTCGGTATCGACCACGTTGTGGTGGTCGAATCGACCACGTTGTAGGTGGTCGGATTCGACCACGTTACGGTGGTCGGTATCGACCACGGTATCTGTGATCGGTTTCGACCACGGTATCTGTGATCGTGACGACAGTGGGGCCCACTTGTCAGTGTGTGAAGAAAAACAAAAGAAATGGCTCAACCACGGAGCCGGGCTCGAACGCTCGAGCCTGGGGAAAGAGAACGCGCTGTGGTAACCAAGTGGGCGGGGAGGCTTTGCCTACCCCTTATGCACGCTAATACCCTTTGAGGTATCTGCGGTGGCGGGCAAAGGTGGTGAGGTCAAGGCGTCGGTGATGGCGCCGGCGGCGAGGGTTGCTTGGGGGGGAGGGCGGCTTGTGAAATGTAACCCGGAGCCGAGGTGGAGTTGAAGACGACGGCGGCGGGGACCGAGGGCACACGGAAGGTGGCCGGCGACGAAGCGGCGGCGAGCTACGGTGGCGGGAGGCTCGGGCGAGGTCGGGTCGACTTCACGGGGATCCGGAGGTGATGTGGGAGGAGGATTGGTGTGTGGTGGCGCGATTCGGCGGGGAGGGCGTCACCGGAGGCGGGAAGATGAGTGAGGCCGGCGGAGGAACGTTAGTTTTGATTTTCTTGGCAATGAAGGGGCTCGGGCGTGGGAGCTCGGTGAGGCCCCAGCAACCTTATAGACGCTGGTGAGGCGGCAGATCGCATTGCCGGTGTGGTCACCGGCCGAGATCCCCAGACGGAGGATTTAGCCATGATCGCGCCGCCATCGCGCGCGGGGGGCGCCGCGCGCCGTCTTGGCGAGAGGAGCGAGCCCTCGAGCCATGTGTTGGCGCGGCGGGGGCGGGAAGGGCGCGTGGCGGGGGAATGGCGCTCGAGCAGGGGAAAGATCGGACCGGGGGCGGTGGCGCGCTCGGACGGGCGGCGGCCCGGCGGTCCGAAGGGAAAGTCTCTGTCCGAAGGGGCACGGGGTGGGCAGCGGGGAGGCGGGCGGGCGGGGCGCGCCCGGAGAGAGAGCGGCGAGGGGCGGGGAAGATAAGATAAGGCGGGGCGGGGGCGGGGGGTGGCAAGGTGGGGTGGGCTTGTTGGCCATGGGTGGCCGGTCACCCCCAAAAAAAGGTTTCTTTTATTTTATTTCTATTTCACCATTTCCTTTATACAAAGATGCACACATATATATATACATGCTTACATATTTTACTCCTAATTTTTATGAGGGGTTTATCTACATACAAATATTTTATAAAAATCCTTTTGTTATTTCCTCTCTCAATTCTTTATTTAAGAAACATTTTAAAAGAAACTGATTTCAAATCAAAATACAGCGATTAAGGCAAGAAAATTTTATAATCCAGATTTCAACTTTTCAGGATGTTACAAGCAGGGAGGAGCCCATCGGCCAAGGTCAAGGATGAAGAGGAAGCCGACCGAGGTTGATGACGAGGAAGCTGGATCTCATAGCATCGCCATGCCACCTGCCGGATTGAGACCTCCCGTGCGTCACAACCACCGGATCGAGGCCTCCCTCTGCCACCGCAACCATGAAGCCGCTACGGCCTCCTCAGGATTGCCACCCCGTCCTCCTATACCTCTGATTGTGAATCGAGGGTGGCGGAGCTGACTAGCGCTGAGTAGGGAGGTAGAGGCGGTGGGACAGAGGGAGGAAGCAGGCGCAGAAGTTGTAACACCGAAGAGAAAAAAAGGTCGTCATGGGAGGGGAGAGAGGTAGGGGAGGTCGGGAGGATAGGGAGGAGGTTGTTTCATTTTTTTAATATGTGGTGGGACCATTCTAGAGGGAGGAGATAGGGTTGTAAATAAACCGAGCTCGAATGAGCCTGGCCTTCCAAGCTCAAGCTCGGTAAAAGCTATAGCCAAGCTCGAGCGAGCTTGAGTTGGGGTCCGAACCTGGAGCTCGGCTCGATCCAAGCTCGAGCCTGGCCCGAAAAAGCTCGATAATAGTTAAAATAACTTAATATACACTAAATTTCAACAATAAGAAAAACGCGAGATTGAGCTCGGCTCGAGTAACCTCGATAACAGTAAAAATAATTGAATATACACTAATTTTCAACAATAGAAAATGTCAAGTTCAAGCTCAGTAAGAGTTGGTATGTATTTAGGGCTGTAAGAAAAACTCGAGGCTCACGGGTTATTCGAGCTCGGCTCGTTGAATCTCGCAAGCTCGAGATCAACCTCGAGCTCGGTTTGTTTGGAGCTCGAGCTGAGCTCAAATCGAGTCTAAGCGAGTCGAGCTTAAGTAGATTACAAGATTCGAGCTGAGCTCAAATCGAGTCTAAGCGAGTCGAGCTTAAGTAGATTATAAGACTCGACCTTTTTTTATAGCCTCAAGACGAGAGAGAAAAAAAAGAGAATTGACGTCCATATGATACGGTAATTCTTAGCGTCGGTGTAGGCATGATGCCCTCTTTACTCCGTGGTGACGTAAATAAGCATGTGCTGTCCCTGGCTGTGTCGGCAGAGGATGCCTGCTACGAGAAGTGGTCCGCGCCTGTTTGATCATTGATGTACACATTTTTCTTTTTCACATTTACAGCTCCTTCTAAGTGCCAACCGTGCATTGCAGAGCGTAGAATTTGCAGCTCCTTAAAGACAAGTGACGGACGTGTAAAGATTAGATTGGAATTGGCTACTCGTATGTATACCAAAGTTGGGCAAGCCGATTTCCAAAAAAAGAAAAGAAAAACCTGGGCAAATCAGTCAGCTTACATAGCATTTAGGTTGTTTTTTTTCTTCTGATATTCAGTGTTCTCACGGTTGCACCAGCCACAGTTTAGTAAGTGAAACTCCATAATTCCCATGAAAATGCCCAAAAAGAAATCCTCTTTTTGCGAACTGAGGGCCTGTTTAGGTGCGATTGCGGCTTATGGCTTTTGATTGAAAATTTTGAATTTTGGCTGTTTACGATACAAATTACGGAGAGACAGATACTCACTTATGATTTTGGCTGGTACAGATGTTGGGCTTTTAACGTGTAGATCGTTTAACTTGTAGACCCCGACTTGAAAAAATACTCTGTTGTTAGATACTGTAGTAAAAACCAAAAGCCGCTAGCTTCGGAGGAAAAGAACAGACCCTGAATTACCAAGTTGTACGGGAGGAAGAAAAGGATTTGGCCCTGTTCTTTTCAGCTTCTAAAAGCTGTTTTTCAGCTTTTCTACAGTAACTATCTTTTAAACGAAATATCTTTTCAAGATAGGGTCTACTAGTTAATTGTAGTACATACTTCACTGACTTCATTTATATCGCCAAAAACCGCACGTGAGTTTCTGTTACTCTGTAATCTCTTGTACAAACAGACCAAAAGTCACAAGCCACAGCCAAAAGTCATAAACCGCAGCCAAAAAGAACAGGCTCTTTGTTCAGTGGGCCAACGTTGGGCTTCCATGAATATATTTTTGTCAACAAAAAAAAACTGAGGCCTGCGACCATGTTGGTCTTACCTTACGGGTCATGTTTCAAGTAAGGCCATTAGACCTAGTAGGCCTCAATATTAAGCCCAAAATAAGGAAAGCGAAGAAATAAGGGTCCAGTATCTAGATGCTAGACAGATACAAGCCCAAAATCCTGAAATGAACATGGGCTAGTGAGGTTTCCAGTATTCCACAGAAGAAAATTTGCGGCTGCAATCCAATGCCCGATACACTAGCCTAAAATGCAATTTTCTATCTCCTTTTGTCAGGGTATTATCTACATTTTGCAATTTATTTCCCTTTATGCAAGGATATTATCGAGATTTTGCGATTTCTTCCCCCTTCTGTGAGGATGTTAATGGAGGTTTTCTTCTTTCTAATCTCAACGTACCTAAACCGTAGCTAATGCCGCGTAAAAAAAACACGTGTGAACTTGCAATGTCCTATGTTCATTTTGCTTGCATCTGCTGCTCCCTTATTGCTTACCGGTGTAAGACACTATTTTTGAGATCAGAGTAGTCCTACTTCCCACAATAGTTTAGAAATTCAGTTGTGAATATAAAAAGTATTATGCCTATTGACGATCATTTCAAAAGGATTAGCTTATTAAAATATGATCTAACAGTCAACTTCAGAAATTTAACGGACGTCTAAACTCAAAACTTTACTTACATTCAGAAGATCCGAAGAAAATCCCACTGGAACGCTTGAGTGTAGTCGTAACCCTAACATGAAGCTGAAGTATTCTTTCTTCTTCAGGTATCTACTCTGATGAAATTAAAACAAGATTGAGTACACTAGGTACTTAGTAAGTCCCTATAACAGAATACATTCATAGTCATAGAGCCTAATACCTACATGCAAGACTTAACCAAAGGATGATATTATATTTTTTAGCGTGAAGTCAATTTGCCAAATATCTTACTATAGCTAATTTTCTAACCTATGACTTAGCTTTTTTTTAACTAAAATCAAAATATCCAGTTTAAATTAAATTCGTGAGAGCAATTCGCTCCACAGTTACTTACCATGTCCACCCTATGGACACCATTCTATATTCATATCTATTTTCATACCACCATACCATGTCTATAAGCTCCATTAACCAATAACCATTTTGTGAAAACTACATAACTGTGGTATTTCTATACTTTGCCCATGACCAGGAGCACGACTGTCAAAATAGATTTAACATTTTGCAGAGGTTGTACAATTTTACATACAAGATATGATTAACTTATAATGTCGACCATTACATACTTTTGTAGACGTGAGACTGAGAAATCATAACAATGCTTTTATAATGCTTAGTTCTGGTGCTTTCCCTCACTCTGGAGGTATAGCCGCTCGGTGGTGAGGCACCCCCATCATCATCAATGCACTCTTACAAAGTATTTAGGTTTACTCCCATCACATTACACCCGGGCAATGACCCCGTGGGCCATTTTCAACTTTGTTACAATTGCGTAGGTGTTCATATCGAAACTAAGCAAATTAGTTAGCCAGCTCCATCCCATACTAGACTTATGATTGCACAATTGGGTGTAAAAAAGCACACAGATCCGGTCCTTAATTGACTCAGACATGACAAACCAACAAACCCAAATCTGGTGTCGTCCCTACACCGGTCTCATACCAACCACTTGCCCGAGTCTTCGCCATTTTATAAAACATTTCTTGTTTTCAGTGGTTACCCACATTACCACACTATTATCATGTTTCAAGGTTCTGTTGGTAATATCCGTGTTGTATTTGATTTTACCACTAAAGTATATCTAGGCACCACCATAATTTTGCCTTATTACTATTATGAGTAACCTATGGCGACAAGAGAAATGTATTATCAAGGAAGGGAAATAGAGGTATCAACTATATGGTGTAGCCATGCAATCTATATAAACAACAATAGCAAGCATGCACTTGTATTTGAAAGCAAAATATTTGCATTTGAAAGCTATATTTAATATGATCAATTATAGAGACTTGTCTCTTTGTCCAAGGTCATTGGTCACTTCTCTGTAAGCTTCAGGTTTAACATCAACTACTTCAATTGCTCTTGTAGCTCCTCCATTGTTCAACTTGTTGAATCCGGATACTAGCGTGAAAGAACAAATACAAATAAGTTCTTGCTTTACAGAATACAAGCTGAGAATAAAATACAATAAAATAACCAAAAAAGATATAAAAGAAAATGGGTTTGGACGCATAGAGTTTAAACTGTGATTGGTTTGGCTAGACGAAAAATTAAAAATGGGTTAGATAGGCTCGAGACGGACGAAATGGGTATATATGTGTTAACGGGATTTCTATAAACAGTAACGGGATGGTACTATTCACATCGGGCTAAGATCAGAACAGTAACATGTCTAGCTGAACAGTGTTGGATTCGATGTTTGGGTTGGATTCAAATAGTAACGGGTTCTAGTTATTGGGCTTGGTCCATGTTTTCTGTTAGTTTTGGGCCAGCCGGCTTGGCCCATGTGCGTGTGGTGTGGCCCATCGAACTCAGTCTGCTTCTTCTTCAGCTCGCCTTGGCGCCAAGGCAGAATAGAGGACATGGTGGTGGCGCGAGTAGGCTTCGGTGACGAATTTCAGCGGTGAACGATGGTGCACGGGGGATAGCTTGTCCACGTTGGCTTGGGTCGAGTGGCGGTGGCGCTCATCGCCAACGAGCTGGGGCGGGGTGGTTCACGGCGAGGCTGGGGTTGGGTTCAAGGCATCCAGGTAGTGCTATGGGCGAAGCTAATTAGGTTTTGGTGAAGGCTTGTGCAGGATTGAAAATCAATGCTCACCGGTGAATTGGCGACGGTGGAGGCGTTACGGTGGTCGGAGCGAATGGGTAATAGTTTGGTTGGGTGATTGGGTGGCTATGGGGGCTGATGGCGAGGTTGGCGTGGTTTTATGCTTCGCGGGAGTCGATGGGAGTAGTGCCTCGTCTGGTGCAGCGGCGGCACGTGGCTGGTGGAGGTGGCACTTGGGGTTCTCGATGATCTTCGGTGGGATAGCCGGCTGTCACAGTGGTATTTGGGTTTTCGGTCCCCTCTTGGCACTTGTGAGCTTGCAAGTGAAGAAACGCGCGCAGCATCGGGTCCGGGTCAGGCTATTTGGCTACTGGCAAGAAAGCGGATGTCGATGGCAAGGGCGCGTGGCCGAGGCGATGGGATGAGCATTGATGGGTGACAAAGCAGGGTACGAGTATTGACTAGCTCGGTCGCAGTGGGTGTGAACAGCAGCGGTGGCGAACAAGAGTGGGCCAAGTGGCGCTCGAGAACAGGGCGAAGGCGGGGTTTGGAATGACACCATGGTTTGGGGGAAGCGGCTGGCCAAAAGGGGAACGTGGCTTTTGGGTAAGGAATTCCAAATCGGTCAAGAGGTTCAAATTCAAACAAGTTTTGGGAAATTTCAAAATTTTGAAAATTTTGGTTTGTTTCAACCTGTCTCCATGTGATCCCGGTGATGTCCCGGCCATTGGAAATTTGGAATTAGTGGAGAACCATGGCACAGACAGGATAGGTTTCGCCGTCGTCCTTGTCACCGACATGGACCGGTTGTGGCCTGGCATTATTGTGTCGATTGCGAACAGGACACGTCCTTTTCACCCCAACAGTTAGATTTGGTCGCCTGCCACCAACTGGAAGTTGCTTCCAAAATCCCTTTGTGGTAAACGTCTAATATTGGAGCAATTTTCCGTGTGTTAGTTGCAGGCTTAACCTTGAAGCACAACAAATTCAGAACCTGCTGACCTGGCTTGAATGCTTCCGTCAACGGAAGCGGCGATTTTTTTTTTGTTTGTCTAATATGTTCCGATGACAGCGACGCAAACCTAAGTAAAACCCAAAAGAAGATTTCATGGATCAGAAGAACCTGCTGAAGAACTGAAGACGAGTGACTGGGCACTGAAAGGTCTGAAAGATCGCACACCTTTCGTGCGTGTAACTCTTACCCGACCTGTGCATTTCACCACGTCACGTTGCGCCCGCCACGTGCCAAACCAAGCTCATCAAACAACAAGTTGCGCCATTACCATTCATTCGACAGAGAGAGGTCTGATAATCCAACTGGAGTATTATGTTTCACCACAAAAGCATTGCGGAATACGCGTATAATTCTCACAATTTCGGTAGCATCGTAGGTAAATAGGTAAATCTGAACTATCAATAGCAAGAACAAGTCATGGATTCGATAATATGTGCATGCCGCTAGCTGAATGGCAGAGACTCCCACCGAAATATTCTAAAATCTAAACCACGGAGATGTACAGCAACATCAGCAGGCACTAATCCCACCCTACCAGCAACAAATCCAAAGAAAGAAAGAAAGAAAACGATACAAGTAGCAGTAGCAATAGGCTAATCATGATAGCAGTAGCGCCAACAAAGCAATCGATCCCCAATGTCGAATCGATCAGTCCAAGCATGTGATGTGAATGGATCAGAACCAGACTTTGCAGGTGGTGGGCTGGAACGTGGCGGAGGTGGGGATGGAGAGCGGGCAGCTGATCTTGGTCTTGGGGCCGGGGACCTTGAAGGCCCAGACCTTGACCCTGAGCTTGGCGTTGAGCTTGACCTCGACGCTGAACTTGCCGTCGGACTGCTGCGACCTGAAGTTGGCGGCGGTGACGTCGCCCTGGAGCGGCTGCTGGCCGTGGAACTGCGGGGTGACCTGGGTGGACGCCTCGGTGGCCTGGTAGAAGGAGTCGAGCTGCGCGTAGCCGAATCGCTGGTCCTCGAAGTAGGCGAGGGACTCGACGTTGTCGTAGTAGAGGCCGACGCGCTTGTTGGGGTTGCGGACGGTCATGGCGACGGTGAGGTTGTAGCTGAGCGCGGAGTTGGGGGCGAGCGTGAACTGGGCGAGGGAGGCGGAGTCGACGGTGGCGGTGATCATGTGGGGGCGGAAGATGAGGTAGAGGATGAGGGCGAGGACGCCGACGGTGACGAGGAGGGAGATGAGGATGCTGCAGAGGCAGCTGAAGAGCCCGCACGCGAGGCACTTGCACGGGCAGCACAGGCAAGACACCGCGCGGCTCGCCTTCCCCATCCTCCCCGAGATTTCTTGAGATTTGGAGCCTGACGGCGAGGCGAGGCGAGCTTCCCCCCTTTCTTCCTCTTGTGACGGCCAACAGGTCGTGGTGTACCGTGTGCGGTGGAGTTGAATGGACTCGCTCGCTCGCACCTAGAGACACAAATATACACGGAGAAAAAAATATCTCTTGAGATTAAACCATCAAACTCTATTTTTCTCAACTCTTTTTTAGTTCTTATAGCTAAATAGGAATTACACGACTTAAATAAGCCTTATGCATACTACACGCACCTATTGACTCCACTATGACCTATTTTCATGCCACGAACCTCCTAAAATCTCTCCATGATCCACAAAACTCACCCCCTCTCGACTCAACTGTTGCTCGATCGTATAGAACAACTTGCGTCCACGGCTGCTCTGCTTATGACCACGGTTGCTACTCAAAATTTTGACTACTCGGTACTCGGATGCTTCGACTGCCTCGGTATTCGGACACCGAGTACCGACCGTCTGATGTCCTTCGAGCACCGATCGCTGAAGACTCTTCCGAGAACGATCACATGAAGTGTCCCACCGAAAATCGACTACCACAAGACTCGGTGTCAAGATGTCGAGCTACAATACTCGGAGCCTCCGACTGCCTTCGTACTTGAAGTCTTCCTTTGACTTCACATGACCACTATGTAGCTGCAACTACTGTAGCTACGATCACTGTAGCTACGACTACTGTAGCACTCGGATTCATCGACTACTACAGTCTCGGACTCACCGAGCACACAGATTCCACAGTACTCAAACATATGAGTACAGACCTACAACAATATTAGTTCCAAACAGTGGCGGAGCTAGGATTTAGTTATAACTCGGACTCAGCGGTAGAATGACCTAGGCTACACTCGGGGCTTTGTGCCGTGCGGGTGGTTATAAGTAGGGGAGCCGAATTTGGGTTGGGTCTCGGTTGATTTCGAGCCGGCCACTAAACTTGAAACGATTTATGTAATAGAAACGAGCATGATTATTTGGAAGGGTTTGGTTTGGCGGGGTGGTGTTCCGTTGGAAGAAGGCGCGGCGGAGTGGGTGGTGGTGGACCGGTGGAGGAGGTGGGCGATACCGATACGACGCGGCACATACTACATGTGTCCCTGGGGTGGGTGGGTGCGGGAAGGCCAAACGCACGCCGCACGCTTGGTGGAGCCATTGATTAATCGATTGCTTTCCGTTTCAGCCGCGCACGCCGTCCCGGGCTACAATCTGCATCGCCTCTCATGTTGATCGAGAGCAACGACCCTTTCCAGCCAGGTACTGTTTGCTTATCGGACGGACAGGGAGAACTGAACGTGGCGAGCCGCGCCAATCCAAATGCACCTGCTCCGAAATCTGCAACCACTGCCATAAGGATATTTTAAGGTTTTCAAGTTGCTAATGCAATCTTTACACATGCTTGCTTAGCATCAAGCCCACGCCCCGCTGCCTGCAACCTGCCGCTATTCTGCGTATTTTGGACATATCTGGCATCTTATATCCTAAAAATTTCAATTCTAACCTCCTAAAACGTATAAATTCTATTTCTAGCCCCCATTCCGACCGCGGGATTACGTGGGGGTGACACGTGGGCGGTCGTGCGGTCTGGGAGCGCACGACTCTACTGTAGCAAAGGCGGTCGGACGGGGTTGTGCGGTCACCAAGCCATTCATGCGGTCGGGCACCCCACCACAGCCGCTACAGTAGAGTCGTGCGGTCCGGAACCGCACGACCTAGCTACAGTGCGGTCGTGCGCTCCCGGACCGTACGACCAGCCACGTGTCGCCTTCACGCAATCCCGTGGTCGGTATAGGGGCTAGAAATAGAATTTATGTGCTTTAGGGGCGAAAAATAGAATTTTTAAGATCTACAAAACTAGATATGTCTAAAATTCCTATTCTGCTTACCATCACCGGAAATTACAAAAAAAGAAAAAGGGAAAATGAAGCAAACAAAGAGTTACTTGTCGCCGGCGTTATTTACCCCCCATCGGTGGTTGAAACGTTCGCTTGTGCTTGCCATTTTTTTCAATCCACTCAAGGCCACGTCGCTCACATGTCATTTTCAATGTCTTCGACGCGTGACGGCTAGCGAGCAGGGATGGCAGTACGCCCTAGCGAGTAGGGATGACAGTGGGCCCCCATAACCCATAAAAAACTCTCCTATTAGTATTAGCTGACGGAAATGAGATAGATTTTGTTTCCGCTATATTATACAGGATAGACCTCCACATCCCCGCTAATCTCTAATATATACTCATCATATTTGAAACACCCCAAAATTTCAAAAATCTGAAATTTATTGTAAAATTTACTTGATTTTCCTTTTCTTTCCCAATTTGGCAAAAACCTCAAAAATACGCTTTCCTCTTCTGTTTTTTACACCTCCTCCTCCCTGAAATTTATTATGAAATTTATTGTTAAGTATGGTTGGTTATACTCAGTCTTGCTTTATTTTTCACCAACACAGAGATCAAAAGAAAAAAAGGATGTTACAAGTTTTCGTGTTAGGGTGTTTCTGTAGTTTTCTTCGGTTTTTCTGATTGTAAATTAAGTTTTGGGTTTGAACGTCTATTAAAATTTCTAAAGTTAACTGTTAGATCTTATTTTAATCTAATTAACTTTTTTAAATATTCATAAATAAATATAATATTTTTATATTTATAATTAAATTTCTGAGCTGTTATAAGACGTGCCACAGCCCCGTTCGAAAAATGAGGGCGTTACACACTTACACTGTGCTAGTGCGCTACGCTACGGCCGCGTTGGTCGATGCGACGCCACATTGCGCGCCTTCTGCTGGCACGTAGCAGCCTGTTCATGTCTGTCTTGCTGTATCATATGTACGTGACGTGCGTGGCCCGATCACTTCAACGAAAGCCCAAATGCCCAATTGTCCACCCGGGCCCCCAAGTATTGCAGGCCCTTCAAATCACTCTACCGTCGATCGTCATACTCACCGAACACCGAGAAGGACTTTTTCTTCTGCTTCCTTGCAACATCGCGCCTCACGCTACAGTTTACCACTCTTTTGTCTCTCAAAATACGTTTTTTTCACTGTGCTTATATCATATCCCACAACTAATTTTTATGCTCATCAATTAATACACGATGCGATAATCTGAACAACGGAGCAGAAGAGCAGGGTAGCCAGGTCCAGGTCAGTCCAAAGTCCCAGCCTTACGTGCAGGATGTTAGCCTTCGGCTTCTGACTTTCTGCTTTTAGAAACTAGAATCTACTTACAACATATCGATTTCTTAATTTTAGTTTGTGTTTTTTTAATTTTTTAATCTTATTTTTTATTTGTTAACTATATGACTAAAAAATTAATAGATTATAATATAATTTTAATTTTAATCAAAAACTAGCGCGCCGTCGCAGCGGTCCCACGGAGCCAGCCCTCTATCTCACGTTATATCACAACTGCACGGAACGGCGCGCAATTGATAGTACAATGGTGCGTAACCAAACCCAAGAGAAAGCACTTCGAGTGGTATGCTGCAGGGGTGAGCAGATGCAGAGCGGTTGATGCGAGCGAAAGGGACTTGGCAACAGAAAGTTATCAACTATCCATCCTCTTCTGGTACTCGTCTAGCCTAGAAAGATAGGCTGTGTACGTGTGAGCCACCGACTATACTGTGCAAGCTAGCAAAGCTTATGCACGTACCATTTGGTAGCGAGCATCCACCAACCGTGCATGTTCGGTGACGTTCCATTGGACTGAAATGAAGTAATTTATAATTAAAATTATACTATAACTAATGATGATTTATTTAGTTTAACTAAATTTAAAAAAATTAAAAATAAAAAAAATAGATTAGCCCATCACGGATAATAGAAACAAATATGAAAAAAACCGACAAAAAAAAGCTAAAAACAAAAAAAAACTAGAAAAAACGACATTAAAGAATAATAAAAAAATAAGATGTAACATTAAAAGATCAAACTGAAACAAGCGGTATCTTAATCATAGCACACGCGAGCGATCACAAAGTACTAGCGAGCCTAGTACCGTCATCCACTGGGAGTACTAGTACTAGCTATACACTCCTACCTGTCAGAACCATAAGCTGGTCAATGATGTACTACTAGTACTAGCTAACTCATCATATGCTGGTTGACGTGCCCTTCGAGCTGCGTCATTTGGTTGGCAGATACATTAATTGGCGAGGGAAAATATAACAATAGCGCGCGCGCGGCTGCGCTGCCGTCACCATGTGTAGTGACGTGCCCCGGTTACCAGCCCACTGTTACAAAAGAAACTATAGTAGACCGCTATATCATAAGTAGTTCATAAAAAAATCATCTATACTATAAAACGGCTATATCCTAAGTAGTTTATAAAAAAATCATCTATGTTTTAATTGTTAAAGACAATTTTACAAGCGTGATCGTGCATCAGTTCATATGAATAACCGTCTGTCCGTCTATGATAATTTCATATCACATATGGTTTGTGGTTGAAACCATCTGTGATATGATAATCTGGATAAGATACTATGCGATACAGAAGGAAACTATAGTGAGAGAGAGTTTGGTAAATTCGAAGGCTTACTGGAGGACCTAGAGAAACCTTTGTTCTTTAGCTGCAAGGCACAATACACAAAAGTTGTTATATATTCTTGAACTGTCGAAATTGAAGGCAAGCAATAGTTGGTCCAACAAGACTTTCACGTTATTGTTAGGTCTCCTAGCGAATATCCTTCTAGAGAAAAATGAGTTGCCAAGAACCACCTACCAAGCCAAGAAGCCGTCTGTGATATTTGATATAGCACAGACGATTTTTTCTAAAAATCGTCTATGATACTTGACATATCACAGACGGCTATATTGAAAAACCGTCGGTGATACTTATATATCATAGATATTTTTTAAAAAAATCGTCTGTGTTGTAATTATCACAGACGTTTTAAGAGCTGTTTGTGATACATATAGATTCAGACAGTTTAGAAACCGTCTATGATGACGATTCCGAATCATGTGTAATAGGCTTTCCGTAGTAGTGCTTCTAACCAACAACTCACTAACTAGGAGAACAAGATGATCGTTTTCAAAGCAACACTTTAGGCTAAAGGTGAGATCCAACAGAAATGTCTCTTAAGCTAGAGTAAGAAGAACCAAGGAGAGAAACACGACGACCTTCTTCTTGCCAACTGCAAATCAAATTAACGCAATTATGAGTAAGTAGCTACTCGATCTGGTGGAGTAGTAATTAAGCCATATGCATGAGCTTCTGCTAGGTTGCATGATCCAACATTTACCAACCTTCACGTTTACTCCCTAGCAATCTTTTCCCAATTTAATTTCCCTTCCACTCCAAGCTAGATTCCAACCAACCCAAGTCTGCCGAGTCGATCACACATTAACTAAAGAGCTGAAGCTCCAATATTCATTCATTCTGCTCAAAAGAACAACAAGCAAGAGAGGAAGAAAATAGTAAAAATTAAACGTCGACGGAGCATGCTGCCGCCTGCTGGAACCGGAAGTATCCGTATCCGCCGCCGGTGTTGGCGCCGTAGCTTCCCTTGCCGTCGTTGACGGTGAGGAGCGCGGGGCAGTTGACGCGGAGGTGGTAGTGGCCGGAGATCCAGGCGGTGCCGACCTTCCAGCGTATCCATCCGTCGACGCGGATGTCGATGAGGACGTATCCGGCGGTCTCGTCCTGCGCGAGCGCGACGGCGAGGTAGGGCGGCAGCTGGACGTTGTCCATGGACTGCAGGTAGGGCGACCAGACGGACTGGTCGTTGTGGCCCTGGTACTCGACGGGGAGCTGCGTGGGCACGGTGATGGCCATGTCCTTGTACTGCGCGTACACGTCCACCTTGTCGTAGTAGACGCCGACGCGGTCGTTGTTGTTGCGCGCGGCGACGGTGGCCTGCATGGTGGTGAAGAGGTAGGTGGACGCCGGCGGCGTGACGTTGAGGCAGAGCACGGAGAGGTCCTGCAGGTAGAACCTGGGCTTGTGCGGCCGGAGCACCAGCCAGACGATGAGGAAGACGAAGAGGACGAGCAGCACCAGCGAGACGAGCAGGACGCAGCACCTGCGGTAGAGCTTCTCCCGCTCGCACTCGCACCCCTTGTGCCCGCTGCAGTCCTTCACCGACATGATCGCCTCCTCCTAGTGCTTCGATCGGCTACTTGGGTCGCTGTATCAATTGTGAGGCGATGTATGGAACTGTCAAGTAGCTAGTGTGGCAGTTCTGACTGAGTTGGTTGCAATTGTGAGAGAGAGAGAGGACTGAGGCAGGAGCTCTCGCGGCAGCGGGTGCCGAGGTGGTATACTATATATATCGCACATGTACAGCAACGGCAGAGTGGCAGCCAGGAGCGGTAGGTGATTGATTGGGGTTAGGAGGGAAGGCGGTTGCAATTGCTACCGGTAATTTAATTACGGGTATTGATAAAATATTATTTAGATATTTTCTTTCAGACTATCGTTCAGATTTATTTTAATTACAGGATGGGATGGTTTAGCTTTGTAATCCTAAGAAAAAGGGGTGGCTAATGATCATGGAGCTGGTGGGGGTGAGCACAACGTACGCTCCAAAAGCACCAATGGTTACTTGTGGGGAAGGTTGAGACTTCAAATTAGGGAGAAAAAAATCACACCTTTTCTCCATTATAAAAGTGATAAGGAAGGAGGAGATCCAAGGAAACGTTGAGCAACTGTGCGCGGCCGCGCCCTTGCATTACTTGGACCGATCCCTTCATTTTTTTTTTAAACTCATCTCATCGTACTAGTAGTACTCCCGGAGGTTACTCGTATTTCGCTTCTCCGTAGGCTGCGAGTGCACGGTGTCTAGTTTGAGCTGAGCCACGACGTGCTCATCTGGACAACCATAAGTAGTAGTGCAAGTGAAGGCTATTCGGTTCGTGCTGCGGTGCAATCGGTCTGAGCACTCTCATTTCAGGCTTTCTAGCCTCACACACGGCCGGACAACACCGACTAGTCACCGGCAGGTAGCAAGCACGAAGGATTATTGGCGGTGACAAGAGAGGGCAGCCAAGTGGAAAAGTGGCGCGCGGCCGGTAGGTTGTCCACCAGACGAAGCTAGCCATCCCCAACGAAAGCTGGGGGCTTGAAACTGCTAGAGTTTTGTCTTTGAAATAGCAGCAGCTGGCAGTAGAAGCGGCTGAAAGTAAGAGGTAACCTTGCCTCATCATGACAGATTGAGCGGTGACAACACAAGCTCGGTCGGTGGCTCGAGCTCCAGTGGCATAAGCGCGAGCACGATCTTCGGTGGCAGCTCAAGCTTGAGCGGCGACGGCGAGAGCTCCATCGGCGGCCGCGACGCAAGCTCTGGCGACAGTGGCTCAAGCTCAGACATTCGTCATCGGTTGCATTGTGACCATAAGTCCTCAATCAAATTCGTCGCACCCGAGGTATCTACTCATTACGCTCTATCTTCCCCCACCTCCATGGCACCTAAGACACACTTCTCCAACCTCGCCACGACGAGCTCCAGCCACCGGCCACCTATTGTGCTCGTCCACGCAAACCGTCGCGACCAACGTGTTCCACTCATCAAGTGGATCCTATTTTTGTGCTTCATCAAGACCCTCCATGCCTCTCTCACTGACGACCCAAGCTTGTTTCTCTCCGTATGCGGTCGGCTTCCAAAAGCCGGACATTTGATTCAGCTTCTGCCTTCTGTAAGCTAAAAGTTAGAAGCCGAAGCTGTTCCATGTCCAGTGAAGTCACCCAACCAGCTATGAGCCCAGCTCCGTTCTCACCTCCAAAAATGCGCAAATCGAACGTGTACACGGACTGGCTACGGCCGTCCACAATCCCGTCTACTCTCTGCGCTTCCTGCAGCAGAGCACATATATCGCAGAGGACTAGGACATGATCGAGTAGTTACACTGGGCTACACCTGGACCTGGTCATGGTTGGCTATAGACGGCATGATTCAACAAGAGTGACGAAATCTCCAGCATGTGAGCTCGGGAATATTAGGTGAGAAAGAAATCAGAACCATGTCTGCGATTCTGTCATCCACGTGCCAACAAGGCCAGCTTAAAAAATGGAGGTAAGTGTAGTGAACGAGAAGCATGCAAGAAGTGAACGAGTAGCTAGACACGTACGGATGGATGCAGTGCAGTGCAGTGCAGGACGGTCGGGACACGCAATGGAAGCTTCTCCTCTGGCCGTCCACCACGCTGGTCTGGTGTTTGTTCGGCTTGGGACGAAGGGTAGTGCTAGTGCAGTACCCTTCACCGACAGTGAATACCGAGTAAGACTTGGAGCCTGCTGCCATAGCCTACAGGAGTCAAACCTGCCGGCCATGTCACACACACGACATCAGGGGAACTGGCTAAACTAGTTGCTGGATTACTAAAAAGAATGGACAAATGTATCATATCACCTGCTTTTGCGGTATCTAATTAAAAGTATGCTTTTATATGACATGCCAACTCACAAAAGTTTCATGGACAAACGAATCCTAACGGCAGAGCATTAGGGGTACTTGGTAATTAGATCTTGACATCTCTTGCCCTTGTCTAATGTTCTCTGCAAGCCATTATTGCCGCTTATTATCGGCGAGGTATCCGTAGCATGCAACACAGAGCTAGCAGGTTTGTATTTCTGGTGCAGTCCTACACATCATCTGAAAGATAAAGGACACATGAAATGCATCAACCTATTCCCTCTGCTAAGCGTTTTCCTGCATACGAAAGGTATGGGTCATGATTGCTCTCTGACCCACTCAATTAACTGTGATAATGCCATGAAACGACTAACAAAAGGCCATCCTTTTCTCCCAATCTCTGTCTGATATATACTTGTTGAACATAAAAAAAAACATCAAACATCAGAAGAGCCTGCTGTCAATACCAAGATCCAGAAACGAACGGGTGAATGCAAATTATATCCAGAAACATACTGAAGGATAGGAGGTCTTCTCGACCATTAGATCAAGCCTTAGATGGCTCAGATAGGTTCCTGTTGTTAGAGATATATTAGAGATACTGATTGCATTGTATTAGGATAGTTTGGATTCTTTCTATACATGTGCTCTTTCCTTATATGTATTCTTTCCATATTGTCATCCTGTACTCGTGTATATATACCGGCCCTTTGGCCTCATATGAATACAAGCGCTATTCATAACATGGTATCAGAGCCTACCTAGGGTTCTCCATCATCTCGCTTGTCGTGCCATAGACGCCGCTTCCTCTGCGCCGCACACGCACGCCTGCCTCCCACCGCCACAGACGCCGCCTGCGCCTCCTTCTCGCGCGCCTCCCGAGCCGCACGCGCCCTCCTCTCGCCGTTCCGCCTCTTCTCGCCCTTCTTTCCGTCCCGGTCTCGCTCGCCGCGCCTCCGGCCGGTCTTGCCGCCGATCCTCCGGCTCTCCGCCGCCGCCCGCCGCCTCGCCGCATCCTCCGGCGCCGCCCGCCTCGGCCAAGACCGCCGCTTGCCCGCCGCCGCCGCCAACCCCGCCGCCCGTCGCGCCTCCGAGCGCCGGCCTCTCCGCCCTCGGCCTCTCCGTGCCTCACGGTCCAGACCCGCGCCACGGCCACCGACCCGCCACCGCCGCCGCGCCCCCACCGCCGCCGCCCGCTTGTTGCCCGTGGTTTCCAGTAGGAGCATGGTCGTGACTACGACGAGACTTTTGCTCCCGTGGCTCACATGACCACTGTCCGCACTCTTCTTTCGGTGGCGTCTGTTCGCCACTGGTCTGTTTCTCAGCTTGATGTCAAGAATGCATTTCTCAACGGCGAGTTGCGTGAGGAGGTCTACATGCATCCGCCACCGGGTATTCTGCTCACGAGGGCATGGTCCATCGCCTTCCGCTCTCTCTATGGCCTTAAGCAAGCCCTCATGCTTGGTTTGAGCGCTTCTCCTCTGTGGTCCTTCTTCTTTGGTTTTTCAGCGAGTGATCATGATCCTGCGCTCTTTGTCCACACTTCGTCTCGTGGTCGGACTCTTCTTCTTCTGTATGTTGATGATATGATCATTACCGGAGATGATTCTGAGTACATTGCCTTTGTCAAGGCTCGTCTTAGTGAGCAGTTCCTTATGTCGGATCTTGGTCCTCTTCGTTACTTCCTTGGGATTGAGGTTACTTCCACTCCAAATGGTTTCTTTATGTCCCAAGAGAAGTATATTCAGGATCTTCTTGATCGCGCCTCTCTCACTGATCAACGTACTGTTGAGACTCCCATGGAGCTCAATGTTCACCTCAAACCCTCTGATGGCGAGCCTCTTTCTGATCCGACTCGCTATCGTCATCTTGTTGGGAGTCTTGTCTACCTTGCTGTTACTCGTCCGGATATCACTTATCCAGTTCACATTCTGAGTCAGTTCGTTTCTGCTCCCACTCAGGTCCACTACAGCCACCTTCTTCGAGTTCTGCGATACCTTCGTGGGACTATCTCTCGCCGTCTCTTCTTTCCACGCCCAGCTCTTTACAGCTTCAGGCTTATTCGGATGCTACTTGGGCCAGTGATCCCTCTGATCGTCGGTCTATCTCTGCCATCTTGTGTTTTCTTGGTGGTTCTCTCATTGCACGGAAGGCGAAGAAACAGATGCGGTGTCCGCTCGAGTGCAGAGGTTGAGTTGCGAGCTATGACTCTCTTGACAGCAGAGATTACTTGGCTACGGTGGTTACTTGAGGATTTTGGTGTTTCACACTACACCGACTCCTCTCTTGTCGACAAGATGCAGTGCTATCAGTATTGCTCGTGATCCTGTGAAGCATGAACTCACCAAGCATATTGGTGTTGATGCTTCCTTCATGAGGTCTTGTGTGCATGATCAGATGGTTGCTCTTCAGTATGTGCCTTCGGAGCTTGGATAGCGGATTTCTTCACGAAGGCCCGCACCGCGCAAGACAAGACGACTTCTACCTCTCCAAACTCGGTGTTGTTGATCCACCATGAGTTTGAGGGGGTGTGTTAGAGATATGTTAGAGATACTGATTGTATTGTATTAGGATAGTTTAGATTCTTTCCATACATGTGCTCTTTCCTTATATGTATTCTTTCCATATTGCCATCCTGTACTCGTGTATATATACCAGCCCTTTGGCCTCATATAAATACAAGCGCTATTCATAACAGCTGTTCAACCCAACAACGTAGAGAACGAGCCATCCTAGGCTTCATCAGACAACGGTGAGAAGATCTCCCTAGTTCCTGTGGTCCAAATAACATGAAGCCTCCTAATAACATGGCATCTTAAACTGGCGGAAGCATGGCAAAACATCAACCTATGCAGCATGTGAAGAATAAGTTAAGAAACTGAAACAGAATCCAATGATCAAAAAGAAAACTGGTACCCCAATAAATAGTAAAGATCATCTTTAGGTATAGTGAAGCGGGAAAATGTAAAAAAAGTTAAAAAGGGAACTCAAACCAAGTATATACCAAGCCTTTAAAAGGAAAAACACCAGAAAGTACGGCAGCCACAAAGGTGTAGTCATCTTTTGAGTCTACATATGGATTCACATCCACAATGTCATCATAAAGGCAACTGTTATGGCTATAGACTAAACAGTAAAGAAGGTGACTCGTAGATGAGAAAGAGGAGAGCCAGGTCTGTGGGAGAGTTGGTAAGAAAGTTGGTAAGAATGAGAGGATCCCTCTCCTGCCCCTCCTGGGGGTTTATATACATGAGTGGGGTAGAATGAGAAATCCTCATTCTGCCCTTTAATACTTACAAAGAATGAAAGTACATTGGTATATTTACATTGATATATTTCTCTACACTATCGGGCCTATTACATATTAGGCCAATTATAAGGCCCAGTCACGGGGTTGGGCCACCACCACAACAGCAACAAAGTAGAATTTTGGGATTAATTTTTTGTACATTAAGCCCCAAGATCTTCACCAAAAAGTTTATGAAAAGCAGGATCATTTATCCAGGAACAGAGATGAAACTATCGCTTCATAAGTGGGGACCGTACATCCCAATATATTGACAGAATGATCCTAACCAAAAGGATGGATATGAAAGAACAAGAATAAAGAGAGCAGATAGGGTCATGGTATATACTACAATAAAGATGGCAAATTATGATTCTTCTACATTGGTCACAGACAACTAGAGGTGGAAACGGATCGGATACGATCGAATAGCCTTAAATACGAATACGAATCCATATTTTTAAAATGAATAGGAATACAAATTTGAATATTCTCAAATATGTATACGAATATTCTCGAATACGAATACGGATATTTTCGAATACGGATTTTCTCGGATACAAATATCGGATAAAATGGATTCTTAACGGTTTTGCTTGGTTCTACGATTAAAATCAGTATTTTGGGTGCATACATTCTGTTTGTGCGAATGGATGATCTTTATGTATGGTACGGTGCCACGTGATGGTTTACTTATTGATGTTGGTTGCAGGACTTCAGAGCTAGGATATGATGAGGTGTAGAAAGACCGGGACTAACACAGGGAAGTGTTGAGGTCTAGAACGATCAGAAAGACACCGAAAATAAACGAGGCTGGTGAGAGCTAAAGCACGAGCTTCGCTGCACAAAAGAGGATAATATGCTTCAGCATGTGACTCTCTACAGTAGAACTATATCTCATATGTGCATAGGAGGAAGTTAGCACACAGGCACATGCAAACAAGAAAAGGAAAAGGTAAAAAAAGGGTCTTGCTTGCTTCAATACTCCTCCCAAAAAAGTGTGAATCTTAATGAATTAGTAATTAGTTGGGGGGAATCTGTACTAAATAAATCAATTAGTAATTAGTAGGGAGAATCTGTACTAACAATAACTGTGTAGCTAATATGAATTAGTTAAGCCTATTCTAGCTCTATCCAAAACTTGTTTCAATGGCCTGATATATATATTTTATCACACATCATACTTGAGACGTCCGCCCAAATCAACGCTAATGAATTAGTCTACCTTCAATGAATGTGAGTTCTTCAGTTGTTCAATACGGTTTGATAAGAGACAAAGAACAATTGACCTTAACAGCTGAGACAAACGTAGATGGTTATGTAATCTCTGAACGATGATCTCTGTTCACCGTCATCGCAGCATAGCATCTCGTATCCCGTCGGTCGCCGCAGCACCCGGCTGTCCATACAACGCAATTGTTCTCCGCCATGAACGGATATGGACGATCAACATAATTTCTGTTGGACGTACAGGGTTCGTTCCTGACACTTAGGGACTCAGCAAACTTGACAAAGTTGCCCTTTGACAAGAATCTATTATGACTTAATATGCAACCTTTATGTGCTTTAAAATTCGTAAGTTTTCTAAAAGAGGTGTACTGAAGTTCTTTCTGCAGGAGCCAAGTAGTTTGCTGGAATTTTCCAGGAAGTATGCCCGGTAAAAACTTTTTTAGGTTTATTTTATTTGGCTGTGAACTGGTATTCCAAACCGGTTTTTCAACCCTTGTTCATGGTTTTGACTAAGGCCAAAATAGTTGAATAGATGTCCTCAAATTGACAAACATAACAATGCTAGTTATAGAAGCTGCAGCCAGTTTTTCAACCCTTGTTCATGCTATTATTTGCTTCTATGTTCAATCCAGAGAAACATCTGCTTGTGTTCATCTCATTATTCAGTGAACTGTAAACATGAAAGAAAAATGATAACCAGAAATCTCAATAAAAGAATAACTCCAGTTTCAATTTATCCATGTACATGATGGGACCATGTGAGTGATGAGAGAGAAAAAGTATATTCTGAAAAAAGTTTACAGTATAGCTCCTTGTACCTGTATACTTCTGAACATTGCTGTTGGCATCCAGCTTGAACCAACTGTTGTGATAATTTAGTGAGTAAAGGAACAAACTTTGGCTCAATAAGAGCAGGAGGACTGTATACGCAGCCTCTGAGCCAACTGATGGGTTTTTTCCAACTTCAGGCTGAGATTCAGACGATGGTCGAAGCGTACTTGGAAGGAAATCGAAAAGACGATCAGGCTCCATAGGTTTGCTGGAAACAATTAGGAGGGTGCACAATGCAAGAGTTAAATGATGTAGAGGTAAAAACAAATTTAAATTGATAATGAGACACAAACCTGTGCTGAGACAATTGATTCTGGAATGCACCCTCCATCTTCTCGAGGGCCTTAGAAAGGAAAGCATTCACATGGTTGAGCACCCCATCACTGCTGCGGTAACTCCTATTTGAGCTAAAGAAACGCTCAATACCTCTCAGCCGATCAACTGCATCTAGAAAACCCTGAAGATTCTCACGTGGCCCCCTCTGTATTTCACGTTCTGCCTGTACATATGACAACAATTGTAGTCATGCCTTGCTCCTGAAAAGCAATCCATCACAAAGAAATAGCTAGTTTTTCTTGAGACTTGCTCAAGGACATCAAGTTCTCCATCGAAAAGAAAATCCACATGCAATCACTATAGTTACCGAATCTAATGCAACCAATCCTGAATACGCAAACGTGGTAAATCATTGATTTACACATTTTATCACTTCCATAATATGACAGACGTTTAGTCGGCATTGAGGTGCACTTGGAATAAGCACATTTAACAAACTGGTTTTGATTAAAAAAGGGCTGCTGAACCAAAATCTGCTATGGCTTTTGAAACCAAATCAATTAATGGACTGCTTTTACAAAGTTGGCTACTTGACTGATTTACCACGCAGCATAGCATAACAAGAAAGTCCCAAACTAAGCCCAGTTCAAAGTTCTAACCGTGCACATGTACACCAAAGTAAAACCCAAACACACAATCACAATCTTCCCACCAACATGTGAAGATGTGATTCCCACCAAGAACATACCTACGTCAATCACATGCATCAACAAAGTTCAAACATACAATAACAAATGAGATGTCAACCATGGGAGAGGACAGACTATATGTTGGGATATCACATCAGGGCAAGTGCTAATTCTCCTTACCCACAGAATAAGCTCCTGATTCAACTAAAACCATCTCCTGTGCTAACCAAACGCAATGAAGGCTCTGGAATGCATGATGCATCTGATAAATACATTTCGACCTCTTGGTGCGGACAAAATGGTACCACACCAACAACACTTCCTCACTCCTCACCTATACAAACTACAGTTTCGACTACAATGGCGGCACCTGCATCCTCAGCAAACATGAAAGACCATCCAGAAGAAAACGACTAAGGTTTGAATCTCCAGTGAGCAATTGAACCGGGCTATGCATGCTCCAGCACTCCTCAACCACACCAGGTCAAATTTCCAACCAAATATGCATCAAAAACCATCAGAAATGGAAGGGCTAATCGACAGTAGCAGCCTGGAATTAAACATACACTCAATAAATTCAGATGTAGAGCAGAAACGGACTGATCACACCAAACTACATGCTCCCTACACTCATGAGCTACAGATTAAGTACAGTTTCAACCGCACAAGAGGATCCGGGTACAATTAGAGCGCGTAGCAACTAAGGAATTTGGGTTTGGAGCAAGCACCTCTCGAGTTCGATCGAACTGGGTTAGGATCACATCCGCCGAGCGCAGCGTCCGGTCGATGTTTTCGTGGGCCATCCGCACCGCGTGCGTCCTCACCTGCACGCCCACACAGACGCCGTCAGAACACCAGTAGAAAGCTAGCCACGCACGAACCGTAAGAGAAGCGCAGCTCGGGGGGTTGCGCCACCTGGATGGGGCGCATGGCGGCGTCGAGCGCGGAGAGGCGTCTGTCGAAGGAGCCGAGGATGGAGACGACGGTGTCCGTCGCCGACTGGCTCTTCTGCAGCGACTCTCGCAGCAGCGCCGCGCGCTGCGCCAGGCTCTCCATCTCTCACCAAACGCCGCCTCCTGTTGCTGCTCGCGCTCCTCCCCCCTAGTCCGGATGCTTCTGGAAGGTTCCGGAAGGGAGGAGTGGATCTGGGGTTGGTTGAGCAGAGGGTGGATGGAGGGGGACCCCACCCACGGTGTCCAGCGGAGGAAGCGAAGACGAGAGAGAAAGATGGGTGATTGCCATGACAGCCAAGAGAAGTGAGGAGAACGGAAACGGCGGCGGAGCGGCGGAGCAGAAGTGGCACTCTCGTCTCGCGTGGGCCGCCGGATGCTGCGATTGCCTGCTGCTCAACGGCATTGCGCTTCTACACGTGATGTTACACTCAAAATAAATTCGTGACGTTGTCTATTATCAATTATTGTATTATATTAGTCTTTTTTAAACAGGGTTTTCCCGGGACATCTCTAATAAAATCATTTTCAAGGAGATACAAGTCCTTAGAATTGATTATTTTATCTATACTGATTTCATTCACTATGAATACCATTAGATAATTTGCTAGATGTATTTATATTTAATGTAATTTCACATACGATTGTATACCTCATTCGGAAAATGAGAAAAAACACAAGAGATTTATTTTTGCTGTTTCAAACATGAGATTATCCCCCTTTCTTCTCCGTACCTTCATTTCTTCTTATTCTTTTACCTAACAGGAAAAGCGTTGTCTCTTCTATCCCACAGCTCACTGCATAGAAATGTTTTTTTCATAATAGCAATTATAGCAAGAATCTCTCTATCTTGCTTGAAATAACCGTTTGTGGTTATTCGCAAATGAAAAACCATGGGCGGAATGCATTTTCCTATGGGCACTGATCGTAGTTCCATGTGGTATGTAATTTTGCTAATCTCAAAACGTTTTGGTAAATCAGCAATGCAAAAAAGCCAAACAAAAACGGTGTGCTCAGATCCAGAGCTTGCTATGGCAGGTTGATTGTTTTTGGATAGCTTTGGTTTGAATGCTAGAAAGAATTAACTCCAATTGATTGCCACCAAAACACAAACATAAAAGCACAGAAAATATCTGCATCGAGGGCAAAAACTCTCTGCTAATACAAGTCTAAATAGCTATCATCTTTTTTTTATTTTTGCAAGGAAAAAATCCATCGTCTGGTTCTTCGGATGAATTGTCCTCCTCTTATCCTCTATATATCAATTGTCACGGACTCACGGAGATATCAATGGTGATTCCATGTAGACGTGGCTCACAAGTTAATTATATTAAAATCTAAAAATACCAGCTCAACCATACGAGCAAGAATTAGGAAGAGATGAGGACAATGTTGAGACTTTTCTTATCCATCATGCTTAGGTAGCACAGCGGAGAAAAGAACTTCCATGAAGCTTGATCTGTTCTTTTCTTTCTTTTTCCCGGAAAGCCACGGAGTTTGATTTCTCACCAGGAATAAATACGGCATATCATCGTTCCGTGCCTGAACAAATGTATTAATTCCGAAAGAGTTGGAGGAGCAGACGACAGATGGCAGAGATTCTGTTTATAATTGTGTCATCCAGGGTCAGATGGACGTTCACAAATGTGGAGACATAGTCCAGCGTCGATTTTAATTTTTATTGTTTATAATCTAACTACATACAGTATATATCTTTATATGTCAAAAACTAATGTCCCTATATATCAAGAACTACATCTATCCAAAACAAAGAATGCTTAAACACGTTGACAAACAGATGGGGAAAAGAAAAAACACGTAGGATGTTGACAAAGCAAGACACTTAAAAAAATACGTGTAATAGTAGGTTCTTAGATTCATCCTAGATCATTCACTAATGGTAGATTTCTTGATTTTGGTATGTTATCTAACAAATAGTTATTTACTATTGAACTTTGTCATGAAGTTAGTTGATGTTATAAAATTTAGAATACATTACTATCTACTACATTATTGATGGATGTAGATGTGCAAATGGAGCAGATTATTTTCGTCCGGCCAACCAACTGAAGGTTCGCAGAGCGAATACAGAAGGGATAAATGAGTATGCAGCACTATCTGTGTCCAACTCCGTGGAAAAAATATGAAATAGAATATGGGATGAGTAATATCCGTCCGTACATATTTGTACGTCAAGTGATATGAGGAAGTTTGTTATGGCTTCACTTAGGAACAAGATAACATATAAATGGATTTCTACATCTAGACATGTAGGTAATACTGAGTGCTCTTCCTTCGACATCTTAGTGATTAGTCTCTATGTGCTCGTACTGATTGCACTCTATTGTCCAATGTCATGTAAGGCCGTAAGGGTGCAAAAGATACGGATAATTATTGTCCGATCGATCGTCCGGACGCTTATGAAACGAATACGGAATGGAGAAATAGCTATCCGATATTATCCGTATTTGACCCCAACTTCAAGAAAAAATACGAAATATGATACAAGATAAGTGATATCCGCTCCAATTACACCCCTAGATAGATGCATCCGCTCCAATTACACCCCTAGATAGATGCATTAATAAGTATATATATGAAACATGAGGTCCTCATCATGTTATTTTTATTGTGGATCTGTCACTGATGTCATCACATTGCTAATGCCGCGCACTGACGAGTGACGATGCAGTCATGGGTACAACAAGTTCTTTTTAAAAGGAAAACAAAAAAGAAAATCTAAGAGAAAAACAAGTTCCTTTCTTTCCTTGTAAACGAAAAACAAGCAGCGGCCACCATTGTTTTGGACTGCCGCGCGTGCCGTTGGGTTCAGTGGAGAAGAGAGAGAGAGGGGGGAGAGCATATACCTCCGGAGCTGATGAGTTTCGACGTCTTTCCCGCGGAAGTAGGAGTAAGCAACTGGAGGATGGCCGAATACGTTCGATCGATTAGTCTCGCCCAACACACAGTAAGTACTATTAAACTCGATCTTGTGTTCAGCGGCGGCTACTGGTCGGATGCATTCGTGAATGGCGATGAAAGTAAAATTAGGTGCCATTCGGTTGGGTTAAAATAAATTAATTTATAGTTAAAATTATACTGATTGAAATGAACAAGTTAATATACACATTGATACGTTATATAATAATAATATCGTCATGTACTTGTGAAGAAAGAGAGTAGAGTTGCCTAAAGACTTATATCAGGTGATTATTGGATATGTTCTTTTCAATTTGTCTAATAATTTCACTTGAATAAATAAATTGAATGATTTTTTTGTTGTTATTTCTAAATAATTTATCAAAATAATTTTTTAAAAATAATTTATCGACTCTTGGTTTATTTACACGAACATTGACCCTGGAACAAAAGGCTTATGCCGCGGCCCATAATGAGAAAAAACGTTTTTTGTATTCTTTTTTTAATTTAATTATACTAAAAAAATAGCAATAGTTACAGTCCAGAGCCTCAAAAAATAAAAAAGCTAAAAGCCTGTGCTTTAAGCTAAATGAACATGACTGATCGTTTTTACGTCCACCTGTCTGCTTCGCGGTAACTAGAATGCCTGGAAGTAGCGGATAACGTGGCTCGTCGCTCTTCACAAACACAGCAGACAAATGTAAAAACTGGAGACAATTGCGTCAGATACTAAAACCTTCTTCTGCATATACCACTTCGATATACGAGAAACAAATTGCCATCTCTCTCTCTCAACAAAAAATCAAAAGAAGAGAATTCCAGAAATGATGCCCAGTCTCTGGACTCGTCCAAGCCACATTGCTCAGGCAGGCACCACCACATACCATCTGTCACGTAGCACTAGCAAGTAACCACTAACCACCCCATAAAAAAAAAGAAAACAAAAAGAGGAGAAAATTTCTAGTAGCATATGGCTAGTGCCGTTGTTCTCCTCCTACGTGTCCAGCCTCCTCTGGATTCGTTCGCACTGGCCGCTGCCTTTTCCTTCCTTCCCGTGTAAACAACACACCGCTGCTCCTAAAAGCCAGCCCTGTTTCTGCTCTGCACAAACCCCACACGCAACTATCACATCCTCATCGTCCGCAATTCCAATTACCCCTTTTTTTTCCCTCTCCTCTTTGCAATTTCTTCTAATTAACAGCTAGTAAATCGGCATGCGGCCGGGGCTTGCCGGCGGCGAGGGGGACTTCTTGGCTGGGCGCTCGATTGGGCCCACCGGCGAGCGGAAGGCGACGGTGACCGGGTCGCGCACGCACCAGTGAAAGCCCGGATCGCGCACTCCCGCGGCCGCCGCCTCGCACTCGGGCAGGCCTGCCGCGAGCGGGGCCGCGTGGACCAGAGAGGCGGGTCCTCGCGCTCCGGCGTGAGCGGGCGTACGGATCCGCCGCCGCGGTGCGCATGAGGTACCAGTCACGCTGCTGCTGCAGCTCGCGCAGCTGCGCCTCGTAGTCCCAGGCCCCGAGCATTAGCGGCGCGGGGGGCGCGGCCAGGGAGGCCAGATCCGTCGGCGGAAGGCGCTTCAGGATGGTCCTCTCCGACGGCGGCGCGGAGGGCGCGACGGCGTTTGCGGCCGCTGCCGCAGGCGCCTTCTTCTCACGGCGCAAGCGGCCGCCCCGGCGCTCGCGACGGGATCGGCGGAGTACGGCGAGGACGTAGCAGCCGGAGCCCTCGCGCGCGACGGCGGCGGCGAGGTCGGTGTCCACGTCGAGGGGCACGCGGCGCGCGCGGCGCGGACGCGCGAGGAAGGCCGAGATCTGCTGCGTCGCGACGCCCACGCGGTCGGCGACGACGGCCTGCAGCTTGCGGACGCCGAGCGAGGGCTGGACGGTGACCGTGCCCAGGTCGACGCTCTGGTCGCCGTGGGCGAAGACGACCGGCAGGACCGCCGTCGGATGCGGCGAGGAGGCCAGCTCCCCCATTTCTTCACGAAGTGATTCGTCTGGGATTCCGGCGAGTCGC
This sequence comes from Bonia amplexicaulis, assembly GCA_036346245.1. Classification (NCBI taxonomy): domain Eukaryota; kingdom Viridiplantae; phylum Streptophyta; class Magnoliopsida; order Poales; family Poaceae; genus Bonia; species Bonia amplexicaulis. Next base: position 27,915,755 of record CM070744.1, read on the forward strand.
TTGTGGGACGGGCACCACAAGCATCGAACGATTCCCTAATAACGGGAAAATCGTGGGCTTCGGAGCGGGGGAGAGGATGCTTATATAAGGCGGCGGTTGGGTGGGGCCATGGTAATTGGTCTCCTTCCTTGGCAACCAAGGCACTGGGCGGTGGGCCCGCGATGCTGCATCGCCCAAACTGCCCTTCGGATGGAAAACGTCAAACGCGGGGCGTCCGTCCGCAGATTTTTCCTGCGTCCGTCCGTCTTGGCGTCCGCGTGGTGGTCCTGGCTGGCGACACGTGTGCGCCGGCGACATGAGATGCCCCCGGCCAGAGTGGGGGATGCGGTGGCCGATGAGATGATGCGGACGTCATAAACTGGACCACCTCGTGCATATCGAAAGAAAACACGAGCGGAGAGGGAAACAAAAAAAAAAAGAAGAAGAAGAAAAATCTGATCCAGCGGCATCAACATCAACCAGAAAAAACCCCCAACGTTTAATCGCTTAATGCTCTGTCCTTATTCTCTTGGAAAGAATTGTTACTCGTTTTGAAGTTTAAACCCACCATTTGTGCGACCTTGAATTGACCACGTATGGTTAAAACTCTGCCGTAAGTTTTGGCATTAATCGCAGTTGACAAGATGTGTACAGCATGCAAGTTAAAATACTCTCTCCAAGCGTTCATCCGAGTAAACGAGGACGTGTTGTACAGCATTAACCATGATTTAGGGATATTTACTGTAGATGGTTTGTTTTTTACTATAATCATTGATGATTTATTTAACATAATTAAATTTAAAAATAAAAAATTAGATTAGCCTATTACGGACAATACGTAGAAACACATGAAAAAAACCCAAAAAATCAAAAGGTGGAAAAAAAGATAAAATAAATGAATAGTAAATTAAAAGCTACAAGTTAGAAGCTTAAACTGTAACGAGTGGGTCAGACGAAAATACCACAAGAATTACCGCTAATTTTTCTTTTTGGAAATTATACTACTGCGCTGAGTTCATCACGGTAAACAATTGCACCACCTGAAAAACATACTACAAATCGAACGGTGTGTTATCGAAAAGAACTTACATAGGCTGGCGGTAGGAAATTGTTCTACCTGTTAAACACCTGAAGTTTCGTGGAATGCTTCGAGGAACGATCTGTTCGAATTGTTCTACCTTAACTTTATCAGAAATGTTCGAAATGTTTGAACAACGGAACTTGGTTCCACCAGGTTGGTTGATCAGCAAACAATTAACTTTCTTTTTTTTGAGAAATAAAGACGGCAATTTTATTCATTCAAAGCACTGTTTACGTCAGTGATTACAAAAGATGGTGGGGGCAGTTAACCACAAATGACGCTCTACTTCTAGTACAAACGACACGAACACTTACTTTGTTACCAGACCATGGCACCGCTGCATCTGAATTCAGTTTCCCCATACCTTCTAGTGGGCTATTGTAATATACTCAAACTTATTTCATATTAACATAGTATCAGAGTTTAGGTTTTGAACTTAGCCTCCGCTCCGACCGCCGTCGGTCATCGCCATCGCCGCCCGTGCCCCCAGGAGCAGTGTGCTCCACTCCCTGGGGTGGCCACCTCTTCCGGCCACCGCTTGACTCCACCATGCGCCATCGTTGCCTGCTTGCGCCGGGGCACACCTTCCGGCCGTCCACACTCGCGTGTCTACGCCGGGATGCCACGCCGTCAGCTTGTGCTCGCGTCAGTGCCCAATCGTCCCCACTTTGGATCTGGCCTTCTCCGGTCGTCTGCATCCGTGCCGCCCAGCTGGATCCGGCCGCCGTCGACCTGGATAGGATCGGATATAGCTTCGTCTGGATATGGAGGGGAGGCGCTCAACCGCTGCTCCCTCTCTTGTGGCCGCCATCTCCTCAGCCGTTGGATCCCGACGCCTCTATGCATCAGCCACCCCGACGTCGCCTAGGCCGCTTGTGCCCGGTTCCGGCCACCCCGACGCCATCTCCCAGTCGCATGCGATCGGATCTGGCCACATCCAATGCCGCCAAGTTCAGATCCGACTGCCTCCGGGCAAGATCTGGCCCATCTCTCGCCGTCGCGTCCGTGTGCGTCTCTGCGCCGCGCCGCCGTCCGGATCTGTACTATATAAACCCTACGGGCTGTTGCAATATACTGAAGGTTCCTTGGTATTAACAGCGAGCACCCTGATATTCGAAGGAATTTTAATGCTCCATAAAGATTTCCATGAACTTGCCGAGCCTCGAACATTTGAGTTACTAGCTCTCGCATCTAGTAAACCTTCCCGTCGTCTTTTCACTCGGATTAGCATCCTATAAGCAAATCGGACCGAAAAATTGCCATTCCTTTCATAATGCCACGCCCCAAGTGTCTTGCAGGTTCGTAGAGCTTGATGGAATGTTACAGAGTCAACTCTTTATCCATATCGACGTCAGTAGGGAGCCCAAGATATCTTTCACGTCCCTGAACTCTTGCTTGCTGGAAAAAAATCGAGGACTCTGAAAAATTCACTAGCCGTCCTGATGCTGAGCAATAATATATTATTGGGAACTGGATGGCTCTGCTTGCTGCTTCGGGCCCTTCAGTTGTGGAACTGGAATACAGGAGAGAACGCAAACAATTGGCTGCAAGTGTGTGCCACATCGGGGCGCTCTGCTCGGGCCAAAACAGAGGCTGACGAGGCGGGCCCACCTGTCATGCGGGCGCTGGGCAAATGCTATTCGCCACCGGTCTCCTGGGCTGGATTGGTTTTGTTTGCGGGATGGTGGCCACCGCACGCTGCGTGATTCTCAGCCCCATCTGCCGCCCCATCTCCGCGCTCCGGCTCCCCAGAGTCACCCGCCCGCCGCTCTCCTCCTCCTGCTCGGCCTCGCCACTCGCCGTGGTGGCCTCCATGGACGCGCCGCCGCAGGGCTACCGCACCAACGTCGGCATCTGCCTCGCCAACCCGTCCCTCACCAAGGCACGCGCGCGCCTCCTCCTTACCTTTGCGGTTTCCTCCAACTTTGGATGTGCTTCTCTTTAGGGTTTTGATCTGCTGGCTGGTTGTTTCTCTTCTCCCCAGATTTTCTCCGCGTCCAGGATTGACATCCCCGGCGCATGGCAGATGCCTCAGGTGATTTACGATCTGATTTTTATGTATGGTTTTGTTGTGCCATTTAGTAGTACTGGCAGTGGGTGTTCGGTAGCCGATTATTGATTGCTACTGACATTGGTCTTGCATTCTGATACCACAGGGTGGTATTGATGGAGGAGAAGAACCGAGAGCAGCTGCTGTTAGAGAATTGAGGGAAGAAACCGGTGTTACATCCACGGAAATCGTGGCCGAGGTCAGTTGAGAGCCTTTCACCTGCTTCCCAAGTTCTTCTGATCATGATTAATTTTCAAACCTTGCAGAAATGGCTACTTTCAACTATCCTAAAGATTTAAGAGGCGAATATTAGCTCATTTAGAAACCTTCAATGCTTCCTCCTAATATGAGCTTATGCTGATTGCTTTTCATAATCGTTGTTGTAATAGATTTTGCTGAGTGCTTTGCATGTGTTCGTGTAGGCTCCCAATTGGCTAACATATGATTTCCCGCCGGATGTGAGAGAGAAGCTGAATTCTAGGTGGGGAACGGATTGGAAAGGCCAGGCTCAGAAATGGTACGCCTGCTAAATTTCTTTAGCTAAGAGTGATGTCCGGCGACCACAAACTCTGTTGTCGCTCTTTGTCTGCTTCAACCTGCAAGAATTATCTTATAAGTACAAACTCGAATAGCCACTCACTGACAAACATGTTTCTATGAAACCTAATATTAACTCGTTATTTTGTTTCTCTGAATGAATCATCAAGAAAGTCAACCCGTTTTTAGATAGCATAGCAATTACTAGGCAGAGTACTCCAAGTAAGGCTAGGTAGCTGTAGCTGTTGTCTCTCTGCTAAAGAAACACACTATTATAAAAGCTAAATCTGATACCAGTTAATTTGTTAGCACAATCCACTGGAAATATGTCACACTAGAAGCATCCATGCTGATACCATAACATGCCTTATTGCCTTACTATATTTATCCTCACTGATATCAAAACATGCTTTATTTCTCACTAGACTGTATGTATTGTAATTACTGTGGAAGATCATATATACCGTACTTGTATGCAACATACGTGTTACAACTCCATTTCCGAGGAACCATCTTGCATACTGTTAGAAGTCTACATTTGATGCTTAGATACATTTCAACTTGCAACTATTAATGAATCATCTCCCTGGATGCACTCGTATGTGTGTGTGTGGTACATTCGCATACTTGTCTTGCACGGTGTGCACATACATATGCATGTGTGTCCGGCTGTGATGCATTGAAAAATTTTCGTATGAGATATAGGGACAAAAATTCAATAGGAAGCTTCTTATGGAGGGGATGGGTAGGAAAATCTGAGGAGCTATTATACTGTGAGTGATGGACAGGTCGTATCTATCCAACCCACTCACATGCGTCCAAAGGATCATGCTTGTGCTGATCCGAGGTTTTCGTATTGTATCCCTTGGTAGGGAGCTTCCTATTGAATTTTTATCCAAGATATGCAGCTCCCCGTACAGTCTGAAACGGCTAGACAATTTTGGTGTTAAGTGGAAGTATGGAACCCCTAGTGGTCGATTGTTGAGCCACTGGAAGTCAAAGCTAACTATAATAAGCTCCAGTTCTGTCTTTGTGTTGGACTGACATAGAAATACAATGTTTTTATTGGTGATTGTAACTGTCTAAGCTATTTTTGTGTTGTTTCCTGATACCATTGGATGGTTTTAAAGCTTCGTAGTAGATACAATGATGCATGCCTGTTATCTTTCCAAAAAGATCATGTCACTGGTATAGATTTTATGGCTGGTAGTTGGTATGGTATGGCTATCCAAATTTTTAGATTTGAGCCTTATTGGGTGGGTCTTATTTGGGGTGGACAAAAATTAAGCTTTAGTTAGATTTGGATAGAGATATGTCATGGGTTCTGCTTGCCCATGGATATATGGTGCAGCCCACTTATACTATCTCCCTCACATCTCTCATACTCTTTCATTTAAGCCTAGGCTTGGGCCCAGACTTGTCATTTGGGCCTAGGCTTGACTTGACTAAGCTGCAACATGGTCAGATATTATTCAATTGTGCTAACTCCCATCAGTGGCATTGGTTATCTGGTCTAGTTCTTGATTGAAGTTCCAATGTGTATCTATAAAGGATTTATGAATTAACCATATTTACTTGTTTGTCTTCATGATCCACAATTCCCTAAACAGAATATTCAATTCAATGTAATTTTATGTAAGCAAGCTCACCTGCTTTATAGAAGCCATTTGGTATGTGATTTGTGGACCTGTGGTGCAAATAAGCAGGTTTCTATTTAGATTTACCGGGAAGGATGATGAGATTAACCTTAATGGTGATGGATCTGAGAGGCCGGAATTTTCTGAATGGACATGGATGACACCTCAGCAAGTTATTGAAAAGGTGGGCCATTTTCCAGCTCGATATAATCTGATCACCCAGCTTCTGGAATATCTAATATAATTTCGTATTGAACAGGCAGTTGATTTCAAAAAACCTGTATATGAGGAAGCAATGAAACACTTTGCCCCGTACCTACAGTCAGATCCAACAGCTTCGTCATAGATTTGACCAGTTTCCACAAGTTTTTTAATATAGAGCTATGCTATGGTACCGTGGATCCTCAATAATTTCTCTTGAAGTACTTGAGCTGTGCGAGTATTTTAGAATGCCTGGCATTGGATCCTCATCGTTTGATTATACTCCAAGCTTGCAATGAGATGTGTAGACTGTTACAATAATGATCTGCTACTTTATCCCTACAGCTTCCTCCCATAATTTATTTGGTTTCTAGTTTTGGCTAATTTTGGTGTCACGTAATGCTAGCAGCTCTAGATATCGGAACATATTTTGCCAATAGAACATATTGCTCCTATCATCAGTGTTTTTCAAGCTGTTGTTATCGCCGTAACTCAACGCATAGGGACAGCCTTCTACTCCTTGATAGTATCTGATACTTCTATTTCAACATCACGAACTTGATAATGTTCCCATATGGAGTACTGTGTTAAGCAATTCCTGGAGAATGATCGGTGTCTTTGCCAACAAATATCAAGGCTTTAAGGGTGTTGCTGGATTTTGTTGTGGGAGGACAAGCCGTCACACTTTGCACTGCGTCATTATATTGTCCCCTTGGAAGAAAAGGAAATGCAGTTAGGAAGATGCATTGCTTGCTCCACCTCCAGATCGATGTGGTACTGATTACTACACGAGATTTGTAGCAGCATGAAGCATGGGAGTTCTTAAATGCCGATAAAGGTAGGTCTCTCCCTCTAGCATTGGGGGCGGAAAGCAAATGGGGTACTAGCCTCAGTTTTATCTTGTGTGTTGGCTTCTTTTCCTCACGAACTGGGCAGGCTTGATGCCCATGCCACCACCTTTTAATTTGTCCCTTTCGTGACTGCAACAGCTGTGATTTCAGGTTCCTGCAATGCACCTGAACAGTAGAAGTATTCCTAAACCGAGAGCATGTTACTGGAAGCTGCCAAAGCACCAGCAATACCTGCGAGAAGGATCATTTTGATACCTCTTTTTAATGTTTTAGTAATCATCGATACTACTGGGAGTACTCTTTAACACACCAATCTGGGACCAGAGCTGGAGGAGTATGAGCAGGACGCATGACACACCCAGCTAATCCGACCGTTCTTAATTGCAAGCAACTGGCCGCCATTTCTTCGGTGGGAGGAGAGGGGACAAGTGGCAATAAAAAATCTCAAGCTTATGGCTTTAGCCGTTGGCTGAAATTGTACCATTACGGTTGTTAGTTTTTTCTGAATTATTTAAATAAAAATTAAAAATCTGTTATATCGTCACGGATAATACAAAAGAATAAGAAAAAAAAGAAAAGCAAAAAATCCGAAGAGCTAAAATAAACTAAAATTAGAAGTAGATATATTTTAAGTGATATATGATTTAAATAAATCCAAAGTTAAAAAAATGAGAAGCTGAACTCACTTCGAACGTGACCATGTGGAAACTGCTGCTGAACGCTCAAGGAGAGGAGTAGCTGGTATGGTAGGGTACCACTGCTACGTGGCTTCAATAATTGACGTGCTACTATAGCGCTGCTCCAAAGAGGTGAGAGCTTCCTGTGCCACCACATGGCGCTCATGTTTCTCTTCAGCCTTCGCATGCAAGGTTAAGTTGCATCTTAGGTCCATTTATTCCAGTTTCAGTTTCTGACTTCTAATTTATTTTTAATTATTTATAAATTTTATTTGTTTTGTTTTTTCTTTACTTTTTTGAGTTTTTTTGTCAATTCTTTTTTTATTCGTTTGCATTGTTCGTGATGAACTAATTTTTTTTTCTATTTTTAAATTTAATTATATTAAATAAGTCATCATCAGCTATATTGTAATTTCAGTCAGCTACAGTGCAATTTTAGTCATAAACCATCATTTTTAGCCTAAATGAGCGGCATCTAAATTCTATATGTCTCATTGTCCTAATCGCTTCTTTGATTGACATAAGGTCTGAAGTTGGTAAATAATGCACGTGCTATGGTCAAATTTGAAATTTTTTTACGTAGCGGCGGAGAAAGAGAGGGGGCTCCCGTTGTCCTCCGACAAAATTATACTGTAGTTCAGATCGAGTTGACCTTGCATGTGAAGAGCCTAGTTGCACCGATAAGATGTGATTAGATCGACCTAAGCTATACTTGTATTATTCCCCTTACAATACCTAGGCTTACCGCTTACACTAAAAAGACTCCGTCGGACGGACTTTCTGATCCTAGAAGACAAGCATGCTAGTTGTTTAGCTGGATGGTGTGGCAAACTGCCCACTCTCGCAGGTAGGAAAACTTTTGCTAAATTTGTCTTAACGGTCTAGTCCACCTACTTCCTTATGGCCATCAAGGCACCAAAATACGTGCTCAAATCCCTCAACAGGCGCACATAAAGGTTCTTATGGGTAGGATCAGAACATCTTTGAGGTGGCAAATGTAAGGGCAATTAGGTTAAAGTCTGCAGACTTGCCAACTTGGGAGGCCTTGGTCTCCTGGACCTAGAGCGGTTCGCTCGGGTTCTTGAGACTTAGGTGGTTGTGGCACGAATGTGCAACCGAAAATAAACCATGGCAAGGAGTGGAGTCATCGTGTGATGATCAAGATTGGGTGCTCTTTGCTACAGTAACCAGTACAGTGATCGGTAATGGAAAGAGGGCATCCTTCTAGAACTCGGCATGGGCACATGGAAACCGATTGTGTGACATTGCACCGTTTACCTACAATGCCTCCAAATGAAAGAACCACACTCTGCACATAGGATTGACGGACAACAAATGGCTTCAAGACCTCGATTTCTCGATTGGTATAACTGTACAACACATACAAGAGCTTGTCACCATTTAGGGCCTTGCCTCCATGACAACCATTTAGGACGGCCATGAGGATACTATCATATGGAAGCTCACTCCGAATGGAGTTTACAGCGCCGCCTCAGCATACAAGGCATAGTTCCTAGGCACAATACAAACCACTATGAACGCCCTAATCTAGAAGACTTGGGCACCCTAGAAATGTAAAATCTTTGCCTACTTAATGATACAAAATAGAATTTGAACAACGGACCGTCTTTCTAGGTGAGGGTGGCTGAACCAACAAACATGCCTACTCTGCAGACATGCGCCAGGGACTACCATCCACCTCCTGGCTGAATGTCGTTACTCCACAAGAATTTGGACAACCATTGCGCAATGAACACCTTGCGGTTCATTGAGCCCAACAAGCAGGCAGACCCCATCCTCAGTCCGACATTGGTGGGAATTGCCTATCCATAAGCTTGGAGTCCCACGGAAAGCTGAGGCGATGCTCTTAATGCTGGTGACATGGGAAATTTAGAAGAAATGAAATGCACGAATTTTTCGATAACAGCGTCCACCTCAGAGTCCCCAATTGTCCGTATAAAAGAGGAGACCAGAACTTGGGTCCTCGTGGGAGCCAAGACTTTGACGGAGCTACCGCTTAGTCTTGTAATACCATAATTTTGTTTTTCGAAGCTGCTGTGCAGCACCCCACCAAGCACGGTTTCCTCTGTATCCTAACCCTGTTTCTTCCTCTTAATTAAATCACCCGATTCAAAAAAATTATATTGTAGTTCCGTATATTTAAAAAATTATTATTATTAGTGTTATTTGATCTTTCTTATTAAATATAATTACATTATACAGTTTATTTGGCCCACTCGTTCCTAAATAACGGCTCCGTCTCTGCACCTACGCAATGATATAATACACTACCATGCCATGGACCAGAGTATGTGTACAACCAGCAGTTCACGACAGCAGCGTGAGCGTGGGAGCAGGTACTAATAGAGATAGCAATGGGTATCCGAAACCCGATATCTGATGGATTTTTATTCTATTAGGGTATGGATCTGAGTCAATTTTCTAACCCATGGGTCTCTTAATGGGCAAAAGCCCAACCCATCGGGTCTGCCAGGTTCGGATGCGTTCTTATAGTACCCAAACCCGTAAACTCATGGGTAATATAAACCTGATCCATAGGAGTTATAAACCCAGGCTCCCAGCCTCCCAAGCTAACCAGCCCAGCCCATAGCCCATTAGTCAAGTACAAGGAGCAGTCGATGTCTCTCCTTTTGGTTTTAACTGAGTTGTGAACTGTGAACTTGTAATGATATGCTATACCAGTGAACTACTAACTGAGAATTGATGGAGTGAACTAGTGATGTGTATTGTGGATTTGTCGTTGCTTGTTTCATGCATAGTAGCATATAAATTGAACTTATTGTTGACTTGCTAAGCACTTGCACTGCTCGCAATCTGCACATTGTTGTTGGCACCAGGCGACCGTGGGTATCCGATTACCCGAGTGGGCATGGGTCAGGCAAAAATCAGAGCAAATCACGGGCATGGGTTTTTTAGCGGGCACGCCCAACTTTCATGGGCACGGGTTTGGAATAGCAAAACCCAGCGGGTTTGTGCCCGTTGCCATCTCTAGGTACTAACTCTACAGTCTCGGCTCCTAAGACTTACTTCTTTCGGTTTGAGTTTTTAGTTTCTGATTTATTTTTTATTATTTCTAAATTGTTTTTTCTTGCTTTTTGATTTTTTGTGCCTTTTCTGGTTCTTTTTTTCCTGTATTCGTTTATGTTATCCGTGATGGATCAACATATTTTTTTTATTTTTTTTAAATTTAATTACGCTAAATAAGCCGCATCAGATACAATACAATTTTAATCAAGTACAGTATAATTTTAACCATAAATCAATTTATTTCAGCCCAACCGAGAGGCCTTTAGGTTAGTGCATGCTAGCCGGTCACATCATTAAACAACAAATCGATTTGATAGCGCTGATGAGTCCTTGAGAATGGGTATGTTCTTTTCAACTTCTAAAAACCACTTTTTGGTTTTTTACAGTAACTAGCTTTTAAACAGAGTATCTTTTTAAAATATGGTCTACTAGTTAATTATAGTACATACTATATTGACTTCATTTATATCGACAAAAACCGCACGTTCGCTTCTGTTACACTGTAATATCTTGTACAAATAGATTAAAAGTCACAAACCACACCTAAAAACCATAAGCTTTAGCTAAAAAAGAACAAGCCCAATGACACTCATTATTGGAGTCATTGCAGTCCAAGAAAATCAGCAATGCCAACGGTATAACGCAAGTGAGTGAGTCGCAGCCAAACATCACTAGTTCCCATCAATTCAATTGTACAGACTATTGGCGTAATGCTAACAGAATAGCAGTAACGCTGTATCTGCAAACACCACTAGGCAGAGAACTCAAGGATCTGAATACTTGATCTCATGATCGGGCTCTGCAAGCTCACAATTAATACATCTAGTAGACAGTAGTGTTAAGAGTGAGTTCCCTTGTATGTGAGGTAGGATATGTTTCGTCCATATAGGATAGAGCATCGATAATTATATAGGCAATGATGCATCCAGTGTAGTGTAGAGCTTTAGAAAAGTGCCAAATGCAAGCCTGGACTGGTACTAATTGCTCCCCCAGCACTTCAAGGCTCATGATATGGATCACTGATGCTGTCCCCTCACAGCATGAGACACCAGATGCCATTGCAAAAAAAATTCAAGTATAGGAATTAAAGAAAATTATATGACTTGATAACTAGGAAAAGCCAGAAATTTCAATCTCAAGAGTGGAGTAATAGAAAAGCAATCCTACCAAAAAAAACAAGGATATCTATCTACAGAAGCAGAAGCACATGGATGGCGCACTCTTTTACCTACAAGAACAGTGTGCGAAAACAGGTTAGGTCCAGAAGAGAGACATGTACTTATTTGCAGACATGATGCTTCACCGGCCATCGGCCGAGGTGAACGATTCCGCAAACCCGGCCGGCCTTGCTGGGATGCTGCCCTTGCTGTCTTCAAGGCTGAGGATGCTTCCATCTGTCATGCTGGCCTCAGCGTCCTGCCAGCCCTTCACCATCTGGAGCAGCGGCTGGTGCAGGTCAATGCCCATGTAGTCCTCGGTCTCTTCGTTCACAGGCTTCCACTTCTCCACCATCGGGACAAGCACGCTCACGGCGTGGCCCATGTCTGGCCGCTGGGAGGGTTCCCGGGATGTGCAGTGGCCAGCAAGCTCTGCGATCACCGAGATGCTCTCGAAAGTCTCGTCGGTGAGATCCAGAGCAGGGTCGATGGCTGCCCTGAGCTTCTCCTCATCCTTCCTTATCTGACAGAACCAGGAGGCCAGATAACGTGTTTCCTCATCCAGACGGCTCTCATCAATGGCGATCATTCCAGTTATCAGCTCCATCAGCACTACCCCAAAGCTGAAGACATCTGCTTTTGTTGTGATTTTCCCAGTCACTGCAGTGATCATGAGTCATGACAGCAACTTACCAACCACACATTCAGGAATCATAATAACAAGCTGGCATAACCAACAGGAAAAGGGAAAAAATACTAGCATAATTTTCATAAAATGATAGCTCTCATTTGCTGCATCAAAAAGAGGTTGAAATTTCACAATATTGGACGGGACTACAGGTTGTGTTGATTTCATAGATAGAAACAAGGAAATGATCTCATCAAGTAGATCAAGAACTAATGTATAAACTTAAAGTATGATAACGGCAGTAAATTGCAAGCTAACAGTGACAAGGTTTTTTGAACGACTATTTCATCAGAAATTCCAAGATCATTGTCCTATCAATTCGGTTATATGACAAGAGGTTATTCGCACAGCAAGGATTACTCCTATGTCTAGTACAGCCTTAGATTCCTCAAAACAAAATTCTGTGCTATCTGATAATTGGTCCGGCCATCATTGGCATAGGTTTCCAGCCACTGATCCAGGTAAACGATATATAGCTAATAGAGAAGGCAGACAATTCAAATCTAAATTCTGTGCTATCTGATCATGATAATTAACACACGATGATTAGAACTACAACGAAAGCGACCAAGTGTAACATGATAACCATACTTCCAGGTAAAATCAGGCAAAGCAATTCTTACCTGCATATTCAGGAGCCAAGTATCCAAAAGTTCCAGCGAGTCTGGTTGCCACAGAGAAGTTCCCATCCGGTGCAGGTTTAACGAGCCCAAAGTCTGACACCTTTGCTCGGAAATCATCGCCAATGAGAATGTTTGCTGACTTGAGATCCCTGTGAATGTAGCACTGATGCGCCAGGTTGTGCAAATATTCCATTCCACGAGCAACATCCAGGGCAATATTGAGCCTCTTCTTCCACGAGAGCGGCTCCAGCTCAAGCTGCTTCCACTGGAACAGATGCTTGCTCAGAGCCCCATTAGACATGTACTCGTAGACCAGCAGCCTCTCATTCCCTTCAATCGAGTAGCCCAGTATCGACACCAAATTGCGGTGCCGGACCTTGGTTAGGATGGCAATCTCGGCTTGGAACTCGTCCAAGGCCTTGTTACTGATCACTGCAGCCTCCATCCTCTTCACAGCAATCATCGTGCCATCGTGCAGCTCCCCTTTGTAAACGACACCAAAGCCCCCACGGCCAAGCACATTCTCCTGGGCAAAGTTCTTGGTGGAACCACGAAGGACCTGCACAGCAATCACGAAATTGCCTGCCTCAATCATGTGAACATCACTAGCCCGACTGCTGCTCCCGCTATGTGTGTTGCCTTGAGACGCACCGGCATTGCTGTCATTGTTCGCCATTGCAATCTTGACCATGTTGTCTGGGTCAGAATTGTCACGGGGGTGGACGACAATGGAGGCTGCCTGCAGCGGAATTGATCCCCTTTTCTTGCAGAAGAAGACCACGGCACCTACCGACACCAGAGCCACCACACTGATTGCAACCGGAATGGTTGTGGCCAACACCACAACTGAGCTCTTCTTTCCATTCCCCTGACTGGCAGCATGGCCTGGTGAGCCTGGTGCCCTAGGCATTGGCGACCGAGGGTCATCTCTGGGTGTCACACCTGGCGCCGTCCCATTGAAGTTGAGATTGCCAGTCACATTCACCTTCACGCTCGGGCTGAACGTGGGCAGCGGCCCAGCCAAATCGTTCATGGACAAGTCCAGCTTCTGCAGCGACTTGAGGTTCGTCAGGCTATCCGGCACATGGCCAGTGAGGTGGTTCCCGTCGAGCCTGATGTCCGAGAGCGTACTCAGATTCCCGAGAGACTGGCTGATTGTGCCATTGAGCCCATACCACGGCAAGTTGAGCACCCTCACCTTCCCTCCAACGCAGGTAACGCCCAGCCACTCGGCGCAGGGGTCGTTCCCGGACCAAGAATCGACCAGCCTCTGGGGGTAATCAACCTCGGCGAGGAATTGGAGCAATGCCATCACCTCCGGCGAGCATGCGTCCCCGGGCTTGGCCACGCAGAACTCGTTCCTGGAGAAGGTGTAGTTGCCCGCCTTGACCACCGGGACCGGGCCCAAGAGATTGTTGTTGTCGAGCTTCAGGGACTGGAGTTGGGCCAGGGTCCCGATGCTCGCCGGCACGAGGCCAAGGAGCAGGTTGTTGTTGAGCCAGAGGTCGCGCAGCTGCTTGCAGGCGCCAATGCCGTCTGGGATGGGGCCGGAGAACTCGTTGCCGTGCAGCCAGGCTTGCTGGAGGTTGGACATGGTGGCGATAACATCGAGCGTGCCGGAGAGCTTCTTGTCCGCTCCCTGGTTGTTGAGCCAGAGCGTCTGTATGCCCGAGCCGTTGAAGGTGGCCGGGATGGGGCCGGAGAGGTTGTTGTAGGAGAGCTCGAGCTCCTGGAGGCTGTCCATGGTGCCCAGGAAGTCCGGTATGGCGCCGACGAGGCTGCTGTTGACGAGCATGAGGCTCTGCAGCTGCTGCGGCGAGGAGGCGATGTCGGCGGGCAGCGTCCAGCCCCCGAAGGAGGCGTTGAGCGGGTTGTTATCGAGGGAGATGAGGACGAGGTCGGTGAGGCCTTGGAAGAAATCGGCGGGGATGGAATCGAAGGCGTTGCCGTTGAGGAAGGCGTGGCGGAGGCTGGACATGCCGCGGAAGGAGGGGAGCGGGCCCGAGAGGCGGTTGTTCTGGAGACTGAGGTCCTGGAGCGCGGTGAGGGCGGCGAAGGTGGGGGGCAGGCGGCCGGCGAGGCCGGCGCCCTTGAGGTCGATGTTATTGACGCGACCGGCGCGGTCGCAGGAGATGTGCGGCCAGCCCGGGGGGGTGCAGGGGTCGGTGCCGGTGGGCCACCGGAGGACGTCGGCATTGGTCAGGGAGCGGCGGAAGTCCTCGAGCACGGCGAGGTCGCCCGGGTGGATGTCGGCGGCCGCCCGAGGAGCGACGGCGGCGACGAGAAGCGCGAGGAGGAGGGAGTCCATCTAGAGGCGTGGGTTGGGGAGGAGGGGGGCATTGGTCTGCTCCCTTTTCTTGGCCTCGCGCCCCGGACACGAGGGAGGGAGGAGAGGAGACTGGACTGGAAGCTACTCTTGTTGGCCGGATAGAGAGACAGGACGGGGGATTTTGTTGTAAAGCCAGGGGCCTTTTCGTATTTTCCCAATTGCAAAGGAAATTAAAAGGAAATGGAGGCGGGGCCCACCCGTCGGTGAGCCGCACGATGAGCTAAGGGGAGGAGACAATCTCCTCCCCGAGTGCGTGTCCCGTGCGAGAGAAGGCCGTGCGGCCGTTTCAGATCCGGCGAGTGGAGGGGCGGCGGTGGAGGCGTGGGCTGGCCCGGGTTTCTCGGAGCCAGCCGCTCACGCCACCCCGCAACCAACCCTCGCCCTTTCTATATTAAGGCCGAGCAGCTCCGACGGTAGGGCATCTCTCTTCTCGATCTTCCATTGCCTCTCGCATTTGACTCTTCTCTTTGTTCTCCGGTGGGCGGAGAATCGGCTCTTGGGCCATCTCCGATTGAGGGTTTGTCTCGGTCTCGGGTGTAAACCCTAATTTGGATTTGTGCATCCCGGGATCTTGAGGGGCTTAGCCGAGGAAGAACAAGGAGGCGGCGCTTTCCCCTGCTGTGTTTGATTGCTCACGGCCAGTGCAATCTGTGGTCTTGTGCGGTGTTCCCAAACCTCGGCTTCTTCTTTGGTGTTCGACTAAAGGTAGAAGTGTGGCATTGTATCTCTGTGAATCATCTACTCGCTTGCGACAGCGGGTTGATAGATTTTCTGGGTCAGCGATTTCATCGTGCCTTGCCTTTCTCGGTTTCTTCACGGTGGTTTTGAATACCATCGCTTTGTGAGTACTTAGACCCTTCCCTGTGCTTCATCTGGTATCTCTGTGATATACTGTGAATGAATGCGCAAAGGAAAAGCTCAATTGCTCTGTGATGAATTAGTCTTATACTGAGTGTGTTCTTGATAGAAGAATTAGATTTGAGCTCTAATACTTAATCTCACTAACTGATCCATAGCTTGTTGACTATTGTTAAGAAGATTTGTTCTTGTGCAAATGATTTTGTAGAGTACACTATAACTTTATTCTGTTCGGTTCAGATTAAATTCAGTCCACTTTTGTTATCTATTACTGCTTACTGTGTATGATCTGAAATTTGGTAGCATACTGTTCTATTCACCTTTGCATATGAACATATAAAATTGATAGTCATGATAGAACTCTTCTGGGCTAGGTTCTGTTAGTAAGAAAAATTTGGAGCTCAAGTCTTGATTTTTGCTATTAGATCACCTGTGAAGAGTATGGACATTTGCATGAGAAGGCCAAGATTTAATGTCTTGAGCAACTCTGTTCTGAGAGCAATAATAAAACATTCAATTCATTATATGCTGATTTTAGTCATGTTCATTTGGCTATGTATGAAGGCAGTATGTTATTTCTTTAAATCTGCTTCTATACATGTGTTGATCATATATGTTAAGTTTACAAAAAAATTAGCATGTAAATACATTAATATGAATGCCATGCTAATGTTAAATATGTCATATATGATGTTCATGTTGAGTATATACTCACTTTGCAATGACTTAATTGATGCATATTTTAATATGATGTTTAAGTCATTTATATGTCATATTTTGATGATTACTATTATCATAATTATTATTAGAATTAAAATAGAAAATATGTTTATACCGTAATATTTACATCAGATTTCACCGCACTGGGGTGGGGCCTGCCTGACACATTCTTCCTTTCTTTTCACAACCACCCCCCTAGATAATGTAATCACTGCCTGCCACTGTAATGCGGACATGGAATCCAATAAAATGCTCGACAGCAAATCCTTGATTCAGTTCTTGCTTGCTACCTGTCGATCATTTCCCTCTGATACTCCGCCGCGTGTATTGAGATGGAAAGCAACTGAAAAAGGCCAACTCCAGGCGGATTAAGGTTTTGGTGCGCATGCAACTCATGAGGCTTATGAATTCTTTTACATTGTAACGGTTTTTTCACTGTAGCCGTTGTTAGCCTTTTCAACATAATTAAATTTAAGAAAATAAAAAATATATCATCACGGGCAATATAAAGGAAAAAAGAAAATGCAAAGAAGCAAAAAAAAAAGCTAAAAATAAAAAAATGAAATTAAGGAGATTAGAAATGGAAAGCTCTAATAAGCGGTGCCTAATCAGTGCTTTCATGTTACTAATCGAGTCGATATGCATGCCTCCTGGAAGACGTCATTACAGCTGTGCAGCATTGCATATAGAACACATTCAGCTGCGGAGAAAGACTTGTCCGAGATCGAGATTGAACTACTACTACTACGTACGCTGACCCCTTTGCTTTCATTAGAAAACTGAAAGCTGTACCCAGTAACTTTCTTCTTGTTGTAAATAAATAAACGGGTGAAGGAGGAGGATACATGATGCGTTGATCGAGTCCTCGCAATGCATGTGACGGCGGATCCTCGATCCGTCGCATCGCTTTGGCCAACTGAAACAAAGTCTAATCGACGGTGGTTTTTCTTTTGCCTAGCTTAGCTGTCACCGAGACCAGATTTTAGACGGACATTCAATTAAACAAGTGTACGCTAGCTCATTGCTCAAGGGTTATTCCAGTTTGTTCTATGGATGTTGCATAAAAGATGATCTTCTATATAATAATATTCCATGTCATGTACGTGTACGTAAAAGATATATAGACATGATAGGAACGGGCATGATATGTAAAACTCGTTTGTTATATTCGTGAAAGCAACGGGCATGGTAGGAAATGATGACGGGCTTGTGCACCAAACATCACTGAGTAGCAGGTCTGCAGGTGGATATGGCCATCCCGTGCATGCGGCCCAGCTCAAGTTTGCGGCCCAGCTTGGGGCAATCAAATCCTCCTCTTGTTTATATTTTTACGGACTGACGACAAATACTTTGCCATCTCTGATAAGATTTAGGGAAATATCCGACAAGACTTTGTTAATATATAGCACGAAGATATTTCTCCAGCAACAGCTTGGAGATCAGTCTAAGACTTGCAGTTTAGTTTTTCTTCCGTTCCTATGTGTAATTGCAACTCTGAGGAACCGAGCGCTGATGGGTTGGTGGAGGATGTTGCTGACCGTCGCCCCCATCCGCGCTCGAACTTGGATAGCTCCTGATCAAATCTTAAAATGATAATAATAACTAGCAGGTGGCTTACGTATTTGCACGTCTAGATTTATTTTAAAAATTTTAGTATTAAATGATATAACATAGATATTTAAGAATATGCTTATGTATCCCATAGGTTATTTAGAAGTTTAAGACATCATAAATATTAAAAATGATAATAGAAGCTCGAAAAAATATAACTGAAGGAATGTAATTAAAGCATGAGCATGATAGAAGAAAATCATTGAGCATACTAAGTTGTTGAGGTTCTTAAAAACATAAGCACTCTCTATTGTGCATGAATCATGTAGTCGCATGCCCCTATCCTTCCTCTATTAGTTACCTCAGATCCAGTGGGGGGAGGGGTCTCAGATCTAAAGGAAGAAGGGAAGGAGATTGTTACCTCGGGGATCCAGGGAAGAGAAGGCTCGACAAAAGTGAGGATGAGCTATATTATTTTCAAATGGTGGTCTCGGCGTGGATGGATGCGAAAGGCGGTCGATCCCGAGGCTCCGAGACTCTAAGGCAGCAGGGCGACAACAACCTTTCGAGAAACCCGAGCAGTGCTGCCTGGCAACAGCGACATTCGAAGGAGATAGAGCTGCGGGGCACGACAAAGACTGGCAGGAGTGATGGGGCCTGGTGAAGACTGATAGGGAAGGGAGACGAGGGAAAGGAGGAAGCAATGGTGGCGAAGCAGAGAGGGGAGACTTGGGAGGAGAGTGGGGCAGTTGCATTGCGCGTAGGGAAGAGGTAAAGAGAGACATGAGAGTGACATGTTGGGCCCACCTGTCGACTTTTTTTTGTCTAAGTTAGGTGGGAGGATGAGGGGCTATTCGATCGAGGGAGAAGAGGAGGGGCGCGAGATGGATGGCCCAGATTCTATCTCGTGGCTAGATCTAATGACTGTGAAGAGAGGAATGGGAGAACGGATTATTACCAACTCATATTTTTAAGTAACAGCGATGGATGAGTTATCTATCAGGATGGTGAAAGATAGTGAAGGTCGGTGTCAACTATCAAGGTTCCTAAAGCTTTTATTGTAAGATTATTTGTTGTAACTTGTAAGATTATTTGACTGGTGGAGCATTGTTTTGTTGAATTTGACGGAATTTACTGGACATACTAAATATGCATTGTCAATTTTCTTTTTGAATTCTTGTTGACTGCTACTCCCTTTATTCTTTTTACTTGACTTTTTAGAATCCGTGCTGTCAAACTTTCTAAAATTTAACCACCAATAGATTTAAAACTATCTAGATTCAGGGGCGGACCCGCCCTTCGGGCATGCTTTCGGCGACCGCCGAAACTCCGTCGCCGGCGAACCCCACTGAGCCACCACCCTCCTCCGGACTCAGACCACCGCCGCATCGACGGAAACCTCATGCTTGCCGCCAAGACATCGGTGTCGTCTGCGGCCGTAGAGAGCTCCATCTGCAGCGCCATGTACGTCTTGGCGAGCCGCAGCGTGAACCGCGGTTCTTGGAGATGAGCGGCGAGGACATGGTGAAGTTCGGTCCGGACAAGAGTATCGGAGGGTTGTCGAAGCTCTGCCACGCCGGACCGTGCCCACCGAAGCGCCATATGACGAGGTTGGAAGAGTTGAGGAGCGCGACGGTGTTGCCGACGACATTGAGGGTCTGCCATGTTAGAGCTAATCTTATTTTGCTTGTGTTTCGATTCGAGTCGAAGCGGTCCAAATAAGCAACCGAGTGCGATTCGGTTCGTCCTCATTGCGATTTTGAAAATGCGATCTGTTTCGCGATTACGGTTTTCAACTTTGTTTGGTCTTTCTCGTCTTGCGAGTCTTGAACTTGACATCAAGTGCGAAGTCATTTCCGCTTATTTGTGTCATGTTTGTAGTGTCGATCATGGTCCGGTTTATTGAGATCGTGATCCAGATTAGGTCGAGTTAGTTCTTGATTAATCGGGTTTCGATTGAAGCTGAGTAGAGTCTTGATATTGTATCCATCCGTTGTTTTCGGATGAACAATGCACCTCCAGTTTTCAAAAGCAGAAGAGTTCAAGAAAACTCTGCTGTGTTCATTGCCGATACTTTGTATTTCTTTCTCTGTGTGTCCAGATTTTGGTTTCTTTGCAGGCTGGGAGTCCTGATCCAACATGCCACAACACGCCGGCGTTGGAATCGGTGAGGACCAGGCTGCCATCGAAAACGAGGGTGGCCGGGCGCGACCAATCCCCTACGCTGGCCGGCGTGGCGCGCCAGAGCGGGAAGGAGGACGGGAGGTGGACCACGTCGAGGTCCAGGGACGCCGTGTCGACCCGGAGGAAGCCCAAGGCGAAGACGCCGTTGGGCGCATAGAGCACCGGCTCGAACGGCATCGACGCGTCCGTGGAATGCGTCGCGGTGAAGCCGTTGGACAGCTGCGTCACAAGCTTTTGGATAATAGTATTTGCTTCGCACTTGCGAGTCCGCCATACCTATATTTAAGTTCTGGGTCCGCCACTGTCTAGATTAACTATACAAAAATTATATTATTAGATTTATCTTAAAAATACTTTCATAATATTACAATTTTATTAGATATCTTAGTGTAAATTTATAAAAAGTAACAGTCAAAGTCGCCTAGTGCCCGCCCACTAAGGGTGTGTTTGGTTGTTTGTACCAAGTGGTACATGAATGAGATGGTTGAACAAAAGAAGTTATTCATATGTTTTGTTGCTTAAATAGAGTCATCACATCCTAGATTGTGGGGGTATAATTTTAAGAAATATTCTATTTAGATGTTGAAATATTATTCACCAAAAACAATGAAACCATATAGTACAGGACCATCTCATCCCATTTAATTCCGTCCCACCGATCAAACACCCCCAAGTCGCTGACCTGGTTCATTTTATCGGGCTCGTTTGGATCACTCCCTAGGGCTAGGGCCTAGAGGGAGTTCATTGATAAGATGTCCTCTCTTCATTTTTTCAGGTTGTACTATTATACGATGACTGTGTGTTTGTTACTCAAAGCATGCGAGCTTGATTACACATGCATGGGGTTGCATTATATGCAGCCATTCTCCTCCTAAGAGCTCGCTCAGGTCATTCATAGGAAATCTGTAGTCTTATGCAGTGAAAACTGAAAAGACAATGCTGCCTGTGGTTGTGATTCTATTCTTGGCTTGGCCTCAACAGTAGTAACACGCATACATTGAGGTGCTCATCCTAGCTGCTGCACAAGCAACGAGCGTGTATGTATTTGGAGTAAATCCAACCAGGAGGATACAAGACAGGGACGATGTGAGTGCACACGAGTGGCCGGCGTGTCGGTTTTACTTTTAAACAAAGGAAAACGTACGAGGCTGACGACATCCATGAGCCATGTCGCTGCCTGCAGCAGCTGATACAGCCATCCCTCCCCTTCCCTGTGAGGCTGTGACCTGACCTCCTATCTTTCAGTTACAGCATGCAGCTACAGTGTACCTAGGGTTGAGGTCTATGGCTGCCTTGCCACAAGTCTTTTCACTCATGCATCTCTATTCTCACCAGCTCTTCGATCCATCAGAAACCATACATCACATCATGTTCATCTTTCTTTCTTTTATAATGTTTGTCTAGTACTACCTGTTCTCTAGTCAAGCAAGGAAAGGCCGGCCCTGATGTATGGTACAGTACTCTCTATCTGCCTCCATATGTCAGTACTGTGCATTTTTTTCCCAACGGAAGCAAATTATAAACTCAGGCACATACATGTCAATTTGTCATCGTCACCGCCATTCACACCACCAGGGGCCTCCTTTTCCTCACCAATCATTAACACACGCACATAATCTGTGATTACTTTTGAGTTTTTCTTCACATATTGTTGTGGCAAAAGATAAAACGTCAAAGATTTTTTTTATTTGAAGTACACTTCAGGTAAACTTAAAAGAAAATGACTACAGTGGGGGTTTGGGAAACTCGTTGCAGGCAATTTGCAATGTGTAGACGAAGGAACAAGTTAAGCGAAGGCCAACGCAGTAGGTTGCAATGATGGGAGTAAATGGCAACGTTTGGAACATTCATTCTGCCAACCTTTCGCTGCACGCATCAGCTGACAGTGGTTTTGTAGGTTGATAATTTATGATTTAAATATTTAAATTAGCTGTTTGTAATAGAAAGTACATATAAAATAATTATATATAATTTTAGTCAGTATAAACCACATCTTTTATAAGCCGAAACGAATCTGCCCGCTGGCCTGCCCTTTCTCTGAGAGTGAGAATTCAGCTAGCTAATGATAAACAGGCAAAGTAAGGACAATGCAAAAGTTCTTTTCCTATCATTTAACCAAAGCAAATATGACATAGCAAACTATCTAAATCCCAAGAGTAGTAGATCGAGGAAAGTATGAAACAAACAAAAAGAAGTGAAGGTCGACAGAGACATGCAAAAATCATGTCTGACAGGCATCTACATATAAGCTACTCTACGACAAACTTTGGTGACCGTCATGTACGTACGTACGTAGGTAACCTTCAAGGCAAGAGACCTGCAGATCAGGGCTTGTGCATCAGCTCCCCCTCCCTCTCCGACCCGATGGAGTTGTGCCGCTCCGACGGGCCAGAAGGCGGGATCAGCTTCGCCCGTGGCAAGTAGCCGAATGACCTCCCTGAGCTCATCGCCGCCGTCGACGTTGAACGCGGCTTGACGTAGCTCGTCTGCACGCTTCTTGAGCCGTCGCAGCGTTCGGCCAAGGTGGCGGCGAGGAGGAAGACGAGGAGCACAATGGCTGTGCATCTTCGGGAGTGACCCATCTTAGGCAGCACAGCCATGGGAGGTGGCGTAGAGAGTTGTTTGGTTTGGGACGGAAGGGAGAAGAAAGTATGAGCTAGGTGACAATGGAAGAGGACGGTGTGCTATCATATATATACACAGCATTACTATACACACTAGAGGCAGGGGTAAGATGAACGTGCTGTCTCTAGGGGTCCTATTATACAGTAGCCACTAGCCTAGCCAGTACTCCGGCTTGATGGGACGAGAGAGAGAGAGATGTGGGATTTGATTGGAGCTAATTGAGTGAGATCTCTTTGCCTTGAAAGGTGGAACACGAGGTAATGCAGGTTTTGCCTTGAAAGGTAGAACATGAGGTAATACAGGATAACAAACCAGCATATGCTGTTTAACCTGATTCTGAAGAGGATAAGTCTAGCTTAACCGGTGAGTGTCAGAGGAATAGTATAAGTAAATTGTTCATCTTTTTTATCAGTTTAATCATTTGGATGAACTGATTGATGCATGTAACTTAGTATATTATCAGAGCTAAGAGGTCCTGAGTTCAAGACCTGGCTGACACAATTAAAAAAAATTAACTGCAGTTCACTTCTATTCCACGTAAGGTAATCTTTTTTTATCATCTTAAATTTTTGGATGAACTGATTGTACATGCAACTTAATAATCCCTACAGAGTGGTGTCGAACAGTTAAACGTGGAGGGGAAAGTGTGGATATATATTACGTGCTGCTGCTGCTGCTTGAGTTTGAACGTCTTTTACACAGAGGAGCCGGTCCGGGCCTTCATATAATCTTTGGAGAGAATGCGTGGCTCATTATCAGCTTACTTTTTGTATTGTGATACACCAAAAGTAGATCGTCAAAAGAAGAATGAGAGACATTCATCACGATGTTTAGAAGCAAAAAGGGTCTTGTTGCTGACCGGTTCTGTTGCTATTGAAGATCAGTTTTTTCCCCAAGGGCCCCGGTTCACATTTTGCATACATTTACAGTAGGAAAAATTAAACCTTGTTGACTGAGTTCATCGACATGTTAAACTTGTAAGAGTTGTGCATTCTGGCTGGCCAGTGAAAAGTTAAGAGGGTTAATTCTGAAGCAACTTTCGAGTTTTGCCAGCACGTCAGTACCATCGTACGTAGGTCAACTTTGCGTTCCTTTTGCTACTGCTGGAGAGAGAGAGGAGGCAGAACTGTACGCAGCTGCGTGGCACGGCCGCTGCCCATGGTTTTCTGTATTTGTCACGTCCGATGCGACATCCTCCCCTTTCCACCTGATACTACTACGCTTGCTCGATGGATATCCTTGCTTCACTCCGCTTGGGTTTTGGGATCGAGTGAGTGCCAGGTGAAGAGATGTTTTCACGACAGGGGGGGTATGGCGAGGGAACGTGAATGTGATGGATGAGGAGAAAGGCCGCCAAGTCGCTCGTACTCCCGTGTTTCCGTGCCGTGCAGACGGTGCAGTGGCAGCGCTGCAAGTATTTCGGTTGCCCTGCCCAGCCCAGGAATGGTCCGTCTGAATGCCAAACTGGCAATGCCCGCCTCACGACAGTTGTTGTTCGGCACTCAGTCTGGGTTCCGGGGGTTGGAGAGGACTCGAGACGGCTTTTTGGAGAAAGCTTTTCGAGCTTTTTGTGGTAGGGTTTGGGGTGCCGTAAAGATACTTTGTAGTTACAAAATATGTTTAAGAAATTAAAGATCAGATTTATTCTAAAAAAGTTAGTCGTTGGTGGCGGTGTGTCTTCTGGGTGTTGTGTTCGACCTGTTCTCGTTCTGAGCAATGTGTGGCGAGATAGTGCTGTTCCTTCGTCAATCGTGTGTCGAGTCGTCCACTCGATCGTCGCCAACAACATCGGTATTAAAGTGTTCTAGCGGAGGAAGATTATGACTACATACAAAGCTATCGAGCAAGCGATTGAGTGTCTTGCGGTCGAAATATATATCTGGTAAGTTAGGTTGTTTTTCTTCTGGTTTTAGATTTGTGTTTAGGTTTCAAAAGGCAGAGGCAATCATTCACCCCCTATGAGTGCCGGTATTCGATCCTATAAGTGGTATCAGAGCCAGATGCGATGGTATAAGAGAGGTATGTGAGCCGTCCCCCATGCTAGATAGTACTGGTTTTGCCAGAGCGGTACAAGTTGCATCGAAATTTGCGTTCGTGAGAGTTCTGGTCGATGCGCTATTGTTGCTGGAACATTCAGGATGGAAGGCCTGATCGGCTTTGTGATGGATGATCCGATCGGCAGATCAACCACAGCAGGTCGACTACAGCAGAACAACCATGACATATTGACCACGGTATGTCGACCACGGCTGAACGACTGTGACAGTTCACCAGTTGTAAGCAACAGTGAACCGGCCGTGAGTAACAGTGAATCGATCGAAGTCATAGCCTTGTGTTGGACTGTTGGATCGGCGGACTTCGACCACGGTCATTAGTCAGAGGCGTCTACCGCGATTGGCGATCGATAGTGTGAGCTACAATAACTGGTCGGTGGTCATAGCTACAATGCTTAGTCGTTGGTCGTAGCTACAGTGCCTTGTCGATAGTCGTAGCTACAGTATCTGGTCGGTACTCGTTGTCATAGACTTCGCTATCGGTAGTCGTATGCTTTGCGATCAGTTAGCGTAGGTTTCACAGTCGGTACTCGTAGACTTCGAGTGCTTCAATTCTTGTAATCTTCGAGTATATCAAGTACTCATGTCTGTTAGGGCCAGCGGTATGACCAGCCTATGCATGGCAATCAGACCAGCTTTTTCGAGTGGTCTGAAGTTGATTTTTAGAGGGCGTGGAAATTGATATCGTGGATGATCTGGTTCGTAGTTTTAATGGTTAAGGGTGTGGTTTGCGTGTGTGAACTAATGTTGGTCAACTTGGGAAGAACTTATGCTGCGAAAAATGTTCTTTGGTCTTTGCATGTATATGTTGGGCGTGGAGACGGTCATAGTCGATGACGATGAGGACTTAGACTAGGAGGAGGAAATCTGAGGTCCAAGCGGTCAAGGATGTAACAAGGTGGTCGGGCTCATGTTAGAGCACATGGAGATCAAAAGTGTTTGATGCGTGGAGAAGTTACGGGAGGTGCGGTCCTGGAGGCTTCAACACGTGATGAGTTGAAAGGAGTTATGGAAGATATCCATAACTGGAAGGACTAGAGATAATGAAAAAACCGTCTTCGGCAGGATTTCATGACCCTTGATTTTCAGAATTGGCTAGGATTTTGTGTCCATGTTGATGAAGATACGGTTTGAGGCTCTAGCATATAAAAGTAAGGAGAGACTAAGTGTTTAGCTGGGGGCTTGGAGAGGACTCGAGATGGCTTTTCGGGAAAAATCTTTTCGAGTTTTTGTGATAGAGTTTGAGGGGGGCCGTGAGGGCACTTTGTAGCCTCATACATGTTGTAGAAATAAAAGATCAGATCTATTCCAGAAAAGTTAGTCGGTGTCAGCGGCGTGTCTTCTGGGTATTGTCTTCGACTTGTTCTCGTTCCGAGCAGTGCATGGCGAGATAGTACTGTTCGTTTGTCAATCACGCGCCGAGTCGTCCACTCGATCGTTGCCAACAGCATTGGTGCCGAAGTGTTCTAGCGGAGGAAGGTTACGACTACGTGCAAAGCGGTTCGGCGAGCGATCGAGTGTCTTACGGTCGAAATCTGTATCTGTTAAGTTAAGTTGCTTTGTTTAAAAAAAGCGAAGACCATCATCTTTGTGTGTGTATTGATATGAGACCTAAAGGGTCATATATATAGGAGAGTACATGAGGATATGCCATATAGAGATATGACATATATGGAATAGAATCCAAACTATCCTAATACAACTTTATCTCCTTAACACCCCCCCTCAAATGCAAAGCGTATGCAATAGCATTGCATTTGAAAAAGAGGTTGACATTAAAATAAGATAAATCCAAATCCGAGTCTTGATGATGTCGTGGTTGCGTGCGACCTTGGAATAAACTGTCAAATCAAGTCAAGAGGAATAGATAGAAGCATGACGACGCAGATCGAAACCCGAGACGGCGAGTCGGCAGAGCACAAGAAGCGCAACGGAGGCGCGGTGCGAAGCGCTTGACGACCTTAAGGCGGTACATGTCATGCAAAAGAGAAATTCCTACACTTCTATGACTGACAATAAATTTGTGGACTCGCACGGCTGAGACGAACTAAAAAAAGTAGAAACTACGGATTTTAGATGGACGCAACGGAAGACTTACGAGAAAAATAACTAAAGACTGACTCAAAACCATGCAACTTGGAGGCGAGCGGCGACGGCAGAAGAGCCCGGCGACCACGGAGAGGCGGGAGGCGGATCGGCGGAGAGGCCGATCCGGCGAGGCGTCCGAATAAGAGCGCGCGATGATGGTGACCCCGAGGCGCGGTAAGGGCGGTCTTGTTGTCGAACTCCGTCAAGAGCCGGAGCGGTTGGCCTCCCGTGACGGGGCGCACGAAGTAGAGGAAGAACGTAGCAAACGCAGCCAAACAGACGAAGGCGAGTAGTCGGGAAGGAGACCACGAGACGCTCAGGTGTTGCACCACAAGAGCGAAGAAGGCCGGATGTTGACGAGATAGGTGGCGGTGGAAACGACCTCGGTCCAAAAGTGAGGTGGAATAGGCGGCAATCATCGTGTGCACGAGCCGACTCAAGGAGGTGACGATGCTTGCGCTCGGCAACACCATTCGGCGTGAGCACCGGGACAAGAGAATCGGCGAGTGCCACCTTTCGGCAAGGAAGCTGCGCGATGAGAGAGGTACTCGCCACAGAGTCGACATGAAAGACACGAATAGGAGTGGAGAACGAGTGCGAACCATAGTGGCAAACTGTTTATAGATAGACAAGGCCTCACCACGAGAGACATGAAATATATCCAAGTGTGGCGAGAGAAATCATCTATAAATATGATATAGTATCGATGACCCCTTTCAAAACAAAGGGAGCCGGACCCCAAACATCAGAATGAACAAGATCAAAAGGACGCTGAGACACTGACTCACTATGAGGATAAGGAAGCTGAATCTGTTTGCCTAACTTACAGCCCTGACAATCTAAGGATATGTCTCCGAGATGGATCCCGAAGACCTGACGAACTAAAGACGACAGACGAGATCCACACAGATGGCCAAGACGGTGATGCCACTGCTGGAAAGAGCCGGTAGATGGAGTGGCAGAAGCGGAGAGACTGGCAGCGACGGTGGCAGCGGAAGGAAGATGAAGCCAGTCAAGCTCCCAAAGACGTTGTGAGTCAAGGCGCCGAGGGCCAGAACCAATCAGGGCTCCCGTGTGGCGATCCTGAACACAACAAGAATCGAATCGAGAATGACTCGACAACCAAGATCGATGTCCGCCCAGAAAGAAGCTGCATGGTAAGGCGAGGAACATGAGCAACAGAGGGGACATGAAAAGATGAGTTGCTAAGAGGTCCTCGACCAGAGACAGAAAGAGAGGTACCATCAGCAGTAAGAACACTGACAGGGGAATCAAGAGGTGTAATGAAGGATAGAGTAGAGGAATCGGGAGTCATGTGAAAAGATGCTCCAGAATCAAGAATCCATGGGGAGGTGCCTGACTGTGGATGTGGTGGTTTCGCAGTGCAGAAGAGTCGATGCGAACCGGCGAAACTGCCGAGGAGAACACAGGCGCAAGCAAATGGCGAAGTCGGCTATCTCTCGCCGGTGAGAGAAAACGCGAAGGAGTCGATGTGACGTTAATGTAGAAGCGACAAGCAAGCGTCGAAGTCGGTTATCTCTGCTCGATGAGAGAAATGCGAAGGAGTCGATGCAGGCGTCGATGTAGAAGCACCAGTGCCGGTGCTAGTAGAAGAACGGCGTAAAGGATGCCTTTGCTTCTTATAGCACTGGGACTCAATGTGGCCGACCTTGTCGCAGTAGGAGCAGTGAGGACGGCCACCACCACCTGTGGCAGCCGCTGGAGGTGGCAGTGTGCGGAAGCGTGGAGCAGTCGGTGTAGCAGGTGGACGAGCGGCGAGCACAGAGGGAAGTGGTAGCAGACCAGCACCACTCAGGCGAACGGAAACCATCGGTAGGCGGCGCTGGACGGCGCGGCGACCAAGGTAACAAGGTCGAACAGGCGGCGCTGGACGGCGCGGCGGAAGTGGTAGCGAACATCGGCACCACTCAGGTGAACGAAAACCATCGGTGGCGGCGGCCGGGCGCGGCGACCAAATAACGAGGTCTAACAGGCGGCGCTGGACGGCGCGGCGGTTAGATCAACGTGTTTTTTTTTTTTTTTTTCTTTTTTTTTTTTTTTTTTTTTTTTTTGCGGTTCCTTTTTCTTTTCTGGGCCGGCCGGCCCGACTTAAAAGAAAAGGTTCACTGCAGGGGGGAACCTAGATTGGTTCCCCGTGAGCCCTCTGATGGCGGCGGTCCAGGAGGCGCAGGACCAGGCGGAGCCGTCCCGGCGGCGCGGAGGCGGCAGCAGCAGCGCAGCGGCGGCGGCGGAGCTCCCTCGGCGGCGGCGGAGATCGGCGTGGAGGCCGGGTCGCGGCGGTCCAGAGGCGCAGACCAGCGGAGTCGTCCGGCCGCGCGGAGGCGGCGAGCAACCGGAGGAGGAGCAAGGCCGGTGGAGGCGACGGCCGGGTGCGACGGCCGGGTGGAGCGGGCGAATCCTCAAGCGGGAAGAGGCCGGCGGAGGAGGCCGCAGCGGCTCGGGAGGCGCGGGGCGTCGGGAGGCGCAGCAGGCGTCGGGAGGCGCGGCGGCGTCGGTGTTGGGAGGCCGTGGGCGGCTCGGGAGGCACGGCGGCCCAGAGGCGCGACAGCGGCGGGAGGAGCCGCCCGGCGGCGGTGGCGACGGATGACGACAGCGCCGAGCGACCTCCAGATTGGATCTGAGAGGCGCGTCGTGACAAGCGAAAAAATCAGGTTCGCTCTGATACCATGTTATGAATATTGTGTGTGTATTGATATGAGACCTAAAGGGTCATATATATAGGAGAGTACATGAGGATATGCCATATAGAGATATGACATATATGGAATAGAATCCAAACTATCCTAATACAACTTTATCTCCTTAACAACGACTACGTGCAAAGCGGTTCGGCGAGCGATCGAGTGTCTTACGGTCGAAATCTGTATCTGTTAAGTTAAGTTGCTTTGTTTAAAAAAAGCGAAGACCATCATCTACTCCCTCTAAATGCCGGTACTCGATCCTACACCTTTTCATCCATTCCGGTGGAACAGTTAGTCGGGACGGCAAACCATGAAGCACAAGGCGAGCGACGAGCAGGGCCAGGCCAGCACGTACGCCGGCTCGTGCGTACATTTCCTCTCACTGAAAAGGGAGAAGAAAACCGTTCCCCGCGCAGCGCAGCGACGAGAAACGCACCGGACAGCAACCAACCGCCAAATGCTCCCGTGGGCGGGCGTGCAGTGCAAACCTTAGACCGGCACGGCACGGATCCCCTGGACGTGTGGGTCAGACGACGGACCAGTGTCACCACCTGCAACCGCACGGCTGCCATGGCCGCGCCTCCCCTCTCCGGCTCTCACACGACACGGAACGAAGCGGAAGCACCGCGGCCGCACGCGCATCCACGTCCTAACATTCAGTTCAGACTACCAGCAGACGTACAGGAATCCTTCCAGCGCCGCAGAACACACCAACTTCTCAGCTGAAGACCCTGGTCCAATCTATCCGCTTCAAAACAAAACATGATGCAAAACTGAAGAGAGGTCATATCATTTAGGTAACCGCATGCAAGACGAAAGAGCTTTCGCTCATCCATTAATCCCAGGAACATACATGTAGCCTTGTATCTTGGTCAACAGAGCAATAACACCATATTGCTTCTTCCATATGCGTCTCATGAATCATGATTCTTCTATACAACAAGAATACAGGGAGGGGGGAGGGGGGGTGGTCGGAGAGAACACAGAAATAAGTAAGACGGTACAGCACATTGGCGAACAAGCTTAGTGATAGGCATCGATGGCTCAAATTCCAATTCTGCCTTTCGAATGATGAGATATGCTACTAGGCATGCCCTGGTGGCTTCTGCACCAGTTTGGATTATCTAGCTTCACCAAGGTGCAACACTAAACTGTCATTACTGAAGAGATCCGATCAGCTCCCCGCACGTTGTACTTGTCGTACACTTTTTCACGGTTGTCATGCCACCATGATTCCGCTTGATGTTCTCCGAATCTTCTCCGGCTGCAAACAACACTTCCATATCAGAATATGTGGTTATTCAAGGGAGGAAAAAAAATCAGCCCTTATGGATTGCAAATCTCGTGTACCTGAACCGCACTCTTTTCAGCTCTTTGGTTCCGTCACGAAGAGAAACTAGCGTTAGGTATACTCCAGGCTCATACTGTTCTATCCACTCTGCTTCAACTTGATTATTGGGTGAACTGGAACCTCTCATGTTCAGACCGTGCAAGTTTATTTGGAACCTTTCTGCTTCCTTCCGGTCATGATCTTCTGATCTTGAACGATACCCCGTCATCCCACCATTGGTCCTCTGCTGCACTGCTGGAAACTCTTTGGTACTGTTGAAGCTTTCAACCCTGCTCTCTTGTGGAACCATCGCGGTGTCATTTGGGTCACTTATCTGAAGGACTTGGGCAGGCAACCCATTAAACCGAGCAGCTGAAACAGAAGTGGGCGTTTGGGGATGCTGAATGCCGCCTGACTCATATCTCCTCTGGCTTTCTCTCCCGATTTCAGGAGAAACCGCACCATCAGGTGGATACATCATTCGTGCTTGCTTCATGTCACACGCTCCTGGAGGATGCCTTTCAGCCATTTCTTTTAACTGAAAAAAAAAAAAGGAGCGTTGTTTTCTAGTACTGCCCAGGAAGGGGAAAAGCAAGTCCAGACAACCCAATTATCTGATAGTTATTTGATTGCTTCAATGCAAGTTATGTGTGATTTATAGAACTGAAATGGGTCCACACGAGCACAGTTATCATTCTTTTGGCGAGGAAGTAAGCACAGTTGTCTGTTCAAAGCAGTTGTGACTATTGCGGAAAGAGCAATTAGCGTCAATAATGATGATGAGTTGAAACGTCCATAAAAACTGAATAGGCAAACATCCATAACTGAATGCAACCCTCCAAGCCCGTGTATGGATGCACATATCTACACAAAGAAAAGGCAACAGATGCTAGTATAGTCTGCTTCGCAGTCACATGAGATTCATCGTAAACTTCTGCTTTAACTGAAAATACAAGTCTTAGCAACTTCATTGTGTAAAGCCTAGCCAGGTTCCACCTAAGACATCCATTTGAATGTTTTGAGGGTAAAGACTCCGTTGTCAACATGAATATCAAGGAGCTTCAGAAAAGTAGGAGTGGCATTGCAATTCTGAGGATGGAAGCAAGTAGAAAAGAACCTAAAGTAGCATTGGGGAGAAAAGTTGCTGTTGATGTCAACTGAAATTAACTCTCCAAATTTACCTGTTCATGTCGCTAATTAAGGTTGTTCATGCTATGATTTTGATGAATGGCTAATGCAAAAAGGTGCAAACAAGGGAAGAGAAGAAACTGGAAAGAGAATATTATGCTAGTACCAACTTCAACATTGATAAGATTATGAAAGATTAAATTCGAAATATCACCTGGGCTGTTAGTGATTTTATAACCTCTTTTGCAGCCTTCGCTTTGGATGCCTCTTCAGCGGCAAGGGTCATGGCCTCATGAGCTTTTGCCTCTGACTTCTGTAACTCAGCATCTTGCTGTTCACGTTGCTGTTTCAAGCTGTTAACCTGATCCATAGACAAGCATAAGGATTAAGGACTCCTTTTCCCTGGAATTTTAGTTACTCCAAAAAAAATTAGGACCAAGCATACCTCTGCCTGTAGTTTTTGAACCTCTTGCTTTAGAAGCTCATTTGCATCCCTCAGGCTCTCAAAGCTTTCTGAGGACAAGGAGCTAGAAGAATTCAGATATGGCATTCTCAAAAATGGTGAAGTAGATATGGGGTCATTAGCGTATCGGTTTGTTACTGTATAGCCTGAGTTCAGGTCAGCTGCGCCAATTAAAGGAATGTCTTTCAGGTGAAAAATTGCAGGGAACTGTGGCGAAAAGTCAGATTTCTTTGTTTGCTTTGCTGCCTTCACATCTAAATTCTTGATCATATCTGAACTAGTAGCTGATGCAACTCTGTTTGCCTTCGTGTCCATTCTCTCAGCCTTGGTATCACCTGGTACAAGGGGTATGCTGTTCCTGTTATAACTGACACCGGAATCCAATACTTTACTTAGTTTCAGGTAACATGAATCACATACACGGTATGGCTTTCCAGGATTAGGAGACAATGCGGCTCTTACAGCTTTTTTTGAACTGCATGAATGACAGTGTACTAAGCCACAATTGTAACAGTTGTGCCTCTTTCGAGTGAATCCAAATGGCTGTCTGCATGCTGAGCACTGGGACTGCTCCATCCCGGACACCCATTTATGTTGACAAATTGCAGCTGTAAAGCCTGATCCACAAGCAATGCGTTTTACATACCTATCCCTTAAAGCCTCAACAAGTGTAGGTACCTTACGATCTGCAATATCACCGTGACCCAATCTTCCATTTGCACCCTTACCCCATGTGTAAACTTCACCGGTATTTGTCAAGACTGCAACATGATAAGATCCACACGCAACCTCCACAACACCACCACCCCCAATCTTTTCTTCAACTAGGCGTGGATACCTTCCATCATTATTGGGATTGCCAAGCTGTCCATACACATAGCTCCCTACAGTAAATATGTGCCCTGAAGTAGTCAACCCAATTGTAAGAGTATGGCCACATGCAGCCTTATGGAAGTTGTAATCTATCAGTGAAGGCACGCAAGTTGGTTTGAGTTTTGAAGACCTGTCACCATGCCCGAGGCGATATTTGTCTCCATCTCCCCAGGTAAATAGCTTTCCAGATGAAGCATTCGACTGTGTTGTTATAACCTCAACAACAGCAGCAGTATGCCACACCCCACATGAAACAGAAATCGTCCTCAAACCCTTCAAAGACTCCACTTCCTTTGGATACGAGAGAGTTTCTCGATTTCCATGACCTAAGACCCCAAATGTACCATCACCAAATGTGTACAAGTGTCCAGAACTAGTTATCAAAGCTGTATGCCATGTACCACAAGAAACAGTTGACACCTGAAGGCCTTCCAGAGGACCTGAAACTCTTTTTGGGATCCAGTGACTCACGTTACTACCATGACCAAGGAGTCCTGCATTGTGGGTACCATCTCCCCAGGTGTAAAGATCACCAGTTGCAGTAATAGCACAAGTATGGAATTCACCACAA
The DNA here is from genome assembly GCA_036346245.1 of Bonia amplexicaulis. NCBI lineage: Eukaryota > Viridiplantae > Streptophyta > Magnoliopsida > Poales > Poaceae > Bonia > Bonia amplexicaulis. The sequence goes on from CM070744.1 coordinate 27,949,760, forward strand.
GCAATTATTTCAACATTGCAGATTGATAATGACTCAACAAGACGTGGCTGAAAAATGCTTGTACCAACCCCATGACCAAGTCGCCCATTGCATTCTTCTCCCCATGTAAATACCTCCGCCTGTCTTGTAACAAGCGCAGCATGCTTCACACCACAAGCCACATAACTGACATCAAGCATTACATTTGACTCTAAGGGCTTTGGTACAAGAATATCAGTGGTTGCATCTGGAGAGTAAACGTTTCTATCAGACCCTGACCTTGAAGTGGTATCACACATGACTTCCCCCCAGACATAAACATCCCCAAACGATTCAGAATCTTCACCTCCAGAACCATGGCTGGATGTGCTGAGAGCACTAGAAACACTGATTCGAATGTCTGAAGAAGAAGCACTTTTCACTTGCATATCTGACACATCTGTCCTTTCTGAATATGTAAATTCTCCAGAAGAACGATCCTTGGTAGAATTTGCTGAGCTCAACTTGTTGTCAAGGGAATCCGTGGTAAATGTAGAGCTACTACTTAGGCTACTTTCTCTGCCACACTGAAACCAATTTATAAAAAAATGTTCAGAAGTCTAGCGTAGCATGATGTAAATGTGTGATTCATCAATTCTGCACGGGACTAAAGACTGATAAACAGAACAAGTGCTCCACAGTTTTGTAAACCACAATAGTGCATTAAAGGTAACGTACTAGCAGCAGTACAAGATTTTCTAAAACTGAAACCTACAAAGGTCTTAGGTTGTATTTAAAAACTTTAAGCAATAGTTGATAATGTTAACTCTAACAACTACGATATGGAATTAGATGATAGCTCAAATGATCTCTATGAACTAAGCTAAAACAATATATATGGATATAGAATTCTAGAGCTTAGGTCAAAAGAACATCAAACAAATCGACCATGGCATATAGACTATGGTAAATCGACCATGGCAAATCGACTACGGCAGGTGAAGCACGGCAGAACGACTATGGCTGAACGACCACGAATGACCGACCACGGTAGAACGACCATGCCTGGTCGATGATGGTAAGCTACAGCGAACTGGTTGTAAGCAATAGTCAACTGGTTGTAAGCAACAGTGAACCAGTCGAAGGTCGTCAGCTCGTCTGCTACAGTAACCGGTAAGTGATTGTAGCTACAATACTTTTCGATGGTCGTAGACTTCGCAATTTGTTATTAGGTGTCGAAGACTTTGTGATCGGCAGTCGTGGACTTTGCGATCGGTTGTCGTAGACTTCACGATCGGTACTTGTAGGCTTTAAGTACTTCAATTCTTCTAATCTTCGAGTACTCATGTCTAATGGGCCAGTGGTCTGACCGACCTGTGTATAGCAGTTAGACAGGTCTTTTTGAGCGGTCGTTGCTACAGTACCCTGTTGGTACTCGGTGATCGGTACTAGTTGGTTGGTGGTCAATGGTATTGTGACTGGTTAATGATCGATAGTCATAGATTGGGAGTGCTACGATGCTTAATTCCCGAGTATCTGTGGTTTTCGAGTACTCGTTGGGCCAGTGATATGACCGGCATGTACATGGCGGTCATATCGATCCTGGGTGGTCTGGGTTGATTTCTGGAAAACGTGAAAATTGTGGTTGTGGATGACTTGGTTTGTATTGATGGATGATTAAAGATGTGGTTTATGTATGTAGACTAATGTTGGTCAAGTTGAGAAGAACTTGTACCGGAAAATATGCTTTTTTGTCTTTGCATGTGCAAGTTGGCGTAGAGACGATCATAATCGGTGAAGAGAAGGACCGAGACTAGGATAGTGAGATCTGAGGTACAGGCGGTTGAGGATGTCACGAGCTGGTCGGGCTCACACTGGAGTATGTAGAGATCAAAGGAGGATGATGCGTGGAGAAGCTACGGGAGGTGCGGTTCTGGAGGCTTCAACACGTGAGGATGATGCGTGGAGAAGCTACGAAAGGTGCGGTCCTGGAGGCTTCGTCACGTAATGAGTTGGAAGAGTTATGGAATGAGCCTGTAACTGGAAGGCTAAGAGATATTAGAAAATCCGTGTTTGGAAGGGTTTCGGATCCTTTGATTTTCGGAAGAGATAGGATTTGGTGTTTGTGTTTGAGTTGGGCATGTTTGGGGCATTAGCCTATAAAAGCAGCGAGAGGCTAAGGGTTAATGCATGGCTTTTGCAGGGCTTTGGATAGAAAGCTTTTGTACTATGGTTTAAGGGGTGCCAGGAGGGCACTTTGTAGCCACAGAACATGTTTTAGAAATAAAAGATCGGATCTATTCCTGAAAGGTTCGTCGGCGTCAGCGACGTTGTTTTCTGTGCGTCGTCTTCGACTCGTTCTCATTAAGAGTACGTAGTGTGTGGTGCATAGTGTTCCTCCGTCGATTTGATCGCTTGCCGAGTCTTCCACTTGATCGTCGCCACCAGCATCGGTGTTGAGACTACGTACAAAGCAGCCGCGAGCAGTTAAACACTAAGCGGTCGGAATTTTCATCGAGTACGTGCAAAGAGGCCGAATGAGCAGTCGAACAAGCAGAAGAGATTCGAAAATGCAGGTACAATCATTCACCCCCCTTCCCCCTCTAGATTGCCATTGACGGTCCTACGCTTTGCCCAAAAAGATGACAACTTAATAATGATATGTGATCAAGATTATGTAAGTACTAATGAAAACGGTGCAGAAAAGTAGGCTCTGTTGAAGCAGGAAGTTTACATCAAAAGAAAGGCCACCGTTGCGAAATCCATCGATGTATTGGGGTTGGGATCTGTGCTGTCCTGGAGATATCAATGCGTTAAGGCCTGTAAACCACACCTCTGCCTCAACTTTGTCCTTGCAGATCTTTAAAACAGGATCAGAAATAAATAGATGGCATTCAATCAGATAGGAAAGAGAAGCAACAATGTTAAATTGATTCTCACTGTAATACCAGATCAAGAGACCGCTTGCCATCATTATATATGAGTGAGAAGGATAAATGGTCCTTCTCAGGGAGCAGAAAACGTTGAAAAACCAGCTGAAAAGAACAATTTGTTGAAAGATCAAAGGCTTGAAATAAAATATGACCAAATTGTTTAGAAGGCCCTTACCGTTCTTTGTCCTGAAAGAACTCTGGACACAGAAGCTAGTTTCAAACTTTTCTCTTTGTTATTTGAGACCCAAATAAGAGTTGATTCATCCTGTGGAGCATAAAAGAGAAATTAGGAGGTTCTATTGCTCTCGATTCTCTTGTTAGTACGTTACAGATTTTTCAATGGTTGCCGTTTTGCAGTCATTTCTGCTCCAATGGTTGTAATGTTGGATGAGTAGTTCCATGAAAAATAAGACATACAAATGTATCAATGAAAGAAAGGCCATCCGAAACCTCGATGGGTCTAGTTCAGGCCAAAACTCGCGGAGTTCAAAAATATTCTTCAAGAACAAATTTTGTGAAACACACACACACGAGAGAGAGAGAGAGAGAGAGAGAGAGAGAGATTTGCAGAAGTGAACTTACATTTGATAGTCTGATGGGAGTAAATTTTGGTTTCCGTTTGCGACCATATTTAAGCAGTTGGGTGCCTTTCTTTAAAGCAATAAGCGCCTGCCATATTCATGAGGGTGAACAGAATTATGAAGTAGAGTAACTGGTGCAGATCATTGGTAAAACATTAACAAAAACTCTTCCACTGGAATTTATAACACTTTCTAGAAATGTACTTCACAATCCAAACTTTGATAGCACCAATGCAAATGGGAAAGTTCCAAGTGTCTTCCTGGCTATTTCCCTCAAAACAAAGTAGCTAATGGGAATGTTTGCCTGTAGCATTGTTTTCTTCATTGTGGTTTTTATATTCTTTGAGCTCACATGGAAAGGTACGGCTACAATGTAGTATGTTTGGCCACCTTCAAGAATTTAGTTATCCAGAACATCTAAAAGAGTAGGATTCATTTTCAGTAAAAGGAGCTATCGCAGACATACCGCAATGGGGAAAACATGGGCAGGGTTCATATACAGATAATGAAGATTTTTCACAATCTTTTTGACCAATAGAGCTCTAGAACACAACCTGACTATACAATGCTTAAAATGATTGATAACACAGGAGCTAGTCCTAACTCCTAACAAAAGGTTATAACTGACTAACTATTAGTTTGGTGTTTATAACACAAATGGTGAAAAACATGTTAAGCCCTGAAACCAGGTAGCTTAGCAAAACCTTGAAATTCAAGCTCATATTTTTTTTACTCACAAAAACTAGGGTGGTGCTACAACATCTCCTCCTTGCAAAACATGCTCACTTAATAATTTGAACAGGGCACCGCAACGCCTGAAATTCCGATGACACAAGCCCAAGTGAAATTCCCAATCAACAAAATCACACCCTCCTTGTCACAACATTGTCCAATGAAGAAACGATCTTGCATCCAGGCATTTCATTGCGGCACGCCTCGCTCGCAGCGCTGCAATTGCGCATCCAAATATGTGGCTGGAACAGTGCAGCACCATTCTCGCCTCCCAAATTCCCCCCCAACCCCAAGAAAGTGACCATTGCAACAACCACAAGGCTCCCGGGATATCCCAGGATGGATGCAATTAAACCATCGGCCTTAGTGCCTTATACAAGACAGCAGCAGCACTGCCCAGAAGGTCCCGGGACATCCCAGGATGCAAGTAAACTACTGTTGTGGGTTGGCATATGCAGCACAACATCCCCAGAAGCTCCAGAACCACACCGCTCCAAAAGCTCTACCCTTTACAACCACATGAAAGGTATTGGCTCGCAAAAATCACACAGCTAGCTGTCACCTCCCACATTGGCATTTTGCTCACAAGAACGTATGCGAACAAAAGACCAGATAGATAAAGAAAAAAGAGCAATAGATGGTGGCGGCGGCGTTGGTACAGAAGAAGAAGAGAGGAGGAGGAGGGGACCCAGCCATACCTTGTCGATGTCAACGGGATCTGCCATTCCATCGGCGGCCTCCGGTTGTCATGGACGTCCTCGTCGGGGTCTCATGGAATCCTCCGCTCCACAGGAGCGCAGCGCCTCACCAAAAGGAGAAAAGAAAAGGATGGAAGAGTGGAAATCCCTGGAGGGCGGAGGTCTGGTCGGTGGCAATGGAGGTAAGCAAGGGATGTGAGCGATGGAGGTGGTGGTGGCGGGCGGCGGCGAGGCGGTCCGGAGAGGGAGAGGTGGTGGTGGTGGTGGTGGAGACGGAGTGGTGGGGTCGTGCGGGTGTGAAGGAAGGGAAGGCAGGCAGGCAGCTCAGCTCAGCTCAGCTCCTCTTAAATAAATACGCACTAAATGATGCCTAGCTTGGCCTCCTGTTTCAACTTTTGTTTTGCCTTCTTGACCGAAATGATGCCGTAGGGCTGGTGGCCTTTTACTAATTATTTAACTGAAAAAGAAAGATATCACTATATTTCTACGAATAATATATAACAAAAAAAAGAAGAAACACATTAATAAACCAGCATATTTCTCACAGCTGCTTCTGGCTTACCTTGCGTGGAGCCAACGTGCTCGTGCTCGCTTTGGGGCCATACCATACATACACGTTGACAGACAGACAGACGAAAGCGCCTCCCGGGCCCGGCCCTCCAGTTTTGTTTCTGTCCGGTGGGCCCCTCCCGCCTCACTTTCCGGTACCAAACCGAACCAAGGCAGGCAGGGCAGGCAGCAAGGGCGTTTTTGTGCTTCCTTTCGCTTTGTTGGACGCCAAACGACGCGCGCCTGCCTGCCTGCCTGGCTCTTTGCTGCTTAAAGCCATCTACAATAGCATGTTCAGTAGTCAGTTATTTATAAATCTCATCATATAAAACATGAGATGATATAGAGAAAAAGAGAGAACCTAAAAAATTAGACCATCTCTTATGCAGTAATCGATTATGACACGATAAACTAGACATATTGTCATAAGAAGATATCTATAAAGACATACAGAAAGATAACATATTACATGAGTTGCCTTTAGTATCGTCTATATATGACATAGATGATATTATAGACAGCAATTATCTATACTATTATATATATACCCTAATTTTTCTCTTCCTCACATGATATGGTTGTGTGAGACGGTACGTGCGGTCAAAATTTTAAAGCTTTAAATGTAGATATCCTTTTATGGCGGTAATAATCTGTCAAACGGAATACTTTCGACCTTCATCTTGGAGCCTGTCCCTGTCTAGATCCATGCATGCACGGCAACTTTATTTTTGGCTCTCAAATTCGCCTTTTACTCACATCGCAATCCACCGTTCGCACGAAAGTAGAAACAAGGAGAGAAACCAGAACGAAAAGAAGAGAACAGAAAAATACCAGCGTGCGTTTGATCGCGAGTGCAACTCTACCAACCAGACGTGCATGCATCGTATTGGCATCGCATCGCATCGCCCCGCCGTGGCGTACTGCTCTGCTCGCTTCGCCTGTGCTCCCTCCCTCGTTAGCTACTGTAGCAAGGATCAATCAACATCAGCCTCGGGATTTGACAGAATTACGCTGCTGCTGCTGCTGGCCCTGCATTCTGACGAAAGGTTTATAACCCATGTGATGTGCATGTCGCCCAATGCTCGACTTCCGAAATGAACAAGCGTGCATATCCCATCCATGTCGTCCCGGCCCCCACTACTTGTCGCGCCTCCAGCACGTAGCAGCACAACCGGCTCGTCGCTTACGCGGGGCGTTTGGATAAACCGAGATAAATTTAGCCGTTACATCAAGAGATTGATCTGCAGCTAGCTAGCTTAGCTACATGGGTTCATGGCCGATGGCAGGATGAGCCAAAAGTTCTCCCGTAACATTAACAATGACGGGATGAGTTGAAAGTCCACGGCTCACCCGTCGGTAAGCTCGGACAGCCGCCCAGTCTGGGCGGTGGCTCATCAGGTGTAATGTCAAAGCGATAAAGTAAAAAGAGGCGAATTAATCAAGTAACGTGGTTCCATCGATCCACTGTTTTGACAGGCAGCAGGTCACAGATCTGCCCTCCTCCTCCTCGAGGCTTGAGCAGCCTGGGGCCCTGGCCTGGGTGACTGCTGGCTTGCCGAGCAGTTTTAATTCAGATACTAGCTGGTTCAGCTTACTTGCATTGTCTTTTCAGAGGACAAAAATAAATAGCACTACTCCAGCATCGAAGCAGAGCGCCAAACAGGCCCTGTAGTGTACCATGGCTCGCCTCCGTCGATGGCCTCGTCGGAGTACCGAGTATTGCACTGCACACGGTGGAATCGCGTGGTTGATCGAGTCCTTTGTCGCACGGCTTGTGGTGATTCGCATGCCCTGCAGTCGATCCATCGACCGGTCAGTCAATCAATCAATCAATCACAGTCTGCACATCGCTACTGTAGTGAAGTCCTTCCCGGAGCGAGCAACTGCAGATACGACGAACGCTGAGAGATCAGCGGTACCGTGTGTGTCTCCATGCATCGATTGGGCAGGCCCTGATCGAACCCCCGAGCATGGAGCGCGCAGCTCCGACAGCCGTGATCCCGCCGGTGCCGACGCAGACACGGTAACTGCGCGTCTGCGCCATGCATGTCAGCCGGCCATCTCTGTGACTGCACTGCACGTCGATCGGTGGCGCGCGTCCGTGTTCACCTCATCCGCGCGCATCTGTTACCAATGCAACGCCCGCCTCCTCTACACCTCGGCGTTGACCATGACCACTGGGCCAACACATCCGTGTCACTCACAGGTCCTGCACTGCAGCCTCGTACTCTAGCATATGAAGCCATATTTGCTCTCAAGAGTACAAATTCCTACGTTAAGCGGAAAAAAGAGAAAGGTCGGCAGGGCCGGTCCTGGGATTTTAGGGGCCCGGGGCGAAACTAGGAATAGAGGCCCTAGTATAAATATCTAAATATAAATCTACATATATATATATATATATCTAATTTTACCAACAAACACTTAAAATACGTTATGTATTAAAGAAAAATTCATATTATAGAGTTTATAGATATTACCTTAAAAATTTCTTCTGACATTTCTAGATGTGAAGCCATTGATGATGGTATTGATATCAATCTCATCCAATAATTTCTTCTCAATACATAAAGTTGCCAAACCGTTTAACCTCTCTTGAGACATTGTTGACCTTAAATGATTCTTCAACAATTTCAACTTTGAAAAGCTTCTTTCAGCTGATGCCACAGTCACAGGATAAGCATAACTATAACGCAATAATGAACCCAAAGAAGAAATGCTAAGCTGACATTAAGCCACAAGTCCTGTATTCCAGAAGGAGCATGTACAAACTGCAATGCAAAACCATGATAAGCATAACTGTAAGCACAATAATGAACCCAAAGAAGAAATGCTAAACTGAAACCATGTCATGTAAAAGTGCCAGACCTCATTGCTGAACATTTCTGCAGGCAAAGTCCTCAACTTCTCCTTGATGCCCTCTAGGATCCCAGTTCCTTCTCTGCATATCTTCGTTCGCACGTCCACAAAGGGCTGTGATTCTGTTTCGCTAGATGGCCGAAGAAGCAAGGATTCAAAGATATCTTTGCATCCTTATGAAACGGAAGATGTCATGCTGGCCTGAATCTTGACAGAGAGCTATCACGTCTGAGGAACAATACCCCTTCTTATCCATGTCCGGGCTGAGGGGAGGGCCTAACTGGCTAACTAGTCGTGTATGCAGCGCCACAGCGAGGATCCCACGACGTTCACTAACACGCGACGCGAACCGTCACTCTGTCAGGCGAACCGTCAGCGCAGTGCGTCGGCGGTGGGCGAAGCGAACCGTCGGGGTATGCCAGTATGCCGTATACGCATACGCATATCGTATCTTGGGTCTGAGCGATCAAGCGTCGCGTGCTACGTATACACATGCATATCTGATGTAGGGGCCCCGGGTTTGGGGGCCCAGTATGCCGCCCGCCCCCCCCCGGGCGGGCTCAAGGTCGGTCACCATCGATTCATATTATAATGGTTTAGATAACAAAAAAAGAGTCTATGTCAAGAATAATCTAGAAATAACTGAAATTCGGAATTACAAATAAAATAAAATTATCCATTTGATTTCAACACAAATCCAAAAGTAAAATATCTACACAATTATAATTTGGAATAAAAATTACACAAAAATAAGCAATTAGATTTGTATACAAATTTCAATAAAAATAACTAAAATTATGAATAAAAATAGAATAAAATTAGAAATTTGATTTCGATACAAATTAAAAAATAAATATCTAAATTACTATAATTTGGAATATTTTTTTAAAAAATAGCAATTAGATTTGTATACGAATTTCAACAAAAATAACTAAAATTTAGTATAAAAATAAAATAAAATTAGCAATATGATTTTCGTAAGAATTCCCAAGTATAATCCCTAAATGACTAAAATTCAAAATAAATTAAATAAAATTAGCAATTTGATTTGTACATGAACTCTAATAAAAATAAATAAAATTTTAAATAAAATTAAAAGTTACAGTGTGGATAGAACGAATGGTGTCGGAGGATACCATAAAAGAGTATAATGGTGTTGATTTGTCTTGCAAGAAGACATTGACCTACAGGGAAACAAAGAGTCAAAGCAGCGACGGCGGAGATAGGGGCAATGTCATGCTACTTACCTTAGTTCTTTGACGACGACAGTATTGCGCTGCTCGTCGGAGCCATTGAAGAGCAATGATAGAGTTGAAGGAGCCAAGGGTCGCGACAACAAGTGGTGTGCGTCGATGTTGTTGGAGAAGTCAGTGGTCAAAGAAGCTCAATGATGGAGAAGCCCTGCCAGAGAGGAGATGAACCTCTGCATTGAAATAGGTGAGTCATGAACGATATTGAACCATTGGGTAGCTAGAAGCATACCATCACTAATGGGGGTATGATGTCACTGTCGATAGCGAGAGGATTCCCCGTATCGTTAAACAATGATTAAATCAGATATATCGATATTAGTGAAGATGGGAGGTAGCCGATGTTAGTGAGAAAACCACAGTGATGAGTTGCCAACGTCGAAGAAGAGAAGCGACCAACACAGGAGAAGAGGATATGGAGCATGTATAACACCATATATGTGTATATACATACATGCATCCATACAAATAGAAGCACATACGTACAAAAGTAAAAAGAAAAAAAAAGCAAAACTCATAGTAGATATGGCGTAACCATAGGAATATGCTCAAGGCCACTAGAAAGGGCGCGACAGGCGTCCCTAGTAGGGATCGTCGACGATTTGCATGTGTATATGTATTGATGTCGCAATGATCAGCATTAAATAATAATTAGAGAGAAGTAGAAGATAACTATGTGCTAGAGTATTGCATTGAAAGGGGTAGCTGCTGAGAGCGATCGATTAAGAATTGAAAATCATCAATTACGTTTCTCAAGTTGTATTGTTCTTCAAGCCTGTAATAATTACCTCGCCGAAACAGGTTTAGCAATGCTGGTAATTGGAAACCAAGTTGGACTTGGATGACGAGCACATATATTCCTCCCTTCTGATTCAGAAACGACTGATGCACTCCGCAATTTGACGTAAAGCCTCCAACTCAAGAATATTCCATCATCATTGTTCTGCTCACAATTATCAACACAAAGGGAATCAAATACAGTACTAGTCAATCCGCATGCTTGACTGCTTCGTGCGTATTTTTGTGCTCGTTGCAAATTTTAATCGACGATTTGGCTCAAAGGGCAGGTACGTAGATTAGCGCAAAACGAACCGTAGTCGTACGAGACAAACAACCTGACCATCCAATCAGTCAAAGGGCAGAGGCAGGCACCATGAGGATTACATTGGCTAGTCGGAAGTATTAGACCAAAAGAAGCAAAATTGAGGTGAAGTAACGGAATTGCCCAGTCAATTTAACCCAAAAAAGGCTTGGGATTTAAGTAGTACAGTCTCAAGCTGAACAACTTTGCAATCCATGTCCTAAAGCCGTGCGATATTTGTTATTAATTGCATCACCATCAACTCATAATATGCAAAATTTGAATTTTAATATAATAGGTCAAGCCATCCGTTTCTACAATGAACATCAGCAAAATCATATGTCCTACTTTGTATTCCCAATTTCCAGAGCGATGGCTAGTAAGTAAAATGAATATAATTGCCTACCTCTTAAACATTGTTATTATATCTGGTTCCTATCGATACCATGGAACAATCAATCGTCTGTGACCATCAATTCGTCTAGATCAAGTGTTAAAAGTATGGCTACAATAGGTTCAGGTACTTTCTATGGGAGATATGCTGTAAGAGAACTAGAGAAATAGCTAGTGGTAAGAATGAGTGGAACTAGCCTCTCATACCCCTCTTGAGGACTTATATACATAACTGGAGTAGGATGTAAAATTAACACTCCACCCTCAATAATTACAAAAGATAAAGGAACATTGATACATTTCTTTATACTATTAGATTTGCTGCAAGACCAGTCATTTGGGGCTGACCACCCCACAACATAAGTGTTTTGTAACCGCAGTGAACCAGTTAATTACCGAGCTGATGAAGTCGACGAGCGGCGTTGGCCTCCCATCCCTCGCCGGCGCGTCGATCTGCACGCCGACAGCCTCCCCGATCTCTGCGAAGTCCGCACGCACCTCAGGGTTAAAGTTCGAGGAGGAGAAGAGCGGCCAGGGCGAGAACCGACCGGTGATGGTGGCGACCTTGAGCCGGGCTTGGCGTGGATGGAGATGGCGACGGTGGACGGCGGCATCAGGCGAGACATCTGAAATCCGCCGCGCGGCGTTCGCTGGCCGGCGGCGCTCCGCTTTGGCCTTGCTTCGCTTCCCGGAGCCATCCGGTTTTGCGGCTCGGTTCAATTCGTCGTTTCATTACTTGGGCCTGCTTGGGCTACATGGTTATCAGGCCCGGACGGACCTGACGGTTGGATCGAAAAACTCTGACCTGAAACCCGATCGACCCGTTCGGGTTATGTTCTTGAAGGCAAAAGACATAAGTACCCTCGAATTGAAAAATACTCAAGAAAAACTGATGAGCAAACTTGTCTTTTGGACTCGCTTCATCCTCCGAGGGCATGTTTGGCAACTACCGGTTTATGGTTTTGTATTTTGAATTTAACTGACGATAGAGAGATACTCACTCGAGGGTATGTTTGGACTTCTATTTACATCCCTTCGAGACGATCGATTTGAACCCTCCTTCTTGAACTTCCGATTCAATGCATTTGGTAGTTTTCTTATAGCTTGGATCGTGGAACAATAGTTAATGTTTTGATTTAGATCCATAGGTGAGTGAATTTCTTGATTAGGATTTAGGGATCACATTGGGAGTTTTAAATAATAAGTTTAGAGCAAGTCCATGGAATAACTAATATCTACTTGTAGCTTATTTTGTATCCCTTTTGTCACCGCTTGTCGTAACTCCTATCAATCAATCAATTAGCTATGCGAGACCGCTAGTCTAATGCTTAATCATAGGCGTTAGATCATAAAACCGTTGTTATGATCGTGACATTCACATGTTGGTCTCCGTCGTGATTGGTGGCTGGTTATCATTAGGTATGGCTTAACAATAAGTATTCTTGTTCTTTGCTAGCTAGTTCGGTGGTTGAGGCTTGCATTGTGGGTTAGCCGCAACCACGCTACATGCTGCATCGAATTCTTGGTTACGTGATAAAGCATTGGTAGTCTCGAGTTCCTTCCAGATTTAGGTATAGATATTTTAAGCTCATTGTCTAGCTAGTGCTGTTCTTAGGCTCGCTTGACCGATGTGAAATCTACAACCATGACTTGATCAAATTTGAATTTCTTTTTCTTGTTTGGTGATTTGTGCTTACAATATCACCGTTGCATGAATGGCAATATAATCTACATCATATTGGATGGTGTAAGTATAAGAAGTTAATTTGATGATACACAAAAAATGTGAACTTGAGTTTATATGCGATCATCCAACTTCCCATGCAAATGTAAGAATGGGAGAAATATATTGAGGGGAAAATATATACATGTACACAAGCGATATTCTCCAATGTACGCTAACTCAAATAGTAGGCGTAATATATGTCCAGTTGTTGCATGATTATTGGATATGGTTCTATACTTCTATTATTGTAATGTTGATTGTTTTCCTATTTTGAGAGATATATACTTATGAAAATTTAATTTAAATACATACGGTCCGACGATGACCCATCGTCCGACCACGCTGATCCGAGACCTTGCCACAAGGTAATTCTTGTTAGTTAACTTAATTATAAGATAGTAGGTTCTTTTGACTGGCTTATGGCTTATATCTTTTGAATTTTGTGTTTAGAGAGTATAAATAGAGGACAACAGATGATTTTGCAATACAAGTTGACAATGTCTACCACAATAACTTGTAGACCCGTTTAAAAAGACGATCGTTTAAAAGCTAGTTAATATAGCAAAAGTCAAAAATTATAAGCATTAAGAAAAAAACTCAAACATTTTGATTAGATTAAGTTAAATCTTCTTAGGCGAGTTAAACCCTAACCCACATCTTGACCCAAACGGCCAAACGGGCCAAGAGCTCATCTAATCTAGTTGAGGCTCGAAAGACACAGGACGGACCAAGCATGATGGCTCAGCTCCAAGCTACACCGCTCAAAACCCTAAGCCCTCCCGCCGGGCGGCGGCGCGCCGGCGCAGCGGCGTCCGATGGCGACCTTCCGGTGCTCCGCCGCGGCGAGGAGCTACAGCATCACGCTCCTTCCCGGCGACGGCATAGGCCCGAAGTGGTGGCCGTCGCCAAGGACGTCCTCTTCCTCGCCGGCTATCTAGAAGGCAAGCTAAGCAACCCTCAGCATCCAATGCCTTAACCTCTGCTACTAGCAGAATGAGCATGACCCTTGTTTCTGTCTGCCACAGGCGTCGAGCTCCGCTTCCAGGAGGTGCTCATGGGCGGTGCGGCGCTGGATGCGGTCGGCGTGCCACCCCGACGAGACGCTCGCGGCGGCGGGGCCTCGGACGCCGTCCTCCGGCGCAATAGGAGGGTGAGCGAGCGATTAAGATAGCAACAACATTGAATTGCATTTGGTTGGGTCGGAATTCGTGATGCGCATTTGTGCTTCAGTAATCGGATGTAATGTCTGTGGTTTTCCTGTGGTTGTAGGTATAAGGGGATAACAATGAGAAGCACCCAAGCCGGAGACCGGGCTGCTCCAGATCCGTGCTGAGCTTGGTGTGTTTGCCAATCTGCGGCCAGCTACAGTGTTACCACAGGTATATCCATGTCTCATCATTTTCAGAGCAATTCATGTAAGCACTAAGCTTTGTTTAACAACACTGCCATTCGTAGTAAATAAATTAAATAAAATTAGCAATTTGATTTGTACATGAACTCTAATAAAAATAAATAAAATTTTAAATAAAATTAAAAGTTACGGTGTGGATAGAACGAATGGTGTCGGAGGATACCATAAAAGAGTATAATGGTGTTGATTTGTCTTGCAAGAAGACATTGACCTCTGAGGAAACAAAGAGTCAAAGCGGACGGCGGAGATAGGGGCAATGTCATGCTACTTACCTTAGTTCTTTGACGACGACGGTATTACTTGCTTCGTCGGAGCCATTGAAGAGCAATGATAGAGTTGAAGGAGCCAAGGGTCGCGACAACAAGTGGTGTGCGTCGATGTTGTTGGAGAAGTCAGTGGTCAAAGAAGCTCAATGATGGAGAAGCCCTGCCAGAGAGGAGATGAACCTCTGCATTGAAATAGGTGAGTCATGAACGATATTGAACCATTGGGTAGCTAGAAGCATACCATCACTAATGGGGTATGATGTCACCGTCGATAGCGAGAGGATTCCCGTATCGTTAAACAATGATTAAATCGATATATCGATATTAGTGAAGATGGGAGGTAGCCGATGTTAGTGAGAAAACCACGTTGATGAGTTGCCAACGTCAAGAAGAGAAGCGACCAACACAGAGAAGAGGATATGGAGCATGTATAACACCATATATGTGTATATACATACATGCATCCATACAAATAGAAGCACATACGTACAAAAGTAAAAAGAAAAAAAAAGCAAAAACTCATAGTAGATATGGCGTAACCATAGGGAATATGCTCAAGGCCACTAGAAAGGGCGCGACAGGCGTCCCTAGTAGGGATCGTCGACGATTTGCATGTGTATATGTATTGATGTCGCAATGATCAAGATTAAATAATAATTAGAGAGAAGTAGAAGATAACTATGTGCTAGAGTATTGCATTGAAAGGGGTAGCTGCTGAGAGCGATCGATTAAGAATTGAAAATCATCAATTACGTTTCTCAAGTTGTATTGTTCTTCAAGCCTGTAATAATTACCTCGCCGAAACAGGTTTAGCAATGCTGGTAATTGGAAACCAAGTTGGACTTGGATGACGAGCACACATATATTCCTCCCCTTCTGATTCAGAAACGACTGATGCACTCCGCAATTTGACGTAAAGCCTCCAACTCAAGAATATTCCATCATCATTGTTCTGCTCACAATTATCAACACAAAGGGAATCAAATACAGTACTAGTCAATCCGCATGCTTGACTGCTTCGTGCGTATTTTTGTGCTCGTTGCAAATTTTAATCGACGATTTGGCTCAAAGGGCAGGTACGTAGATTAGCGCAAAACGAACCGTAGTCGTACGAGACAAACAACCTGACCATCCAATCAGTCAAAGGGGCAGAGGCAGGCACCATGCATGCCCTAGGCTGAATTCTTGCTCCAATCTCGAGCTACAAAACCGCACGCAAGTAGCATTTCTCCTGTAGCCTATCCCCCCTGTTTTTACACCAAGTTTTGCCACCAATGTAGAGGGGAATAATAGACTATTGCCCCTGTTCTTTTCAGCTTCTAAAAGCTATTTTTTGACTTTTCTACAGTAACTAACTTTTAAACAGAATATTTTTTAAATAGGATCTACTAGTTAATTGTAGTACATACTTTACTGACTTCATTTATACCGGTAAAAACCACACGTGAGTTTCTATTACTCTATAATTTCTCGTACAAACAGCCCAAAAGCCACAAGCCGCAGCTAAAAGCCACAAGCCACAGCAAAAAAAAAAAGATCCTACTACTAGAATCCAACACTCCATTTGCTACATATATTACACCCCCAATTGCATCTACATCGAGCCAATCGTCAAAGTTGCACATCGATCACGTAACAAAGGGAACCTCAACCATTAAAAATACTCTAAAATCTTCCCATCTTTAATACTTATAAATATATCTCGCTCAGTATAACATACTATGCCATGATTCATCTACCGGGTATTCATCTTATTTCGTAAATCAGTCTTAATAATGTTCATAGTCGAGAATTTTCGTAAACAAGAGAGGGCAAATATCATTGATGCCTCTGTAGTACTTGCTAACGAGTACTCCAGAACAAGTGGGCACAGCTCAAACGTTTGAGACGCCAAGAACCAGAGGCTCAAAGCGATCTTTTAATCAAAGTTGATTACATGATACACATAGATATTAGTCCCAGCACGATTGATCTAAAAATGGCATACCTCACGCCTTATATAGGGCATGTTCTTTTTTACTGCGGCTTATGGCTTTTGGCTGAAATTTTTGAATTTTGGTACATTTGCATGTCAGATTAGAGATCGATACTCACTTGCGATTTTGACTGGTACAGATATTAAGCTTTTAACGTGTACTACATTTAACTTATAGACCCTATCTTAAAAAAATACTGCTTAAAAGTTAGATCTTGTGGGTCGAAAGCCGGGCGGCTTTCAGCCTGCCGCACAGACCCATAGGCTCATTGTACCAAAGATGATCTCTACGTGCACAACAAGTACTTGGCATTCAAGTAGAGACTACATGAAGCTGATAAGCATTTAACTTTCTGTTTGGCACAAACATACAAAGTTGCTACTAGCTAGCTACCAGGCATTGAACTTTTCCTCCAACACAAATTTTGCAAACATGGTTTTCAGTGCAATTCACGTAAGCGCTAAGCTTTGTTTAACAATACTGTCATTCGTACTTTAGTTAGCAACTTCGTTGGCTATATCGCTTAATTGCATCCTGGTCCATGTACAATTGAAGCCATCCTAGCATATATGCCACCTGAGTCCTGATGTAATCTGTATCAATAGTGAATTGTTTAAATAAACATTAAAGAAATACTATCGAATGAAGGTATAGCTGCAAGATTAGGGATGAATGAGTTTATTTGTTTCGACTCTTTAATAATTATATACTAAAAATGCTGTCCCGGTCTGCCAGTGGTACTTAAATATTCTTTTTGTAGTTACTTTTGTCTTTGGTCTGACACTTTTCGTAGTTAGTAGATGCATATATACTTCGAAGAAAGATGTAACCGAAGGAGTTGACATCATGGTTGTAACTAGAGATGTAGCCAGTCAGCCAACATATCTCTAGTCACAACATCACATATTATATACACATATCTCCTCTTAGAGGCAATATAATAGGTTGGTTTTTTTGTGTTGGCTAGTTCGTCTTTAGATAACATGATGTGGTTTTGGGTTACAGTTCAGTTATGTGTTTACAATCCTGATATTTTTGAATCAGATAGAATCAAATTGTGTTCTTATGAGAGCTTGAACAGATAGAATCAAATTGTGTTTGTTGTGGGGATGGCCCCTACCGTATCCGTTCGGCCATTTGAGCTGAAAGATTCAGTGGGGGACATACAAAGATGTGAATACCCTTGTAATAGTACCATATGATGGACGCGTGATTGTAATAAGGCCTTAGGGTCATGTATAAATATCCCCCTAGGGGCAACAGGGGAGAGAGATCGATTCATTTCCATACTCTCCTAGTCCCTTCATATACTGTTTGGTCTGTAGCCACAACAGTTGGCGCCGTCCGTGAAGACGATGAGAAAGTTGCGAGTTCAGGACGACCATGGCCCCTAAGAAAGCGGCGGCGACAACCAAGCGGAAGAGAAACGCATTGGTGCGGGGGCCGGCGAGCGAGGGTCTGTCGAGCGAGGGCTCGTTTCCCTCGTGGCAGCGGCGTTCGGCCGTTGTAGGGGGTGAACGGGGCGCGGGCGGTTTGGGTGCCAGTGTGACCGGGACCGCCGACCTGGGCACCGGCGGTGGCATAACCGTCGACCAGTGCCGCGTCGGCTGGCTGTTCAGCGGCCCGGCACTCACGTCGACGCGACCGTCGACCCAGGCCCCCACGTGGACACGTCCGTCGACTTTCCCGGCTCTGGCCCCACCTCTAGTGATCCTCCACGCTGCACGACTACTACTGGTTCGGCCATACGCCTGGCGGGGCCTACCGATGCGGGGGTGCCGGTCGCGAGGTTGTTGGCGACAACGACTTGGACTCCGTAACCAGTAGTAGTCGTGCGGCGCGAAAGATCACCAGAGGTGGGGCCAGAGCCGGGGAAGTCGACAGATGTGTCCACACGGGGGCCTGGGTCGACGGTCGCGTCCACACGAGTGCCAAGGTCGACAGCTGTGTTACTTTAAGCTGTGAAGGAATGGGAGGGAGATCGATTCATTCCCATACTCTCCTAGTCCTCTCATATACTGTTTGGTCTATAGCCACAACAGTGTTATGAGAGCTTGACTTGGGCTGTGAAGGTTTTCATGTCAAGCTTGCATTCCAAATGATGCAAATTCAGTAACCGCAGTGCTGCTCAATAAGTTGCTTAATTGACCAGAACTACATACTATGAAATTGTATAATTTTAATTTTCATATTTTATTTGTCATTTATCCTTTTCAGATCTTATCAAAATATTGTTACCCTGGTCAAAAATGTTATGCAGTCTTGTATTTTTTTTTTTGCATTAGAAATGATGCTACTGACCAGAACTTAGAAATGCTGCTGCTTAGTAAGTTATTGAACTGACCAGAACTTTTCAGAGTACAAGTCTGCAGGACTACTTATTCTTCATTTTTGACCTATTGATGCCACTGGGTCTCCAAGGTAATCAAAGTATGCATTTCATTCTATGTTTGTTGGTCTCTTTCTTTTGACATCCATTGAAGTATTGTCTCCTATAATGTGGCTATACTCTGTTAACTCTTTCACTTACTGGCTATGTTTTAAGTTAGTTGTGCCATGCGATTTTTCCATTGAAAAAAGAACTTGTATGCATGTGAAAGGTCATGCTAATATTATTGACTGTCTTCTTGCTTCCTTACCCTCTTTTTGCATGGGCACTAAGAACTAAGAAGTAAGAACTACTTTAAAAGGTCTATACTGAGCTAAGGAGTGTATATCTGTAGAATTACCAAGGCTGAGGGTATACTTCTGTAGCAGATGGCATGCCATATTGAATTTTTCCCACTTCTGTATTTAACAATGGGGAATCAACACACTAATCTGTGCAGATGATAGCTAAGTTTGAGCCATTGTTTTTTGATGCCTCTCTGTCAATATCTCTTTATACCTTTTTGAGAACTACCTTATGGAATATACATCTTTTTGAGGTCTGGCATCTATTCCCTGTTTCCCAGCATGCACTCTGTGTCTCTGTGCATATGTTAACTTTGTTTAGAATATATGTGGTCTCATGGAGGACATGATTGTAACTTCCAATTGCTGGCAATGAAGATTTCCAAATATGCTGTGAGACAGTAGTTATACTACCTATTTCAAATTTTCTATGTAATTCGAAGCTAGTGCTGTAATGCAATGTTGATAAGTTTGTCATTTTCTTTCCTCAATCTAGTAAACATGGTTGGATAATGTTGTTGATTCCCAATCCAAAGCAGTGTGTCTAAAGATTTCTGAAGATCTCAATTTTCTGAACATGGGTACATCTCCTCAAGAGGCAACATGCACTTAATAACTGATGGATTTGTGTTGTCCTTTAAGAATTGCTTTCAGAATAGTTATCTATTGAAGACAGAAAACGATATGGTGTTTTTGGCTTCGGATGCAACCCAAGCATTGTCTGTTTTTCAAAAAAATTATGGAGCCTCGTGAAGTTTGTTATTCATAGTGCAAACGTGTGTGTCTCGGTAAGCAACAAGCTTCAGATTGGTTAACAGGATTGGTATGGGGTGGATTAAGAGCCACTTTCTGTCATGTTGAATACTTGTACAGTTGTAGTCATGCTTATTTGCTACTTCTATGTTGGTAATGTCTAGAAGCACTTAAGCCAGAAGCAATTTGGAATGTGTCGGCTTCTAATTTTGTTTTTTCTTTGTGGTTTTTTGTCCTTATTGCTTTGCATTGTTTGTGAAGATATTGCGATTTTTTTTCTCAGAAAAAGCTAATAACCGCATGAAGCTGTAAGCTAGTTGGAGCGGCACCCTAATCTGGTGGGGCCCAAAAGACAAGGAGGACTAGCGTGATGGTTCACCTCCAAGCTATACCGCTCAAAACCCTAAGCGTCTCCCGCCAGAGTGCCGGCTCAGTGGCGCGGCGGCGTCCGATGGCGACCTTCCAGTGCTCCTCCTCGGCGAGGAGCTACAATATCACGCTCCTCCCCGGCGACGGCATAGGCCCGGAAGTGGTCGCCGTCGCCAAGGACGTCCTCTCCCTCGCCGGCTCTGTAGCAGGCAAGCTAACCAAGCCCTTAGCGTCCGATGCCTTAACCCTAGGTACCAGGAGAATGATGATGACCCCTTCTTTCCTCCTGCCACAGGCATCGAGCTCCGCTTCCAGGAGATGCTCATGGGCGGCGCGGCGCTGGATGCAGTCGGCGTGCCGCTCCCTGACGAGACGCTCGCGGCGGCGCTGGCCTCAGACGCCGTCCTCCTCGGCGCGATAGGAGGGTGAGTGAGCGATTTGTTAGTGAAGCAACAGCAGCGAATTGCATTTTGGTTGGGTCAGATTTCGTGATGCGCATTTGCGTTTCAGTAATTGGATGTAATGTCTGTGCTTTTCCCTGTGGTTGTAGGTATAAGTGGGATAACAGTGAGAAGCACCTCAAGCCGGAGACCGGGCTGCTCCAGATCCGTGCTGGGCTTGGTGTGTTTGCCAATCTGCGGCCAGCTACAGTGTTACCGCAGGTATATCCATGTCTCATAGCATTTTCAGTGCAATTCACGTAAGCGCTAAGCTTTGTTTAACAATACTGCCATTCGTACTTTAGTTAGCAACTTCGTTGGCTATATCGCTTAATTGCATCCTGGTCCATGTACAATTGAAGCCATCCTAGCATATATGCCACCTGAGTCCTGATGTAATCTGTATCAATAGTGAATTGTTTAAATAAACATTAAAAAAATACTATCGAATGAAGGTATAGCTGCAAGATTAGGGATGAATGAGTTTATTTGTTTCGACTCTTTAATAATTATATACTAAAAATGCTGTCCCGGGCTGCCAGTGGTACTTAAATATTCTTTTTGTAGTTACTTTTCTCTTTGGTCTAACACTTTTATAGTTAGTAGATGCATCTACTTTGAAGAAAGATGTAGCTGAAGGAGTTGACATCATGGTTGTTAGAGAGCTTACAGGAGGTAATGTTGACTAAATTGCTATGAATCATGGATGGCGATTTCTCTTTCATAGCTAATTTAAATATTTCCATCTGCATTCTGCTGAAACTTGAAACTGCTAATAGTAATTTGTAATTCTACATGGCAGGAATCTACTTCGGCAAACCTAGGGGTTTTGGAACCAATGACAAGGGGGAGGACACTAGCTTCAACACTGAAATCTATTCTGTTTCTGAGGTGACTCCACCCTTCTTTAGACATTCTAGCACCGCTCTCCTTGAAAAATTATTTCTTGAATGAGTGATAATCCCTGCTGGTCCCCAAGACATAAACACGGCTAAATCTCGTGATCATTTTATTTCGCCGTTTCTTTGTTCACAGATGTCAGTATGCGTCTTCTTTGAGAATATCTATAATCAAATTTAGAACTAATTCTTTTACCATTTTTATTGAACAATGCATTTGTCCGTAACAACTTTGATCTTTGGTGTTAATGGAATTCTGCGTTTCATCCCCAGATTGATCGTATTGCACGCGTTGCATTTGAGGTTGCTCGCAAGAGAAGAGGGAAATTATGCTCGGTGGACAAAGCAAATGTGCTTGAGGTACTTTATTGTATGTTATATGGATGTGTTACTTGATCCTGTCCATTTGAATTGAAGCTCGAAACGAGCCATGAAGCTATATATGCGACACCCAAATATGTGATGTTTCTATCTTGGACATTTATTTGGATACAGCGATTGTGATCTATCATTTTGCTGCCACTAGAAAACCTCTTGAAAGGATAAAGCTATATAGTTTTGAATATTTTATTTTTTGCACATAATTAATACAACCCTTTTGCTCTAATATTATTGTAGGCATCTATGCTTTGGAGAAAACAGGTAACTGCACTAGCTTCCGAATTCCCTGACATTGAGCTCTCGCACATGTATGTTGATAATGCTACAATGCAGCTTATTAGGAATCCTAAGCAGGTTTGTTTCGTTGTATGTAATTTATTGCACCTGGGCTGAGCAATATGAGAATGCGCTGACCTACTGAATTCCCTGCATCATGACAGTTCGATACCATTGTCACAAACAACATTTTTGGTGACATATTATCTGATGAAGCATCAATGCTCACAGGAAGCATTGGAATGCTCCCATCTGCCAGTGTTGGTGAATCGGTAATAGATGTCCTCCAATGTTCTCTCTAGTCCTCTGAATTGTTTATAGGCACTCTTATTTTCTGCTGAAAATGATGGAAGTACAAGCGCTTAAGGTCCTCCTTTTCTATGCAGGGACCGGGTCTTTTTGAACCTATTCATGGCTCTGCTCCTGACATTGCTGGGCAGGTTGAGATGATTGGCTTTTAATGGACATTACATTGGCTTTTAATATGTAACTTTGTTTGAAATTCTGCTTCCTCTTACTATTTATTGAGTGCAGGACAAGGCAAACCCGTTAGCTACAATTCTTAGTGCTGCGATGCTATTGCGTTATGGCCTTGGAGAAGAAAATGCTGCAAAGAGAATTGAAGCCGCAGTTACAGAAACATTGAATAATGGGTTCCGAACTGGGGACATATATTCTCCTGGAATGGTAAGATTATTGTTATGCAACCATTATCAATGAAAACCATGTTTGCAAAATTTGTGTTGGAGGAAAAGTTCAATGCCTAGTAGCTAGTATCAACTTTGTATGTTTCTGCCAAACAAAAAGTTAAATGCCTATCAGCTTCATGTAGTCTCTACTTGAATGCCAAGTACTTGTTGTGCACGTAGAGATCATCTTTGGTACAATGAGCCTATATAAGGCGTGAGGTATGCCATTTTTAGATTAATCGTGCTGGGACTAATATCTATGTGTATCATGTAATCAACTTTGATTAAAAGATCGCTTTGAGCCTCTGGTTCTTGGCGTCTCAAACGTTTGAGCTGTGCCCACTTGTTCTGGAGTACTCGTTAGCGAGTACTGCAGAGGCATCAATGATATTTGCCCTCTTGTTTTCTCTTATTTGGAACTTATGTAGTTATATTCTTTCTTAGCAGACATTGGTAGGATGCAAGCGAATGGGAGAGGAAGTCTTGAAGACTGTAGAGTCGCAGAAGGCAGTTGCTGCTGTGAACTGATATCCCTTGGTACTTGAAGGTATAACCGTGCGATTTGGAATCGTTGAAAGCGTTCCAGGATTTGAAGCAGCCGAAAATCAGCATTGCCCCTGGAGTATGATTTTATTGCTTGCCCTTGTTTCGTACAGTAACATAGCGGATGAGTTACCTCTTTTTTCCTTGGTTGCTTATTGGACAGATTTCATGTGCCTGAATGTTGTCCGTGATGATTTCATGGGTCCCTTTAAAAAAAAGCTGAAAATAACTTGGATTTGTGGCACTGACTGACAGTATAGCTATGTGCAGCGGTAGCGAGAAATGTGCAGCGCTACTTTGACGAGCAGGCCACCTCCTGGGAACCATTCAGCAGAGCACATCACCTGTGTGGCTCAGAGATGCGGTTCTGTGTTGCGAGAGAAATCAACAGCAATGAATGAACACCACCATTCTGCATACCCGAGATAACACTTTAGAAACTAGTGTGCAGCGCATAACTAGGATCTTCATACACTACAGTCCTCCGCTCTACCAACTGAGCTAAGATCGGTTTTCGACGAAAGGCTACAAGTAGCATTCATATTAGGGCAAGCAACGTCTGGTAGCACGAAAATTCGGCGTCACACGATGCATCAAGGAAGTGAGTTCATCATTCGGTAACTGGAAGCCATTCAGCCAGCATTGTTAGTCACCAATAATCCCTACAAGAGCACGCGCCATTTTCAAACCTGTGGAACCTATTCGCGTCTCTCACCACCAACACCCTCCTCGCCGCCGTTCAAGAACTCATGGCAGTCGCCGCACACCCGCAGGTTCTTGCACATCCTAATCACCTCCCTCGCCGCCGTACTGCAAGAGCCACAGCCCGACGGCGAGCCTCTCGCTCTGCACCCTCAGGTTCTCCGCCCGCGACTCGTCGTCGACGTCGTGCAGCGCGAACTGAGCGTCCCGCAGGACGCGGCAGATGTCGCCGGCCTGCGGGTGCGTGTCGTCGCCGCCGTAGAAGAAGTGCACCTCCTTGCCGACCTCCACCCAGCTGCAGCCGCCTTGTTTCTTGAGCCCCTTGCGCCTCATGGTATCCCTTATACTCTGGCATTCGCGCCACTCGCCCGCCTCGGCGAAGATGTTCGGCAGCATGACGTAGTTCACTGGGTTCTCACCGTCGATGGCCAGAAGGATGTCGCCCACCTCCCTGCCCACGGATATGTCCTTGTGCACCCTGCAGGCGCTCAGGAGCGTCTGCCATATGCCAACGGTTGGCTCCACTGGCATGGTCAGGATGAGGTCCTTGGCCTCCCGGAGCTCCCCGGCACGGCCGAGGAGGTCAACCATGCAAGCGTAGTGCTCTGCTCTCGGTCTCATCCTCCAATCTTGACGGATTCTTGCAAAGTACCCGTGGCATTCTTCGACAATGCCGGAGTGGCTGCACGCCGACAGCAACGCCAGGTAGGCCACCTCGTCGGGCTCGATGCCTTCCGCTCGCATTTCCTCAAACATTATCGATGGCTTCACGGGCATGGCCATGCTTACCGAGGCCATTGATCATCGCTGTCCATGAGACGACATTCCTCGCCGGCATCTCCCGGAACCGCCGTTCAGCCTCATCGGTCAGTCCACACTTGAGGTACGTGTCGACCAAAGAGTTGGCCACTGACATGTCCAGTCCGGCCTGGTTCTTGACCGTGTAGCAGTGCACTTGCCTCCCTTGCTCGAACCCGAGCTTTATCAGAGCGGCGTGGAGCTGGACGCCGCCGCAGATGGCTGAGCCTTCTGCAGCTGGCCTGAGGAGATCGGCGATCATCTTCCGCCGCTCCATTGGAAATGCCACTGCTCATGCAGATACCGCTGGTTGGTTTCTGCTTAGGAAATGCCAGCCAGTTCAACAAACGAGGAAGAGGTGCAAACGAGGAGGAGAGCAAATCACCAAAACTTTTTCGTTATTCTAATCCAGTAGATTAGGGCTTTGGTGAAACAACAATAACCATAATAAAATCTTGAGCGCGAAGATGGTCCGCAAAAGTTAAAATAGTGGGCGAGGCTGATTACTGCGTACGGTGTTTTAGAGGAATCTTGAAACGTAGGATGGTTAAATGTACTTGCATCTGCGCCTGGATGATGATTCCCTAACCAAAATTCACATTTTTCTACACAGTATTTGAAGCATTACAGCTAGACAAATACACACGCAAGTACAACAACAACTCAACGGATCCTGAGCTTCAGATGATACTGCTGAGCACCCATGCCCTCTTGGGTATGGCATTTTATACTCTGAGGAAGCTGTGGTTGACGAATTCTTGGAAGGACAGCCTTTTCACTGAAGACGTGTGTGAATTTGTTAGTTATAACATCCAAATTCTTGGCATTTTGGGCGGAGGGAGTGGTAACATAGCCAGTGACAAACCTGGATTGCTACACAGTAGTCTGGAGCATATATCAATAGAATCAGGATGCAAGCCGGACACGGCAAGCTTCGAAAACGGAAGAGATGTGCTTCTGTTTATGCATTGAAGCAGCTGACGAAGAAATATGTGAATGAGGACTGTTGCGAATTCTGATAAGATAACAAAGCTGACAAGCGAGAGAGTAGCCACCTGTACATTGCTTCTACCGCGGAATGGTGGATAGCCATTCAAGAGCTCGAAGAGAATTGCACCAATACTCCACAAATCTACCTGTGCACAACAGATGTTCAGATTTCTCCTATTTGCGTGGGCAAAAAGAGTTAACTATGGGAGCACATAGTTAACTAATTGCATACCTTGTCGTCGTACTTCTGAAATAGCATGACTTCTGGGGCCATGTACAAACAAGTGCCACAAGCTGTGTCTGCATACTCCCCGGGAAGAAGAACCCTGATAAACCACAAGTAACACTGTTTCTGAATCTCTTAACTTTCTTGTGAGTCTTATCACATGGTATCTACTCCATCAAGTTCAGCACTATGCCATTATGATGTATTTTTTGGTTTTTCTATTGTTGTGTGTCTAACAGATGTTGAGAAACTTTCTAATGATAAAGCAGTTGACAGAAAGAATAGCATGTGCTGTTTGGCATGAGCGGCATTCAGTCTAAAGGTTGCATATTTAACAATGTACCTTGACAGGCCAAAATCAGATATCTTGAGGATGGCATCGCTGTCAGGACAGGAGAGAAGGATATTCTGCACAAAAATTGGCCAGTTTTCTATCAGTCGATATTGATAGTTCTACATAGACATAGTACGAAGAACATATAATAGGAGGGGGAAGAAGAAATCAGTCCCTGGACCTCAGGTTTCAAGTCCCGGTGGACGACATGGTGCCTGCGGAGCACTTGTAAGCCAGCTCCTGCCACAAGGGGCAAGCGCCATTTCTTACACATCAGATTTTGTCGTAACACACGATAGATAGTGGCAGCAATATGCTAGTACAGCTAAATTTGACGAACAATTGAATGAGTAATCGATCGATTACCGATTTGTTTCATGAAATTTCTGGCCACGCGCTCCTCTACCCTCCCGTTCCGCTCGATGTAGGCCGCCAGGTCCCCTCCCTCGCACAGTTCCAGGACGAGGTACAGGCAACTCTGGGTCTGAGAGAGAGAGAGAGAGAGATGGGACAATTCGATTGGTAACTAAGGCAACAAGAGAAGAGAGGGTGGGGTTGGGGCTGGGGCCGGATGGACCTGGATGACGTCGAGGAGGCGGATGATGTTGGGGTGGGTGACGGCGGCGAGGAAGCGGAGCTCGAAGTCGAGGCTGTCGCGGAGGCGGCCGGGGAGGCCGGCAAGCCGCACCTGCTTCACCGCCACGGGGGCGCCGGTCGAGCGCTGGACAGCGCGCCACACCACCGTGGACGGCGGGCGGCCGCCCAGGCGCTCACGCAGCTCGTAGCCGCCCACCGTCGTCGGCGCCTGCATCTCCGTGCTCGCCATCGCGAAAGGACTGAAGGAGAAGCTTCAGGTATTCCCCTCGAAAGAAATGGGATAGACATTCGCCAGGCCAGATGGCGTGAAGTGGAGGGACCCACCAGCTAAGGCTCTGACAGTATAAATATTTGGTTTTTTAAAATCACTTCTGGTAATAAATATCCGTTGATAGGTAATAATGAACTGTCCAAAAAATAAAAGCTTATAGACAGAGGAAGCACATAAGCAGACAATAATACATGGCACAGAGGCCCTAAATAACTTTTTGGAATATTTGACATATTTTGGGGTCCAAGAAAAGGCTACGTGAAATATTTGAACTAGAAAAGTCTCACATGATGAATCATAAATAAAAGTAGACCCATATATTGTTTTTGGACAACTACATAAGAGTTTACGCAAATTCATTTATAATAAAATGATAGCTAATGGCCCCAAAAAAGTCGAGTCAGAAAGGGAGGATGAATGACTTTTCAAAACTTTTTTGTGAGGTATTAACAATAATATACAGTGAAAACACAATCTCACCAAAGCCAAAAGCCAAGGATTACAAAGATGACCAGACTTCTGTCTCAACCAGTCTGACCACCGGGCAATCTGACATCTCATCAAGAAACAGTGTAGATTGCACTGCACATCATCCAAGAAATGAGCTAACTTTTAAAACATTGATCCAAATGCAGTGCAATTTGACACAAGTCCTTCCAAGGATGTAAGGAACATATTCTAATTATGGATCGTGAAGATTGATATCAAATTTTCGACTTTTATCTAAAACAAGAAGAGTTGCACCAAAATCACGCAAAAGAGAGAAACACTAGTCTACTCTTTGCCCGTGAGTCCCTGATAATATAGATAAACTTGGATGAGCTTTCACATATCATAGCAAGAACTCAAACCAAATCACTCACAAGAGCAAAACCCCAAAATCACATTTCTCTTGAGGAAAACCGGACAATCTCAAAAACTCTCCCTAGAAGGCATCTAGATAGATGGGATCTAATATCCAAGAGACATCTCAACATCTTACACGTTCTTGGTACCAGGAAAGATCAAGAAGATCGTACGTTTGCTTCAAGAACCATCACCACTTGAAACACACAAATCCAATTAGATCTTTCTCTCGTATTTCTCCGCTTGAGATGATGCTCCACCCGGACTTACACAACACGTCATAGCTTCAAGACCCATTCCGTAGTCTCAATCTTGCCACTGGCCGCAACAATCATCAGACATTTGCACATCAAAGAACAAGCAATTGATCAGAACACAAATGATATACACTTGACTTTCATCGGTAAAACACATGCATAGACATTTTATGACTCATACTTGTATGGACTCCCACCATGACTAGTACTTGCATAGACTCCGTTATGACTAACACAATCAAAATCAACTTAACCTAGCATCAGGGGCTGGTCTAATCGTGGTAACCATACCAGTCAGACCGCCCAACACTCACCAGTTAGACCGCCATGACAAGGCCGATCAAACCGCTCTCTACTCCGGTCAGACGACCATTACACAGCTAGTCAGACCACAAGTCTCCAGTCATACCGCAACTCCAAAGCTGATACTACCGCACACTGGTCTGACCGACCTGGTCATACCACCACTGAGGGGCCAGTCAGACCGCTGGCAACAGAAAGCAACAAGGAAAATTGTAATTACTCAAAATCAAACTCAAACGACAATAGTAAGGCACAAGTAAAATCAAATATTCATCACAAATATGGAGTGACCTCTGCATGGCCTCATATCTTGAAACATCTAGATATCTAATTTAAAAAGAAAGATAGGAGAACCCATTTTCTTCTACTGCTAATCGATCATGCAGTTAGCCACAAACTGAAGAAACTAACATCAAGTTAAAACATGGCAGTGGTATATATCTTATAAAGTCCAATATTAATATTGTAGCACCATTTCATTAAAAACAATAAGGGATGAGTCCATTATGAACCAAAGAATTCCAACTAGGGGACCCAACTTTCATCACACAGCTATATAACCATAGCAAAATGTATTCAAGTTGCAGCACAAACAGAAAAGTTAAGCTCATGGAACCACATAGAACTTTCGCTTTTAATTAACACAATGCAATTTTACATAAGTATGGGAAACAAACAAAGACTTATCTTCACATGCATGAAATAGTAACTGAAAAATGAGAGGCTAATTTAAGGATGGGTAGAGACCTATCGACGATCGAGTCACCGATTTTACGAAAATACGATAAAGAAGGCTGGATTTCTTGGAAAGATTCAGCAGGAAAATGAAGATGATCTTTATTGCTATAAATTGGTTACATGATGTTCTCATTAAGGGATTACAAAGGGATGCTACTAGTCCTAATCTCTACAATCTTCCCATTGGTCGAAAGACTATGAACGTTGGAGTAGTTCTCTATCTTGATCTATCTCTCGATCTTGTTTTTTTTTCATCTTTGTGTCTTCTCTCGGCAACCCATAAATAGCGTTGAAGGAGTGTTAGTTATCCACTTGAGCAGGCGCCTTGTTGAATTGTCCTGTCTGGTAGTGGTTGCTGTCAAAGAGAGAGATTGATAATAATTCATATTCGATTATTATCAATGGGAGTTAACAATGGAGACAACTATATGGCAGTTGTTGTAAAGATGCAGGGCCAAATTATTGTTGTAAAAATGAAATTCGGAATACAAATAAAATAAAATTAGAAATTTGATTACGATACATTTTCCAAAGTAAAATCTCTAAATAATTGTAAATCAGAATAAAAATTTGAAAAATTGGCAATTGGATTTGCATATGAATTCCAACAAATAAAATTGAAATTCAAAATAGAAAACAAAAGAAAATTTGCAATTTGATTCACATACAATTCCAAAGTAAAATCCTTAAATAGCTATAATTTAAAATAAATCACATAAAATTAGCAATTTGGCTTTTATACGAATTACTAAGTAAAATACATAAATAAATATAATTTATAATAAAAAAAATAAAAAATATTAGCAATTAGAATTGTCCATGAAGTCCAACCAAAAAATAATTGAAATTCAGAGTAAAACAAAATAAAATTTATAATTTGATTTCCATACAATTGTAAAGTAAAATATCTAAATAACTAAAATTTAATATAAATTAAATAAAATTAGCAATTTGATTTGTAAACAAACTCTAATAAAACAACTAAAATTTTCGATAAAAATAAATGTTATAACAAGAATAGCACAAATGGTGTTGAAGGGGACACGAAAGAGTGCAATGGTGTGGATTTGTCTAACAAGAAAACATTGACCCACTGGGAAGCGAAGAGCCGAGGTGATGGTAAAGGAGACGAGAATAATGTCGTATTGCCCACCTTAGCCGTTCAGCAAGGACAATATCATACTAATCGCAAAAGTCATTGAAGAGAAAGACCAGAGTTAAATGAGCCAAGAGTCACGACAACGAGTGGTGAGTGTTAGCGTTGCTGAAGAAGTCGGTGTCTAAATAAGCTCAATAATAGGAAACTTTAGTAGAGATGATATGTAGCTTTACATTGAAGACTGGCTATAACGATATGGGGCCATCAAGTAACTAGGAGCATACCATTACTGGTAAGGGGCACGACGTCACCTACGATAGTGAGAGGATTCTCTATATTGTTAGACAAAGATTAAAATAGACATACCGACATCAGTGAGGATGTAAGATCAACACATTTAGCGAGAAAGCCATAGCGCTAAGGTAGCCAACATCGAAGAAAAGGAGCGATCGACACAAGAGAAGATGGACATCGAGCGCGTATAACATTATGTATGTGCATATACATGCATGCATCTATATAAATAGAAACGCAAACGTACAAAAGCAGAGGAGCAAAGAGCTTGAAGGAGAGATAGTGCAGCCATTGGGAATATGCTTAGGGCCACCCGAGAGAGTGCGTCACAGGTGTCTCCGAGCAAGGATCAGCGATGGTTGCATGTGTATACATGTTTGATGCTGCAACGGTTAGTGTTAAAAAATAATTGAGAATTAGAAGATAATTATGTGATAGAGTATTGTATTGAAATGGGTAGCAGGTAAGATATTGTATTGGAATGGGTAGCAACTAAGAGGGATCGATCAAAAATTGGCCTGCTGTTGGAGGTTGAAGCAGAAAAACTATAATGACGAGAAGAGATAGAAGACACACGGTTTGGTGGGGTAGCCAGCATGTGAGGAATTGTAAATTAAGGTAGTTCGTCCATGTTGCATCGGTGTATGTGTGAGCAATATACTCTAATACCATGTAAATTACTAAGATTGCTATACATATAATCAGTGTATTGATTTGAGATTAAATAGAGGTATATGTGCATGCATATATTTTGAAAAAGAGTCAGTAATAGAGGAAGAATATGGACATGCAGCTATATGATCTATGCATGAAAAGTGTACATTTTTAAGAATCTTAATTCATCAAGCTCATACTTCAATTATATTTCTCAAATTGTATTTTTCTTCAAGTTTCTATTGTCATTTTCAATGTTTATGATATATTAAAATCTTAAATAGTTATAAAATACGTAAATATATTCTCAGACATCTAAATTATATCATTTGGTATTAAAAACTTTAATATAAATCTAGCCGTGCAAATACGCGGGCCATGCCGTTAGTCCTTAATACATTCATGGCAAAAAGCATGTAGTCAAGCACAAGAGGAGCATACATCTTCCTAATAGATTCCATCAGTGTTAAATAATATAAACATCATTAAAGAAACTAACTTTTACATTTAAATTTTTAAATTTGAATTTAATGATGTAACAAAACATTATTCAATTGCGGAAAAAAAGAACTGGAACCGATAGACAGCGTTTAATATCAGATCACCGAGATGATTTATAAAGTACACAACCCATTAGTCGGTGAGCTTCTAACATAAGCCATAAACCACACGAATGTTAAAACTTGGCTACTCCAAAGAAACAACAGAAGTGAAAAGCATTTTTCATCATTAACTATTGCTTCCTTTTACCTTTCTGCATCAGATTTGATTCTAACAGGAAGATACAGCTTCTGACCTTACTACCATATGGCTTTGGTTCAACAAAGTCAAGCTTGAGTGCATAAAACATCAAAATATTCAAATGATAGAACATCGTGACAGCAACACAGCAATGACTTTGAAATGCTATTTGCTCGCATGTGCTTGCATGTTGCCATCTTTTATACAAACATGGAAATAGTGCTTACATAGTTCAGTGCTGATTTTGTCACACAGATAGATAGATGAAACATTTCCATGTCAACCCCAACGCAACAAGTTTGTAAGTAACTGACCTAGCAACCAGCATACTACTAAAACAATAAGAGAAAATACCCATGCACGCCAGAAAAAAGAAGATGAGATGCCCAAAAATGGAAAGATACGTCGCTACGCAGCTCACCAAAAGAGGAATGAAAAATGATGGCTCACAAAAGTCATAGTACTTCTTTGATATTTCAGAATTCAGATAACTTAGCAACTCATCAGATACCAGAAATTAAATACTTAGAGCAGCGAAGAGAAATGGTGCAGAAATCAGAGCTTATAGGCTCCCATACAACTCCATCAAACGTGGTAAAATTTGACTCCATACAAATATCATGGAATTGCAGCTAAGCTGCACAATCTGAACACCTAACAAAGTACCAAAAATATGTAATAGCCCCATAAATCTGCCATATTTCAGGAGTTCCATTTGCATACATCTTTTTCTTTCCAATCTAATGTGCTCATCTTTCTTTTGTCACGTGTGATACCACCAGAGTTGCACAATTGTGAACTGTCAAAGTCCTTAGCAAACAAACTTCCTTACCGGTTACTACACTTCCAAATTTTAATTTTATAAGGAGTTTGCCTTGATGCAGTTCATAATTAGTGAATCTCTACCCAAGCTTCAACTTTTATGTAGGCTCCACTCCTGACCTTCTAAAATTGGAGCTGGGATGCTCCCCTGTCATCAAGCAAGAGCAGACTAAATACATGTTATCGATAATATGAACATGCGTTCAATTAGGGCATGGATAACAGTCTTTCAAAAGCACTTTTCTAATACTTTTATTAGATATATTTACCACAAAGACAATGCATATGGACACAGGAGTTTGGCAAACATGATTTGTACTGAAAGATGTGAATCCATCAGTACCATAACACACTGTAATCTATATGGTTATTGTCAATTACATAAGCAATATAGACACAATGATGGGCTTAGAAAACCTAAAAGCTTATTAGCAGTAATGCATCCCGTCATCCCGAAAGAAAATATCTACTTGTGTTATATTTTGCTTAAACATCCTAGATTATGTTGAATGGTAGTTCACACAAGGTACACCAAAGGCATATCTGAAAGTCCGAATAAATGGCATAAAGACACAACAAGCTTGTTTCTCATGTTCATTTTGGAAATAAGGCTGACAATAACAGGAGAGTACCTACTATGCACTAGAAAATAAAAAAAGATCAGTTACGCATACAGAATAACAAACTAAAGTTGTATTAGCAGCAACTCAAACTCCCAAACAAGAGCTAAGAGGTAGACCCAGAAATTCTGTCCATCGGGGGCATTCTACTGGTAACTTTTGAAAATTGGAGTTCTTTGTAAAAACACAAAGCACGAGTAAATTCAAATTTCCATTGGGGCATTTACGCCCAAATACCTCATACTTGGTCTGCCCCGGTTGCAACTCCTATCAATGTACTGAATTATAGGGCAAAACTACATCTTGTTACTTTATATTTAGTGGTTCCCCATTCACACAGACAGTAAAAAATTAACTATCGCAATTTTTCCAATCTATTGAGGACTAATACCGACTTTGGTTTAGATTATACAAGTTTCTAACAAAAGAACTGTGAATCAAATGAAAGTCAGATCATAGCTGAAGCTAGACTTGTTGAGTGCACAATCAACAAGGCCTGTGGGACTGGGGCAACAAAAATGCATATTACAGAACTTCAAGTTGAGCAACAGAAGCATCAGTCGAAACCATTCTCAACCCTCAAAAAAACATGCTATCACTAAGAACCAGTAAGCCGGTACCCACAGCTTTAGCAATGGTGGTGAGTTACTTTGCTTAAAGCAAACTGATGTCAAAGTTAACCCTACTACAGTTCCAAGCAAACATCCGATGAACAGCATTGACATATCAAGTTATCATGATAAAGTGGTCTCCTCGCATACGAAACAAGAAGACTAGTTAGCAGTTTACCCCACACTAGATTTTGTTCCTACAAAAGCAACAATTTATCATCTAAACAAAGGAAAGTCTACAGCATTTTATTGTCTGAAACAAGGAACAACCAAAACATCTTTAAAACATTTCATTTTAAT
Organism: Bonia amplexicaulis; assembly: GCA_036346245.1. Taxonomy (NCBI): domain Eukaryota; kingdom Viridiplantae; phylum Streptophyta; class Magnoliopsida; order Poales; family Poaceae; genus Bonia; species Bonia amplexicaulis. The sequence goes on from CM070744.1 coordinate 27,984,396, forward strand.
CAAGTACAACAATTGAAAGTATCTCATGAAGCTAAGAACCAAGTACAGTGTAAATAAAATGTGTGGACACATCATTCCCCCTGCATGCAATAGAGAGATGACCCAGATCAATTAAAAAGCTTAAGCGCATTTGGTCATGCACCGGACTGGGAAGTGTTTTCTGTCAGCCTCTAGGCATTGCTGTGAAACCACCATCCAACACAAAGCCACGGTATTCCGTCAGACTTAAGGCATTGCGGTGAAACCACCATCGAACACAAAGCCACGATATACACCATCACCGTACCCAGGAACACCATCCACCCAGTCCCACTTTCCACCGCTGCTCCCTATCTCGTCCTCCTCCCACATTGCCAGCTTCCCACGGACACGCTTTCCAGCGAACCACACCTTCCCATCACCCCCAAACACCTTCACCTTATTGTTACCACCCGCGGTGGCGGTGGGCATGGCGTTGCCCTGTGCAGCAGCCTCACATAGGCCAGTGAAGCAACGATACATATTGGGCGGCATGCGCCCAGCTTCATCCCACTCCATGGTGGCCAGATCTAGACGGAGGATGAGCACTGTGGAGCACGGCGCATCTATGGCGAATGAGGACCTGAGGCCGCCGATCATAAGGACGCGGCGGCCGCCGGCCCCAGCAAGGAGACGGGGGCGCTTCAGGATCTCGAGGACATCGCCCCACGCGGCGCGCTCTACGGGCGCCCAGCCACCGGTGAGCATGGCAAGCGGGCAGGAGAAGAGCTTCCACTGGCTGCGCCACGGGGTGCCCACGTCGCAGAGCGCAAAGACGGCGCCAGCGCCAGAGGCCAGTATGGGGCTCCGCGGTTTGGATGGGAGCGACAGGGGATGCTTCATCCATTTGCCGGATCCGGACGGGGTGTAGGACAGCGCGGCGAGCTCCGTGAGGACAAGCACCGCGCCGCCCGGCCCCGCGAGGACGGTGCCGTGGCGCGCCCAAGCGGATCCGAGCGGTGGCAGGAGGCGGTACGTGCCGGCGAAAGGGTTGCAGACAGCGAGAGATTTGGGCGGGTGTGCAATGGAGGAGGAAGAGGAGGAGGAGGAGGGGAGGGATGGAGGCGAAGGCGAAGCGGCGGCCTCGACCCAGAGGTAGAGGAGGGACGAGGAGGATGCGACGGGGGAGAAGGATTGGTGGGGGAGGAAGGAGGTGAAGGGGAGGCGGAGCCAGTGGCGGCGCGAGGGGTCGAAGGCGTGGAGGCATCCGCCGCCGTCGGGGCGCGGGTGGCGGAGGAGGAGGAAACGGAGGGTGGGGAGGAGGGCGAGGAAGTGGGAGGAGAGGGTCTCGTGGAAGAGGCGGCAGACAGGGCGGCAGACCACGGCGTCGCGCAGCGGGAGGCGGAGCAGGACATTGTGGAGCGCGTCGGGCGGCAGGAGATGGATCGGCGCGGGCGGCGAGGAGTCGGCGTCGGTGTCGGAGTCGGCGGTGTTGGCCATGGTGGAGCGGTGGGGTGGGGGAACTGACGAGGCGAGGCGGACGGGAGGGAGGAAACCAGGAGGCGGGGTTGCTTCCGTCATTTCAGTCTGCCCAAATAGTATAGGACCGTAGGTTTCCCAACTCCTCCGTAGGTTTACAGTCTATGCACGTGGGTCCAAGAATCTCGTGTTTGGAGCGGACCTACTGTCAGTGAGGTTGGTCAAGCGGGGATTGGGCCGCGGCGACGTATCGGGGAAGCCGCGCTTCCGTTGCGGCTTTGCCTCGGCAGAGGGGGTACGTACTTGTTTTACTACTCTGTTTCTTCACACCAACTGACATGCGGGCCCATTATTGTGGGCCGTGATTGTCATCAGCACCGTGGAGTTTATTTCGATCCGAGTGGTCGCGACGGAAGTGACCTGGGAATCGTAAGGCCACGGGTGGCGTGCGTTTCACTTTACCTGGCAAGTGGGGCAGGAATAGGGGGAGGGCCCAGTTGTCTGCAGTGTCTAGAAACGCGAGCTGGGCCCAGCTGTCCGCCGGTGTCCGGTGATCAGATTGCCAGGTGGGACCCACGCGGCAGGCAGGCAAGTGTCATATTTTAAAAATCGCTGGTTTTTAAAGAAACAGCTTGGCCTCTCTTTTCTTCTTGGGAAAATTGAATTGCTTTCTGTAAAAATAAATTTTCTGCAGACTAAACGGGCCGTAGGAAATGCATAATTGTGCATGCCCTCTAAACAAACAAAACAAAACAAGTGGCGAAGTCCATTTTTCTTCAGCTTTTAACTTATGGCATTTCCCAAACAGACAAATAGAACTGTTTTACTGTCGTTATTTTGAAACGATTTATCTGATCAGTCTTATTGACTTATCGGTACTCAGTTTGTTCCTACAAATATTTATGTTGGATCCAAAAACTATGATGGCAGTCGAAAAGAAAGCACGTTCTTGTTTCACATGTGTCGTGTATGACATGATGACACGCGCATTTTCGGATTACCTAATGTTTGGTAGTTGGGATTTGTACGATGACTCGTTGGCCCTTTTTGCTTTCTAATTAAGACCATTGCGGGCCAAGAACCCGTTCGGCCACGACGACGATCTCAAGTCGAACGAAGTTGCCCTCCGAGTCAGGTCGTCTTGTGGCTGCTTACATCAATGGCGAAAGTTGGTCCGGGTCAGCACACACAAACAGTAAGATCTTGCAATTGGATGGACTAAGAGCGTATGTATTGTATTCCAAGGTCCGGCGTAGCTCTTCCGCTCACTTCTTCGACTAAGAGCGTATTGCAAAATTCCTGTGTTCCGAATATTTTTCTCTACCCTCCATTGCAGCCTTGAGATTTGTGCTAAGAATAATATAGTGAGAATTTAGAAAGGCAAATTAATTGCCCACCATCAACACCCAACGCCCAATCTTTCTCTCCTGGATTCAAAATATGAATGGGCCGCCCACTTACTAATGTACTACACCAAATGTACTTACCAATAGGGTATTCTACAAAAACCGCAGATACACTCATGTCCTATTACAAAATAAAAAGGTGGAAATCTAAAAATATACAAGTTTTGCACCAAAAATGTATAGATGTGTACTATACGAAGTTCGGTGTATAATACTCCTAGCATACACATACTGACATACATCACCGATGGAAGTTCATTGTACATCAGGTATAAGGAAGAAGCACAAATTGATCAGAGGATGTGCCCTGTGCACCAGGGTACTGGGCTACTGGCAGAGGTTCACTGTGGACCGGAGCTAAGGAAGAAACACAGATTTAGGGGAGGAGAGCTATTGACCTTGACGCACGGCGGATCTGGAGGTGTACCTTGAGTTAGCTAGTGCGGTGGATGTCGATGTGGAGGTCTACACCGTCAAGGAAGACCACCTCACGGTAGTACATGGGGGCGACGCCAACCTCCAAGTACTACATGGGGGTGACGGCGACCTCATAGTAGTACATGGCGACGGCGGAGAGACATCGAGGTAGTACATGGCGACGGCGGAGAGACATCGAGGTAGTACATGGCAGCGGCGGTAGGGCAACTCGAAGTAGTACATGGCAGTGGTGTACTCCTCGACTACGCCAACGCCGATGAGGTAGACGACGAATGCGAGGAAGAAGATGGAGTGGCAAGGAGGGCTCGGGATGGCCCTTGTACCAAACATATGTGCATCGGAGACAAGGAAGAAGCATATTTACAGGGCAGATGAGGTACACAGATGTGCATCAGAGCTGAGGAAGAAGTACAGATATAGGGAAGGATTAGATTGTGTACCTCGACACACGGTGGATTTGGAGGTGTACCTTGAGGTCACTAATGGAGTGGACGACAATGTGGGAGGTGTACACCGTTGAGAAAAGAACCCTATCATCGGTGTACGTCGGAGTTGAGGGCAGGAATGGGCCGGAGTAGTACATGGTGTGGTGCACCAGCGTGGAGCACCTCAACAACGGCGATGACCAAGTGGTGAACCTCGACATCACAGTTGGAGTACCTCGGTGACGACGACCAGATCCGGGCTTCCTTAGCAAATCTAGGTAGGACACCCTCCCCGCCGCACCTTGAGGACACCGTCACCGTATAGATCGGATCGAGGCCGCACCAACGCACATGGAGAGGCCGGATCTGGCGTACTGGCGGGTGGAACATCGACAGATGGTGGAGGTACACGGTGGTACACGCACAGATGCCAGGAAGGAGGAAGATGGTGGCGGCAGGGTCGAGAGGGCTGGATCCTGCGGTGACAGGGTCAGGAAGGGTCGGATCTGCCACCGACGGTGGTGGATAAGACCAGATCCGGCTCCAAACAACTTCGTCAGCACCAGGGCACATCACGCTACACCAATTTGTAGGTCGCTGGGGTGACGACGCACCTCCGCTGATCGGTGTTGAGGAAGAATCATCGTGGCCTCACCGCTCGGGTCTGCCGTGCTGACTAATTGGAACCCTTGTCAACCATCGTTGCACATATTCCGTCGTCGAAGTTGACAAAGAAATCGTTGGCCCATTCGGCTACCGTCGGATCGCGCGCGTCGGCTGCTCGACCATCTGGATCGGGGGTGAGAGAGAATGAGACAAAAGGGAAGAGAGATGAGAGAGGATGAGGGCGTTTGAGAGGATAAGAGAAGATACATGGGCTCTACATGAACTGTGGTTATGACATTTCTCACTCCAATCAGCTAATTAAAAATGGGGGGAGCAAATAAAAGAATTTTTAGCATAGATCTCTATAAATCAATGGACGCGCTTAGATTGTTGATGCATATGAACCCAGGCTCAAATTCTTCTCTTTATACGTGGGTCCTGATAAAACATATCGGTTTAGTTTCGATTCTACTCCATCAACCAGTCAGTGGACTGGCTGCTCGACTGGTAAAGGCCAAGTTAGTCAGCACTGAGGTCCAATGAGTTGCGAATCAAGATTAAACCGAAGAAAGCGAGCCCACTGCGCAAAGCTGGGGGCAAAATAAAGACAAGATAACACAATAGACGGGTTAGAGTGGTGGCTTTCGTGTGGAGCGCATGCTTATCCCGCGGCCCCTCCCAATATTTTACTCGCTCTCGTCCTCCTCCTCCTCCTCTCCAATTCGCCGGCGAGGGCGAGGCCAGTGCCCGCCGATTCAGCAACCACTCGACTGCGCAAATGATTCTCCGTCACCTCATGAATTGACTAGCTATCTCGTTCGACAATGGAATGCAGATCCACTCATCGTATCGTCGAGTGTACCTAATATGTTGACCTACCTTTTCTCTTCTCACTGTCGCGGCACCAGCGGTACTCAATCCTCTTCTGCTTTTTGTTTTTGTATGCAAAGCTGGCCGCCATGCTGCTCCTCTCGTCATCTTCCCTTCAAAGTTTCTATGCTTCCTTTTATTTTCGTTCGATACAAAAGAATACAGTCTCGCCGAGAGGGATGCATGCAATCAACTGTTACCACTTTGCTTTTGTAGAACCAAATATGGTAGGAGCCAACAAGAATACGAAACTTTTTTAATTTTTTTCTCAAACTGGAAGTACAACTCCAAATTCTTCACTCTAATAATTATGAGAAGTTATGAAATTCAGAGGCCAATCACCCACACAAAAAGACTCAAATAAAAATGTGCAAAATCGGTAGTACCGCTACATTATCCCGGTAGTGCCGTTGCTATAGTAAAACCACAACAACCATGATGTCGAGTCTCTTCGGATGCAACTTCGTAGCTCATAAATATTTATGATGTCGAGTCTCTCGGTCTGGAGCACTTTGTATTGGCATGTTGATAGGTCCAACCCATTGAGTTCAGTCCATACAAGACAATCGTCGTAAAATATTATCAAGTGTTCCATGTCTGCGACTACCTGAAACCACAACAACTAGATCCGCAGTAAGCATGACAACAAACATAATTACATACGTGTAACTACGTACGAATAGTTTATTAATTACTGACAATTTGACTACCAATTCAAAAAAAATACCAATCTTTCTGCGAGCGATGAGCGACTAAGATGACCGATGGCCAACTACGACAGTTCGTATTTATAGCCGAGAACAAAGCGAACCCGCTGCACTCAACCCGTAAATTAAGGACTCCTTGTCGATGCGCAGCACTTTCGGCGAGGGGGGGCCAGCATGGCAACACTGACAAAAGTGGAGATGACGGAGAGGACGAGGGTGAACTGCACGGTCATAATGACATCAGTGCGGACGAGGCAGTGCGCGAGGCGGGACGACACGGGCAGAGTGACATTTGTACGAAGCATGCAGTGGAAAAAAAGATAGCAGCAACGTGCCAACATATATGCGAAGGACAGAGGTCATGCACTTCAAAGGAGGACTGAATTAACATGAAACGATAGCAGCAACGGGCCGATAATTACGATAATTTTTCATGAATAAACGTGGTAAATTCGAAGCACATAAAATTACCAAAAAATCACGTAATAACTATTACTGTATCGGAAGGCTTCACATAAAATTTCGTAATTTTTGGAGCTCGTTTGCTATATGTAAAAACTTGTAAAATTATCAAAATTGTATGAATTTTTTAGAAACATTCACAATGGATAAATTATCCAAAAATTATATTACGAGATACGTTGTGTCGGAAGGCTGTACATAAATTTTCGTAATTTTTGGAGTTCATTTGATATATTTAAAATTTTAAATAAATATTAAATAAAAAATTAGGGCAGTAATTAGGCCGGCTAATTGCCTGCCACCTTCTCTCCGGGTGGCAGGCAAGCCTACCGTCCACCCCGGGTGGCATGCGGCCTACCGTCCAGTGAGGGGCGCTAGGCGCCTGCCGATGGTGGCAGCGCCAGCCTCGCGAGCGCTGCCGCCTGGTCCGTGGACGGTAAAAATGACATTTTTATCGATATATTTTGTATACTGTTTTTTTTTTATAAATATGATATGAAACATGATCAAAACTGGCTTTGATTCTATGGGGCTAGCGATGTGGCATACGTACTGGAATGTAATCCAGGGCCGGTCCGTTGCAACTAAAATTCTCCCGTAGACATCAGTAACTGCAAGTGATCAATTTATTTGCAACGTTCCGAATCTAAAGGTTCTATCTCGCATCTTTTCTCTTGGAACGAGTTTATTCGTGTGTTTGCTGAAGTCGAAAGAACCAAGTGCTACATATAGCTTTGCTACTCCTAGTATTCAGCAACATGACCATCTGTGCACACAGCTGCAAAAGGTGACATCAATTTGCCCTGGTAGCTGCCCACTGACTGAGGACAAATTTGGCAAAGCAAATGGAAACAGCTCCCCATAACAGAAACTCTGAAAGCGCCGAGTTTGCCATCCATCAAAAATCCAAAAATGATGTATGTTCAACATCAAATGATGCACTTTCTCGGCGCCCAGATTGAGTTTCAGATAAGAGCAACGACCGGAAATGGAAAGAAAAAAAGCCTTGCGTTTCCTTCCATTGTGACCTCATGAACCGAATCGCGTGATCTACGGGCCGCTCCAAGAAGCTTCGGCTTATGAGTATAGCTTTTAGCTTAAAACTTAATTAAAAATAAAAATAAAAATATCGTTATATCTTCATAAACAATGAGAAAAAAAGGAGGAAAAATACAAGCAAACAAGCCGAAAAAAATCAAAAGATCTGAAAAAGGATAAAATTAGAAATTGATGTATTCCAAGTAACTCCTATCTTAAATAAAACTGAAAGCCAAAAAAACTACCGACTAAAGCCGTGTGAAGCAGAGCTAATCTAGCTAGCTTGGTGTAGATGTGCATATGTAGCACACGATTAATCTACCTAGCTAGCTTTGTCGTCCATCGATGGGCATGGTGGCCACGAGCAATACCGGAGGAAAAAGGAGATTTTTTTTTTCCGCTAAAGAAGCAGCGTCTCCATGCACACCTACTAGCTAGTTGGACACACGACGCAACACACCAAAACCCCCCTGAAAACCACTATAAAAGACGCCAAGAAGCGCGTGTCCGCCACACTACTTGTGCTACTAATACATACACATCTCCCACTGCAATTATGTCTAACGCCTCGAACGAACGATCCGTCTGTGCCGTGGCCATGAACGACGCTGCCGCGGCCGACGAGGAGAACCCGGCCACCTTGGATGACGGGTCGTTCGACTTCGCCCAGCGCGCCAACTGGCTGCGCGCGGCGGTTCTCGGCGCCAACGACGGCCTCGTGTCGACGGCGTCGCTCATGCTGGGCGTGGGCGCCGTGAAGGCCGACGTCCGCGCCATGGTCATCTCCGGGTTCGCGGGGCTCCTGGCCGGCGCGTGCAGCATGGCCATCGGCGAGTTCGTGTCCGTGTGCTCGCAGCTCGACGTGGAGATCGCGCAGCTGGAGCGCAACGGCAACCGCGGCGGCGAGGAGGAGAAGAACCTGCCGAGCCCGGTGCAGGCCGCGGCGGCGTCGGCGCTGGCCTTCTCGGTGGGCGCGATCGTGCCGCTGCTGGCGGCGGGGTTCATCATGAACTACAGGGTGCGGGTCGCCGTGGTGATCGCGGTGGCGAGCGCGATGCTGGGCGTGTTCGGGTGCATCGGCGCGGTGCTGGGGCGAGCGGCCGTGGTGCGGTCGTGCGCGCGGGTGGTGATGGGGGGGTTGGCGGCCATGGGCGTCACGTTCGGGCTCATGAGGCTCTTCAGAGCCAGCGGCATATGACGCATGTGCATGCTCAGATCCCTTCCTTGAAACTGGCCTCCTGTTCGATTGTCCTCCGCTATTTTGTTCTGTGCATGTAATGCCCGTACGTACGTGTCTCCTCCTCCTTTTTTGGATTTTTGATGTAATGCCCGTACATACTCCTATGTATGTATGTATGTGTGTAACATTACTAGCACTGCTAGCTAGTAATTGATATATATAAGAGGCACGCATAAATAAGCTTGTTTAGCTCTTGACGACCAGTGTGCCGCTCCAGACAAAGTAGAGATGATGCGCATAATGCCCAGTCGAGTGTATGCATGATATGGCTCCACACTCCACTACAACCATTGACAAAATCAAGCTTTTCGCTCCATGCCTAATCGACAATCATGCATTCTTGTCGTCTCCTTTTTCTCAACGCCCACCACACTAGCTACAGGCACAACCCATGCATGTTGCTGCCAATTAGTGAACTCGTGATCAGTGGCGACTTGTTTTGTGCAGTCATTTGCCAAAGCTAGCTGCTGCCGTGGCTGTTCAAAAAAAGGTAGCCACTAGCGTCCGGACGTTTGATCCGATCGCTAGTTTTGTATATTCTTGTTTGCCGTTGGATCCTGCGCGACCAATTTCCACCATCTGATTCCCGCAACAAACATATCGTCGACACCGCATCCTCTTGTTTCTTCCTCGTGTTGGTTCATGGGGCGCCTGGGCGTGGCCAGTGTCAACGACACAAACTTGGAGCTTGAGACAGCAGGAAGAGACGACCGATCTTGGTGTATAGGCGTCGGTGGGAGGTGGAATGATAGATCTGGCGAGGCGAGGCTAGCCTGGTGCCACTTTCGAGCGACCGCCGCCATGACATCCACTCCTCGCGTCCTTTGACGAAAGAAATAAGAGAAGGAAGAGGAGCTGGCTGACGGTGGTCGTGGATCTCGTACACCATCGCCTTGCGCTTAGGCGATGCCTACTCTATGTGCTCTCGCTACGGTCGATTATTGAAGCGTGCAACAAAAACTTATGGCAAACAACACATTGCAACAAAATGTAGCACAACAAATCGCCAACTCGATTACAACATAAGACAACTTACGGCAATATTTCGATATAACACACTGCAACAAAGCTAAATACTTTGTGCAACAATTAAGAAAAGGGGGCAACAATTTGAGAAAATACTTTTAACAACCTACATTATGAAGAATGGTCGTGGGCAGTGGCAAGATGCCGACCTTAGAGGAAGTAGTGGTCGTTGTCCTTGTGCTTTTGGTGCAGATGGGAGGGCTTAGATTGGGCAGGGAGCAAGGCTGGCCGGATGCCCTTCGAACCACCAACCGCATCAACGCTCTTTCCTTGTGGCCGCCGAAGAAGGAAGAGAAAGATGAGAAGGAGCGGCTGGCTAGTGGCCACAACTACTCTCATCACAGCAGCAGCCCATGCACTGCTCCCTACCGTTTGAGCCAATCACATAACATGTGAAAGAAGCATAGTGTCCTTAGCCACTCCATTTCCTCTTCTCTTCCCCAATTCAAAACTCCTTGAATGGTCATGCATGTCTAAATTGAGTGTATGTTTAGGCAGATTGAAGGATGAAAAATCCAAAAATCATACATACAAGAGTTGATTTAGGTATTTGATTGGTGTTGACGATAAAAAGTGTCCCTGAGAAGGGATCTCAGGAGAAATATGGATATTTCTCCTATAGCTTACACAACAATGATAGTTTGTGCTCGGAATTGGGACAAGGAAATACAAATAAAAGTACTCGTAAGAAGAAATGACAGAATTAATAGAAAGAAAAACATTATACATAAAGCTTACACAACTGATCGGGCTTCCAAGAATTTGGAGGAATACGCACATCCGACATGGCTAGTCATACCAAGCTCGATCTAATGACTTCAACTACAGTGTAAGGACCTTCCCGTTTAGGAAAAAGCTTATTATGATTTGCATGGTTCGGATTTTTTTAGAACCAGATCTCTCACAGCTAGGCTGCGATGCTATACTTTACGACTATGATACCTTCACATGGTTTGTTGGTAAACTGCTGATTGGATCAGGGTGTCATATCTTTGCTCTTACTTAAGCCGAGTCATCATGCGTTTAGGGGGATAAAGCACGTCCTTTATCCTTCCACAAGGAGAAGTTGCTTGGAGGCGGGCTTACGTATCAGTTAATAAGACTTCCGAATGGTGACTGGTCGAGTAAATGAACAGTGTCCCTCCGACCAGGAGTATTCAGGTAATGTAGTCTTTGGTAACTTATGACCGTAATGGTCTGAGCATTAAAGCTGTATTAATGGGTAATCTAATCCTCATCAATTGGTGTATTTGGGGAAGGAATGGGGTTAGAGTGAAGAGTTTGGGGGGGAGAGAATAGAGGAGAAGCAGCCGGAAGAGAGAGGGTGTAGAATGTGTGGTCATTTTTTCTTTCAACCAGAACGAGCATGATGCAGTGGAATGGAGAGTTACTCTGGATGTCAGTCTCTATCCAGGCCGTGCTCTCCCTCTACGCCAGCGGCCGTACCACAGGTAGGTACCTAGCTAGTATTACCACATGCAGGCCTGCCTGCATGGAGACACGCAATGCATACGGCAAGCTCACATGCATGGTGATTTATGTGTAGGTATCGTTCTTAATTGATTCGGGCGACGGCGTGACGCACACGGTGCCCATCTACGAGGGCTTCTCCCTGCCGCACGCCATCGTGCGCCGCGACCTCACCGACTACCTCATGACGATCCTCACGGAGCGGGGCTACTCCTTCACCACCACGGCGGAGCGGGAGATCGTCAGGGGCATCAAGGAGAAGCTCGCCTACGTCTGCCTCGACTTCGACCAGGAGATTGACACGGCGGCCAAGAGCGGCTCCGGCGTGGACAGCAGCTACGAGCTCCCCGACGGCCAGGTCATCAGCATCGGTGCGGAGCGGTTCCGGTGCCCCGAGGTGCTGTTCCGGCCGTCGCTGGTCGGGATGGCTTGGCCTCAGCATGAAGATCAAGTGCTAGGGATTACCTAACTAGCTAAGGGGGAATCATGTGTGTCAACCAACCAACACGTACGTACGATGGAGGCGACTCGTGTCGTGTGTGCAAGCGCCGGACGTACGGTAAACTGCTGGCCGGATCCCTATCGGAGCCGCACCATCGACGTGACGTGGCGACGGCCGCGGGAACCAATACAAGCGAAACATTGCACTCCATCGGTTTAAGTACCAGCATTAACCGGGTTAATTACCTACAATAATATCTCATGCAATATTAATTGTCAATCTGTCTGCACATCTCATCTCATCACTAACATACTCCCTTACAAAAGACGGACGTGTCAAAACGATCGAGACCTTACAAAAGCTTGCATAGGCCCCACCATGAAGTGGTACTCATCAAATCTTTAAGGTGAATTGCCTGCTCCGGAGCCCTATATAAAAGGGGGGAAGCGGTGTGGGTTTTACATTCATTAGCTAGTTGCAAAAACATGTTTTCTCGTTCGTAATTTCGAAAATGTTGTAGGTCCCTCCTTAATTTTAACTTAGATGAAAGGCTATGATTGCACTCGGTTTAATTAGTGGCACTAACTAGCTTACAATAATCCATACCGATATTGTCCTATTTCTTTTGCCTTTTCAACGGCTTTTATTTTGGTCTTCTCTTAGCAATCACTATCCATTACACTACTAAGCCGCAGTCCAAATTAACAGATCCATTAATTATTGATCCGCTTCTCTACACGTCTTAAAAGACGTGATGGTAAGGAGGTGTCTCCAAAGGTCAGCTCCACTCAGGGGCAGATCTATAGTGTGTCATGAGTGTTCAACTGAATACCCTAATTTTTTTATAAAATACCAGGTGTATTAGGTGTATATACTATTAGTTGGACAAAAACTATGTATTTATACCTACAAATAAATTCAACCTGCACTCCCCATATCTTGCCTGCGGCCTATGTATCACATTAGAACCATTTTCCTTCCCACCTCAGCTCTCCTAATACATGCCCAAAGAGATAAAAATATAAATCAAACCTAACATTTGTTCTCTCTCCCATCCTATGGCTGTCTGTGTAGGGGGGCTCCAGCCTTCGAGTAGCGAGCGGGCAGAGATGCAGGCTGCGGAGGCGAGCGACGATCGGTGGGCGTGGGTTGCAGAGGCAAGTGATGGCCGGTGGATGCGGTGCGGCGCCGTGACGGTAAGCATGCGTGAGGCGGTGCGGGGCGCAAGGTGAGCATGTGGAAATGCGGACAAGTGGGCGGTAGCGTGGCGAACGGGGAGGTAGGGAGCGAGCGGCGGGAAGCGAGCAACGTGGCGATCGGGAGGGAGCGCAACATCAGGAAAGGAGCAATGCCTCCAACTCGTTGTCATCGTCCTCTCTCTAGATTTAGGTGTGCTCCGCTCTACTCTACTCCGGTTCTGGTTCTTTATGGGGTCTAACCTCAGCTCTCTTTATTTTTTCTATTGGATGTTGCACAAAAATACAATCTTTACCTTGGACAATAGGCATTTAGTTGGATCCTTGTTACGTATATTTACATGCTAATTTTTCTATCTTTTGCTTCATAGAAAGAACATACAACTTCCTCTTAAATGGGGGTTCTTGCTGATGGAAAAAGAGTAAAGAAAAGGTAGGATTAGCAAAGTTTACAACTATCATTAATCTCTATAATTTACTGTTTAATTCATACCATTATGCTCGTCTTACATCGTCTATTTTCTCGTAAGAAATCAATAATTTCTATTTTTTGAATTATTATTATATTTATATACGTGTATTGTTGTATCGGTATTTTGTGAGAAATAGTGTGTCATGGTATCAGTGTATCGATATCAATGTATTCGAGAAAGCTAGCTCTAAAGTCCAAACACCCATTCTAAAAACTTTAGATCCACCACCGGCTCCACTACTTTTGTATGTGTAAGGAGTTAGCGATGGAGACCGAGAGTATAATGCAACTCATCACGTTATACCATCGTGGGTGTATATATCGCAATGGGTCTTAAGGTGTGCCCCATCTAATTGTTAAGGCCGACTCGTTATGTTTGAGGCCACCGCTCGGCTGTAACAAGGGCCCTACCTAATTATTGAGGTCGACATGTGGCAGTTGGTAGTTGGCTGGTGGAGGGAGATAGAACAACATGATTAAAAGAAAATTGTATTTTAATGCTTGTGGCCAAGTTTTTAGCTTGAGGACCGGCTTTAAGCATTTTTTGCTTATGGCATGTCCTGTAATGTATAAGGTCGACTTTAAGATGACTTATGACCTCCTATTTTCATACACTCCGGATGCCCTTATAGCATCATGGTACTTGTCATAACCCACAAAATATAATATTCCTTGATGTGCATCTGATCTAACGTGGGGAAATATATTAATATTGCCTTAGAATTGGTTAGACGGTTTAGTGCCTCTTTCAATACAATTTAAGTTTCCCGGCAGCAACAACATTATTATCCCGGCAGCACCGGTTAAATCTCATCCATAGCGTGTTGAGCATAGAGTGTTGCTCTCCTTGCATGGTTCTGTTCAATCTCATCCATAATCCTCGTCAATCCGCTAGAGCGCCGGTTGGAGGCTTGGCTAAATCTCTCCTCTAGCTTCGTCCTAGCATAGCATCCATGACCCTAATCGGCACACTCGGGATGCATGCATGACACATCAGGTCGCAACCATACCAACAAGCGCTTATGTAAATCACAAGAAACTAGGAATGCAGGCCTCGAATTAGTAGTTGTTATATATGAATTTTGGGTATCGTACACATTCACAATAATTAAAAAAACTAGCTAGACACAAACAAGCATGTAGATAGATATAAACCGCGCGTAGGTATGCGTTGGTCGGTTCGTACACGACGTCTGAGAGATTGTTGGTGGACTCGTGGGACGGTGGTAGACGGTGGCTTTGCTTAGGCTTAGTGCCTAGGCTTTGGTGTAGGAATAATCGAGGATTTGAACGTTAGTGTATACTACCTGACTAGGGATTGTTAGTGGCTACTTTTGGTATGGGATGGAGGGCAGATGGAGGTCCTATGGCCCTGTTTTTAATTATGATTTTTAATTATGATTGATGATTTTTGTTTATATTTTTTAAGATAGTAATAGATAATAAAGAAATCGACACATATAACGTATATGGTTTTAAACTCGAACAGTCGTTTGAAAACGGCTTCGCATATCACTGGCCTAAGGAATGTATTTCCCACTTGATTGAAGATCAAATGTTTTACTGTTCCTGGTCAAATCGAATGGTACTGGGAATGTAAAGTACGTACCACATGTGCAAACAAATTTTGCTTTAATTTTTGCACTTGTCACATTTTTCTCATGTAAAATATTACAAGAACCAGAACTAAAATCATATCTAACAAAATCAACTCATTTTCGGGGGAAAATAAAACAAACAAAATCAACAATTAGATTGACCGGGAAATCAGCTAATTTAATTAAAGAGCAGTGAATCAAAAAGTAATTTATTAGTAACTCTTAGGAAAATTACCATTGCTACTCCAATCATTCACATAATAGGCCAAGAATGAGCTGTTCAAGGGGGCAAAAATGGGAATGACTAATGTTTCATTTAACTGGCACCAGTAGGATAAGCAAACCAATGTCAACAGCACTACTATGCACAGACTACATATATCCATTTGAGAACAGAGGAAGTAATTTAAGAATCAATGTTCAAATCATGTCAAACAAAATCAATAATTAGACAAATATATATAAACAAAATTGGAACATGTCAGTGAACGATCTTGAGGAGCAAAAGCATAACAAAAAATGTACCACATCTGATAAATATTCACTTATTCATAATTAAAATAGGACACGACACACAAGTCGGTATACTGGAAAGCAAAAGCAAATCACAGCTAGCGCCGTCGTTCTCCATTTATGAATATCACATAAGTCTCGACTCCAACTTCGCAGTTGACATAAATAGTTGACTTCATGATAGATAGTCGCTGTCATTCTACTGCCTCAAGCTTTGCAAAATATATTGCGCATACAGGTCCCTGCGATTAATTCAAGATAAAGGTGCCAATATAAGTCAAAAGGTATCTTCACACTTCTTAAGGAACAGAACACAGTTGCATCTTGTTACTCGGTAAACATTCCAATGGAAAACTGAACTTACATGGAGTACTGAATGGCCTCACGAGCAGTGTTCGCGGGCAAGAATGCATCAACAGCAACCTCCTTGTTCTCATTCTTCTTGTCTAAAAGATACCGCTAAGGATGCTGACAAATGTACCTGTGATCATCCAAAATACTATTCTATAGCATGTACCAGGAAACCAATAAAATGAACTATGCAGGATACAGTCTTCAAAGAAGCGTTTGATCTCTTGGAGGCGGTGAGGAGACAGCTCACTGATGTCATTGTAGTGACGGTATTCAGGATCATCCGCACAGACAGCTATTATCTTGTCATCCCTTTCACCCTGATCACAGCGAACCGTTATTTTCATTAAAAAAACATAGGGTGAAGCATTGTTTTTCTTTAATCTTTACTACGAAGAGCATGGAACAAGAAATACCTGGTCAATCATGGGCATAAGGCCAATTGCTCTAGCTCGGAGGAAGGAACCAGGAATAACAGGTTCCTGTGGATATAAAAAAAATGCAATTACCAGTAGATACAAACACAGTTTACATAATATTCAATACTGCAACTACGAAGAACTGGTGTTTATACAATTAAAGAGCTACTGGTACTAGTCTGAGTGTGTCAAAACCAAAGGACCAGCAAGTTAATTACTCTTAGACGCCATGACTTACTAATGCAAGGACTGTGATTCCTACATGTTCCCAAAAAAGTGGACAAGGAAGACTAACCTGCATCAGGACCAAAACATCCATTGGATCGTTGTCTTCACAAAGAGTCCTCGGAATGAAACCATAGTTATGAGGATATACAACTGATGAGTATAGGACTCGATCAACCTGTCAAATTATATAGCACAATAACAAAAGTACATTATGCTTTTCAGAAATAGCAAAATAAACTCCTACAGCTGATGAGTACAGGCTCAATCAACCTGTCAAACTATATAGCACAACACAAAAAGTACATTATGCTTTTCAAAAATAGCAAATAAACTCCTACAGCTGATGAGTACAGGCCCAATCAACCTATCAAATTATATAGCACAATAACAGAAGTACAATATGCTTTTACAAAAAAAAGCAGCATAAACTCCTACAACTGACGAGTACATGACTTGATCAACTTGTCAAAACTATATAGCACAATAACCAAAGCACATCATGTTTGTGGGCGCTTTTCAATCCTTAAACAAGTACACTAAACAAATATTAAACAAGCCATGTTACTCTTGAAATAAAAAGTGATGGTCAATACGCAAGCAATCTTACAAACAGAACACATACCTTAATCAGTCCGGTTTTCTTGTCAAGCTCATATTTCACTTTGCTTCCCTTCGTGATCTCAACAACCTGTGGTGTGATATATACAGAAGCCATTAAGTTCAAAAGTTGCAGGCACTGTCAGGGACCAACTACGCATAAAGCTTCTAGCATAATTAAACAGAACACACTCAATGCATGTGACGACCCGTGTTATTACAAAAGGGTAATAGCACCAGTCAACGGGTTATTATTCATTTGTGCCGTGATGCGACTCAGGGCCCCACGTGTGCCGGGGCGCACGCAGCGGTGCTGCCGGGCACGCACTGGCGCCCAAGTGTGAGGTGGCGGCTGTGCTGCCGTGGCTGCTGCGGTGGTAGATGAACTATTGAACTGAAACAGATCAGGAAAACATCAAAGGCTGATGTGGCCTCCTACAATGGCAATATCAACGAACGGCTATTGATTCTAATTTAAATATAAAACCACCTTTTAGGAGGTAGAATTAATTATCTTAGCAGTCCAACACTAATGGCATAGTTGTGTGCAATCTTGTGCTAGTTAAGAAAAAGTTTGTTTGGCATGTGCATCGCTAAACTCAGTTTGAATACAAGAGTATACTGCTGCATCCGGATTGGGGTTCCAGACTCAACTGCATCTGATTGAGATCCCATAACAAGAACACAACAATGACATCAAGCGGTGAGTAAGCACTATCAAATGTCCCAGATTCCAATTTGCTTCACCACAGCATCAAATATCTAACTTGCCAAGATGGACAAGGTAAAGATGGTACTTACAACATTGAACACAGCGGGAGCCTCAGGACCTGTGCAAGCATGCTTATTTGATCAGGGTGTGTGGTAAGCTAGAACGGGAAATGGAAAAAAAGAACAGTTCCGCACCGATCTCAAGGTCATGCCATGGATGCGCAGCTACTGATCTCCTTGACAAAGACGACAGGATCCTTTCATTGAGCTTAGGGGCGCGCTTCGGCTGCTCAGCAGCACTCGTATCCTCTCCACTCATCGTCCTACACAAATGAGCCACAAATCAAACATCTATACACTATAGCACATATTCCCAAACAGACTGAAATAACATGTTGGTTCTATTAACTACAGCAGCAGGAGACTCAAAGCATCCAGCGAAATCAACAGTCGATACCTTTTTATTTTCTCTGCCAGAGGAAAATATCACCAACTCTGTACACACCTCCAAAGGCATCTATCTATGTGATTAGCAACTGAGGAACATACAATTCTTGATCCGATCGATCCTAGGTCCCTAGTTACACTCAGATCAAGTCTCGGCAAGGCATACGGATCGATCGCACCGTCATCATCATCAAGCAGACGAAGAGATCGAATCAGTATAGCGATGAAATGAGGACAAATCACGATACATGCTACCATCTTGCGCACACAGATTGGATCGATCACAGTAGGCAGGATCGGACGGGAAAGGAAGCTAAGATTTGGATCACGCAAAAGAAAATCCGGATCGGAGAAGGAACAATCACCTGCGTATGGAGACCGCGAGCAACAGCGGGGGTGGAGATAACAAAGTCAAGCGCCTCTGCTCGATTCACCTCTGGGAAAGGGCAAGGCACTTTAAAAAGGGAATAGTCACCTTTTCACATTACACCTTTGTTTATTACTTAAGTAACAAATCAGTGCCTGTTTTTTTTTTATTTGCAGGTCACATCTAGCGCATGTCTCATCCTTTCCTTTATTCTGCCGTTCCCAGTTTTCTGGTACTCCTATTTCTTTATTTAGATCTCGCTCGTTTCGGTTTTAACTTATGATTTCTATCTTATTTTTACTATTTATAAATTTTATTTTTTTAAGTTTTTAACTTTTTTGAGTTTTTTTGCCAATTTTTTCTCGTATTTGTTTGCGTTGTCCGTGATGAGCTAACATATTTTTCTATTTTTATTTTTTAAAATTTAATTACGCTAAATAAGCAACCTTCATTCTGATGAAATTTCGATCACTCTGATGCAATTTCGGTCATAAGCTACAAACTTTTCATTAACCGAGCGAGACCTTAAAAAGAAGAACAGAGTTTGGTAAAGAAAAAAAAGCCCAAACCAACCCGTGCAAAAATGTCTCTCTCAAGGGTTTAACATTTTTCCTCAAATACGGTTTTTTATGACTTGCTTGACATTGGATTGGTGGTGCTCAACTGGCTTATAGCTTAAGTTTCTGCCTGTGACTTTTGTCTTATGGTTGAAATTGCACTGTAGCGATTGTTAGTTTTTTCAAAGAAAAAATAGGGAAAACCCCGTTATATCGTCACGGATAATGCAAAGTAATAAGGGAAAAAAAGAAAATATAAAAGTGCCCAAAAAATCAAAATAAGATAAAATTAGAAGCTGGTGTGTTCTAAGTGACTTCTAGCTTATATAAATCAAAAGCAAAAAAAACTCAAAAACTAAAATCGTTTAGAGCGGATCTAAACCTAACGCTCCGGACTTCCAATATTCTACGTATCCACCGTCAAGGGCACAGCATTTATATATAAAAAAACTAAATTGACACAGATTGCAGTAATTACAAATTCCCCCTGGAAATAGTGAGTAGTAGAGATGGCAACGGGCACAAACCCGTTGGGTTTTGCTATCCCAAACCCGTGCCCATGAAAGTTGGACGTGCCCGCTAAAAAACTCATGCCCGTGACGGGTGCAAATTTTGCCTGCACCCATGCCCACTGGGAAACGGTACCATGGGTCGCCTGCGTGCGACAACAACGGTGCAGATTGCGAGCAGTGCGGTTGCTTAGCAAGTCAACAATAAGTTCAATTTATATGCTACTATGCATAAAACAAGCAACGACAAATCCACAATGCACATCACTAGTTCACTCTATCAATTCTCAGTTCATAGTTCACTGGCATAGCATATCATTACAAGTTCACAGTTCACAACTCAGTTAAAACCAAAAGGAGAGACATCAACTGCTCCTTGTACTTGACTAATGGGCTATGGGCTGGACTGGTTTGCCTGGGAGGCTGGGAACCTGAGTTTATAACTCATATGGATCGGGTTTATATTACCCATGGGTTTACGGGTTTGGGTACTATAGGAACGTACCCGAACCCGACAGACCCGATGGGTTGGGCTTTTTGCCCATTAAGAAACCCATGGGTTAGGAAATTGACTCAGACCCATGCCCTAATAGAGTAAAAACCCACCGGATATCGGGTTTCGGGTACCCATTGCCATCTCTAGTGAGTAGTGTTGGTTACTATTATTTTTGTGTAGAGAAGCCTCGGACACATTGGATTCAGTAGCAAAATTGCCTGCCCACCAACTTGTCAACCAATGCGCTCTTTGCGTACTACAATTTCGCGCATTATTTCTAAGTAGGCCCTAAAAATAGACAGACTCCTCGGAGTACTCCCAAATGACCGCTTCTATCCCAAAAATGTGGAGGTTTACCATCTAAAGAAGATATATTTAAAATTGAATGGTTGCCCAAAATTTGTGCGACCGTACCCTAACCCCTCCTCCCCAACCATTACCCTACATGACGTCGATGCCACGCCTGTTGACACTGCCTACCCCACTGCCCCGGTCATCTTCTCTGGCGTGGTCGCCGGCGCTGACCACCTCACACCGCTAGCTAGCGCCCTTGCCAACCGATGCCGTGGTTAGTGGCATCGCCATCGTCAGGCTGGTGGTGGGGTTGGGGCTTGGTCAACCCTAGAGATCTAGACGAAGCATGGATGGCTCCGCTCGGTTGGGCTGAAAAGCTATGGCTTATGGCTGAAATTACGATGCAGTGGCTGAAATTTTACTGTAGTTGAAGGTGACTTATTTAGTGTAATTAAATTTATAAAATTTAAAAATAGAAAAAAATATGTTAGCTCATCACGGTCAACGCAAACAAATACGGGAAAAAAGAACCGGCAAAAAAGTTAAAAAAGCCAAAAGTTCAGAAAAAAACTAAATTTATGAATAGTAAAAAATAAGTCAGAAATCAAAAGCTAAAGCCGAAACGGGTAGAACCAGGCGCGATCAAAGATCCAAAAGTACGTGAGATTAGAGGTGAAAATAAAATCAGTTATATCATGTCCAACAAACTTGAAAGATTATTACCGACAAGGCAAAAGAAAAGTTGGGGAAATAGGCTAATGAGACTGACTTTCTATATATGGTGCTTGGGAGTCACGATATCCATTTATTAGGTACAATCCAATCAATCATCCACAACTAAAGGTTCCAATCGGAATTAACTTAGAGATTGGTTGGAAAGATAGATAGGTCATTTCATTCACTTGTCAGATTAGATGGAGAAAGGTAAAATAGTAGGCCCGTTCGTTGGGCTAAAAAGTTATGATTTATAACTAAAATTACACTGTAATAATTAAAATTTTACTGTAGCTGAAGATGATTTATTTAGCGTAATTAAATTAAATAAAAATAGAAATAGAAAAAATATGCTAGTTTATCACAGACAACATAAACAAATACGGAAAAAACCGGTAAAAAACTCAAAAAAAGCTAAAAGTTCAGAAAAAAGATAAAATTTATAAATAATAAAAAATTAGTCAGAAGCTTGAGTCAAAATAAACGTGCCTTAAAGTGTAGATCCTTCCTATCGCATAGAATCCTAGTACCTATCCTTTCTCCTCTCAGGTTGCACAACGAGGGAACCTACAAGGTAAGAGGTAGGGGCGAGTGCATGCTTTTCGGCTTGCCGTTGCAAGCATCTTGCCGCTGGCCAAGAGCAGCTGATATCATAGGGCCTGTTCTTTACGACTTCTAAAAATAATTTTTAATTTTTATTATAGTATTTAATTTTTAAATAGAGTATTTTTTTAAGATAGGATTTACAAGTTAATTATAGTACACGTTAAAAGCCTAACATCTATATCAACTAAAATCGCAAGCGAGTATCTCTCTGTAATCTCTGTTACAAATAACTAAAATTTAAAATTTTCAGCTAAAAATTATAAACCGCAGTCACAAAGAATAGACGGTGTTGTGGCAGCCGACAGGTGTGGTGGCGATGTAAGAACACCGGTGGCGTGGGCTGTCATCACGTATGGCGACGGCGTTGAACATCATGGACTGATTTCAGCTAAATCGGGAGTCTTGCAATTGTATTTAGCAAGTTACCGTACGTTTAACTTAATCATCTATTTTGCACAACTGTACCGAATATTAAACTAAGTAATTGAATAATTGTTTCTTCGTTAATTTCACCACACTATGTAATTGAGTATTAAAGTGAGTAATTGAATCATTGGTTCTTTGTTACTTCTAGCAGACTATGCAGTTGAATACTAAACCAAGTAAATGAAGATGGAGTGATGGGTACGTGTGGATGAGACCAAGAGTCTAATATACTTTGGTCCAGAATCCAACTCTTCATGAGGGGAAGGGGAGCATGGTTGGTGGAGGAACGAAAAGGGATGAGAGCACTGGTTTGGAGGAGCGTCCATGGGAATTTTGGACACATCTAACACCATGACAACTAAAAATTCCAAATCTAGCCTTCAGAGCAAAAAAATTCCACATCTAGCCCCCTTCCTAACCGCGGGATTGTGCTGTGCCGACACGTGGCCGGTCGTGCGGTCCGGGACCGCACGACCGCATTGTAGCCGGGTCGTGCGGTGCGGGACCGCACGACTCCACTGTTTATGCGATCGGGAAGGGGACTAGATGTGGAATTTTTTTGCTCCGAAGGTTAGATTTGGAATTTTTAGTTGTCACGGTGTTAGATGTGTTCAAATCTCCGTCCATGGAGGAGATGTGCTGGCACGTATCGAAGACGAAGACGGGGAGTTAGGGTGAGTAGGAGACGAGTTAGAGGGTTTAGGGATAATTTATTAAGTTAGCTATGTTTACAAATTTTTTTGTTCTTATTTTAGATCGGCGGTTAAAATATTATAGAGAAAAGGGACCTTATAAGCACCGTATTCGCTGTTGAAAACAGATTTTGCTAATAGATTTTGGTTATAGCTATTAGTTTTTAAATCAAACATTCAATTAAAGAAAAATAAAAAAATCACTATATCTCTACCAACACTATAAAAGAAATAAAAGGACGAATTAGAAAGCCAACGTATTTAAAACCGAGTACGGTTTATAAAAGATGAAGTCTGAAGACAAAAAAAAAATATTTGGCACGGGCCAAAGTCTCAAATGCGGGTAGCAGCTAGGTAAATGATACGGTACTGATCGAGTGAGCGGTAAGCGATGGTCTGACTGACCCGGCCTGGAAGCAGGGGAGAAAGGGACAAGGCATGCATGCATGCATGCATGCATGCATGCGGCGCGGGGAGAGATGCATCACCACGTGCCCCTTCTGTCGTCTGCCAGCTTCTGTCTTGGTGATCGAGCTAGCTAGCTTGTTCGTTTTTATTTTTCTTCACTACTGAAGGGAAAGAGATGTTTACTGGCTCCTGGTCCTCAGTTTTGCTGCTGCATCCAACGCTTGTTTGCTCGCTACGCCAAGGAGATGGTCCTGCTTCTTGCTCGTCCGCCGTAGCGGAGGACAGAAATGGTAGGCAGCAGAGAAACGAAGATGGCAGGCAAAGGTTAAAAACCCAGTGAGCCACACCAGGAATGATCGGAGCAGACACGTAAGGCAAATCAACGGCCGGGCGGCTCGATCGCTCCAAACCAGATCCATCTCGGATTCTCTGGTAGATAAAAGCTTCCTCCGTGTCCACGCATCGATCCATCACGAAGCAAACAAAACCATTCAATTCACTTTGGATCCTCTCTTGTATCAACTGAAGAGCTCAGCTAGCCCACCACCACTGCTCACTAGCCTGCTCGCCCAGAGACCGTAGCCTAGCCGGCACGCCCAGAGAGTACAAAACTTACTGGATTGCCACCGGCCAAGATTCATTTCTACTCCAATTCCGAGATGGATCCGCAGCACCGGATGGGGATGAGGCTGGCCGATGCGGTGGCGGTCGGGGAGGCCTGCATTGGGCGGGGAGGCGGGGGCGTGGTCACGCGGGAGGCGGCGGCGCAGGCCCTGGGAACGGTGGTGCAGCTCCACTTCGAGAAGACGGTGGAGAAGAAGCGCGCGGCCGACTCGCAGAAGCAGGAGCTCTGGCGCCTCTTCCTCGCCTTCTTCCTCTTCCTCGCCCTCGCCCTCTCCGCCGTCGCCCAGTCGCCGCCCGCACGCCTCCAGTGCCGCCACCTCTGGGCCCCCGCGGGCCTCCTCTCCCTCGCGCACCTTGCCTTCTACGCCGCCGTCGCGCACCACCTCCGCTGCCTCAACGGATTCAGGTTAACTCAGCCATCACGCAATTAACCTCTAAGCGCGTGCAATCGATTTTGATTGCTTAGTGATGCAACTGCGCTTGTAGGTACCAGCGGCGGTGCCACAAGCTGACACTGGCGCTGGCCGCCGACAGGCTGCGCATGCTCAAGTCCGGCGGCGACGTGGTGGCCGCCGCCGACGTGGAGGTGCCGTACCAGGAGCCGCCCGAGAGCTACCTTGCCAAGTTCAAGCGCAGCTGGGCCATCCACTTCGCCTTCCTCATCACCACCTTCGCCTTCTCCGTCGCAGCCGCCGTCGCCATCCTCTGCTTCTAGCTCTAGGCAGTGCCTATGCCTACTCCACTGTTCCACTAGAGACTAGTCTACTCGCCGTCAGTTGTTCGGATCTCTAGGAGGTTATTACGAGCCTAGCGTGATTTGTCTTAGCTTGTTCACTGCGATTTAAGGATGCTTCATGCTAATTGATGTGCCCGCGTTGTCAGTGAGTGAGACGCCTCTGTTCTCTTCACATTTCTTTCTCTTTCTTTCTAACTCACGTAGCAGCAGCAGCAGCCAAAGAAGTCAATGTGACTAGTTTCGAGGTCTCTCTGTGTCGCATCGCATGATTTGCTGTCTGCTACGCTGCGTTTAAAGCAGTCAAGGATCTTGATGTCATGATGCCAAGCAACCAGCGCCGCGTACTACGCTACTACTTACTGGCTGGTTGGGAGAGTACATCTGTGCTCATTGATGGCATGTCAGCCGAGTTGCACCGACCAACCTCGCTTTCTCCCGGCCTAATCATAACCCTGACATGACACCACATCGTCAGGACGGACGGTTGTTCATGTGGGCCGCTTTAGGCCTGCTCGATTTGGCATTAGTTTTTTATTTTTGGTTTATTTTTACTATTTAATAATTTCATTTTTTTTAGGTTTTTGATTTTCTTAGCTTTTTATCGGTTCTATTTTTTTCGTATTCGTTTGTACTGTCTGTGACGAGATAACCTGTTTTTCTATTTTTAATTTTTTTAAATTTAATTACATCAAATAAGACACCGTCAGCTACAGTGATTTTCAGCCAAAAGCCACTCAAAATAAACCCTTTTGAGCCGAAACGACTTATTGTTTTAATTTTCAGTTTCCTGAAGTCCGAAATCACTTAGACCTCGTTTATTTTAGTTTGATCTTCTAACTTCTGGATTATTTTTAATTATTCCTAAATTTTGTCCTTTTCTGATTTTTTTGTTTTTTTAGCTTTTTTCGGTTCTTTTTTCTGTATTTATTTGTATTGTCCGTGATAGGCTAACATATTTTTATTTTTTAAAATTTATTTACGCCAAATAAGCCACCTCAGCTACAGTAAAATTTCAGTTAGCTACAGTGCAAATTCAGCCATAAGCCAGCTTATTTCAGCCCAACTGAGTGACACCTTAGAACGGATTGATTTCTAATTTTGATTTATTTTAGCTTTTTAGCTTTCTTTGCCTTTTGCTTTTCTTTTGTTCTTGTATTCCTTTGCATTATCTATGACGATATAATTTTTTTTAAATTTTTTCTATTTTTCCTCAATTTTTCTGAGAAAAAAATAACAGCCACTACATTGTAATTTCAATCTGAAGTAGAAGCCCCTAGCCAAAGCCCATTGGAGCGCCATCCTAACAAAAAACGTGAGTTCTTTTTTACTTCTTTTTTTTCTCTAAAAGCCAAAATAAACCAGACGGTTTTTTCAAACGATTCCTTGAAGACATTTCTCTAAAATGCTTCTCGAGCCTAAATCTGTGTGCGCCATCAACATCGGCATCTCCGCTATTAAGAAATAGACTTCATACTATTCCTAAAAGAATAATCATGTACAGTGTGTGTATAACACTCACTAAAACTCATACTAGATTAGAAACACTGAGTTTGGAGAGATAGAAGCTGTGCTGAACTTTGATTTGTGACTTAATGAAGAAATTTGCTAACCAAACCTCCTCTGAAGGCACATACTGAAGAGCAACCACCTGCGTCTGCACCTACGATCTCATGTAGGAAGCATAAATGCCAATATGCTTTATTAGCTCGTGATTTACTAGATCGCGAGCAATACTAATCACACCCTTTGCTGTTTGACAAAAGAGGAGTCGATGCAAAGATAGAAACGACAAAGTCCGCAATGAGCCACCGTAACCAAGTGATCTCAGCAGTTAGCAACACCCTAACCCTCAACTCAGCCTCAACACTCGAATGATAAAACTGCAGTCTGCTTCTTAGTCTTCCACGCAATAAAAGAGGAACCAAGAAATACACAGTAGGTGGAAAGAGACCGATGATCAAAATGATCTCTAGCCCAGGTCATATCAGAGTATGCCTGAAGCTGTAAAAAGCTAGAATGAGGAAAAAAAAGATGATGAGAGAAGGTCCCGCAAAGATATTGCAAAACACGAAGAAGATGGTTGTAGTGGAGCTGAGTGGGAGCCGAAACAAACTGACTCAAAATGTGAATAGAGTGAAAAATATCCGGTCTAGTGATCCCAAGGTAGACTAGACTACCGAACAAAGTGACGGTATCGAGTGGGGTCCTCAAGGGGCTCACAATCAGTGGGTCGAAGATGGACTCTAAACTTCATAGGAGTGTCCACCGTGCGCTGATCAGTGAGGCAAGTATAAGCAAAAAGATACTAAATGTACCTCTCCTAGAAGAGGTAATAGCCCTCAGGCGTAGAAAAAACTAAGTAATGAAGGGGACCAAGATTTGGCCGAGGCGACGACTAGGAGGTGCTGCCAGATCTAGCCGGAGCGGCGGCTGGAGCTAATCGGGGCGACAGTAGGGGCACGGAGCTGGCCGAGGTGACCGGGCGGAGCTGGCCAGGGCTAGGGTGACATCGAATCTGGCCGAGGTCGGTGGCGCTACCGAAAGGCAAAGAACACAGTGTGACAAGACAGCATAGGCGCAACACAACGGCGAGAGGCGGCGGTGTGGCGCAACACGGGGCCACGCGCAATCGACGCTACGACCAGAAGATACGGGCAGCTCGACACGACGATTGAGAGGCTACGGCGCGTGCATAGGGGGGCGTGGGGGGGGGCAGAGACACGACAGCGACGACTAGTGTTGAAAAACCTAACCCTAGTCTTCTCATGGACTAATACCATGTTAAGAAATGAACTTCATACAATTCTAATAGGCCAAAAGGCCAATATATACACGACACAAGAAATGGAAATAAGCAAAGAACACCCTATCCAAAAGACTAATCATGCACAAACGTATATATGTAACAGTCTCGTACTGTGAAACAAGTCTGTTTTATTTCACTGTCGAAATTGAGAGATCAAATGAATGAATCAAAGTTACAGCGTTATACATTGCCTGTTAAAACACAATCTCCTTCCATGTTGGAGCTTGGCTTAAATTTATCATCGAACGAATGCTGTAAAAAGAAACAACTGACGCATACAAGCTTTGGCTCCCCTCGAAGTATCCACTCCTGAGCCTTGATAAACTGTTGCAACAAGTTAACAACCTCCAGTGATTGCAAGCTGCAACCACCATCCGTGAAAAAGCAAGACTAATCAGCCTTGAGGACATTGCAGAGAGAGTTATATGCGTTCACGCAGAGCTTAAACTTTTCTTCAGCCACGGCCTGCAACACATATGTAAAAGAAAATGCATACCCTTTGTTACCATAGGGGACTTTGCAAATTGATTTGTGACTGATAATGAAGTACAACGACTGCACCAGGATCTGTTGTATGCTGTTGTTTATTCACAAGAACTGAACTGGTTACCTGTGAAGAGCCTGGGTGCTTGTCAGGGTGCCACCTCAGAGCGGATGCCCGGAAACTGAATTTCACAAGTAATTCAGGTGAACACTAGTGGGGCAGTACTTATGCATCCATACAAAAGAAAATGTAATGATAGCAAGACAAACAACTTGAGGAATAATGACAACGCGAAAACTTACGCAGTTTTAACATCATCTAGAGTTAGTGGACCACATGGTGGTAATCCAAGGATGACCCTATGCGCATGTGACCCAATGCTGGTTGTTCTTCCACTAGTGCCATCCTCTCTTTCATCATCGCTCTCACTTGAAACTCTTTCTCTTCGCGATTCATCAGCCCATCTAAATCTGGACGATGTATCTCTGAAGTGAAAACCCTCCCATGATATATGGGACCAAGTAAAACCGTGCTCACCAAAAACGGCTTCAAAAATATTGTCAGGATGCACATAATGGTCCTCATGGAAAAAGTTGTACATCCTTGACCTGTCCTTTTTACCTGCAAAAAGGAAAAGTGCTTTTTAAAGTGCTGTTTATGATGTATGATCTGGCAGCTAACTTGAAGTGACCTACATGGACAACGCTACAAATCCGTGATGCATAATCAAACTAAAACTCATGGAAGCTCAGCAGGTTTAAACAGCATGATCGGTTGCTCTATGAACACAAACCACAGAATGTACTCACATATGATCAGGTACTTGAGCTATAGCAGATATGCAGAGTGCAGAAATATTCTCGCACCATTTTCATGTTTAGTACATCATATCTCGATGCAGAAAAGGTAATAGCAGAACCTGGAAATAACTTAACAGAAAGCCTAAGGGGACCACGAGAGTGATATACAAACTATGAATGTGCTACATGTTAGATAATAATTCCGAAATACTCAAAAACTACATGAATAGCCCCAAGGCAGCAATGCATCAAAAGCAAACTATGTTAGAGAAACATACTCTTTCTGTGATTGTGTACTCCTTGTCCAGACTTTGACGAAATGTGAGTATGAGGCCATTTCCTGAAGGTTTTGAAACGTGGAATATCATGCGAATTAGAAAAGCTGCCCAAACTTCTGTCCTGGAGGGAACATGGATCAGATGTTATATAAGGATGCTGGATATCTTTGCCAACTCTTATCCTTACAGACATAAAGTAATGCCTCAAAAAGTTGTCTGAAGAGTAAAAAGAGATCATTTATCCCAGTCACAGAAAGATTAGGACAGTTCCAATGACAACTCAAATAGAAAATTTCACCTGTAAATGAGGTGAGGGCTTTCCATAAAGAAGATAATCTTTTAGGGCCTTCTTTCCTTCTGCTCGTTTTTGACGAACAACATACCTCTCGTAGTTCTGTTGAGAAGTTATTGGTATTATTGATGATATAAATGATGAGCCAGCTACCACATAAACTGTCAAGTGTCAAAACCTATAATTATTTTTTCCTTCTGCAGAACGAATAAAATTTGCTATTAAACGCCCACGGTAAAACAAATGCATTATACGCACAGCTAAAGCTGCCAAGATACATGCTCTAGGTTGTCTCAATTCGTTAGGACAAAATCAAGTTGTGATATCCAGCTAATAAGACCTTATATGCTACCAAAATTTCAAGAAAACCGTAAATATAACCAAAGGCTCTATTTCGTTGTATGAGCATGAAAGCACCCTAAGGCAAAAGGTCAGATTGATAAAATACATATTAGTCCCATTCCTTGAGCTCCTGGGCTCTCACTCCTTTGATATTAACAATGCTCAGGTTCCCAAGCTGATAACAGTAAAGGAGGTGTCAAAGCATACCTTGGATAGCTTCCGTGCTCCATGTTCATGCTGAATAATGTATTGGCAGCAGGAAATTTATGTTAGCATGCAAGCTATACATATCGAACAAGAGGAGGGGGGGGTAGATGTTATAAATCATATATTTCACCCTATCAAGAGATTCAAGACTAAAAGGGAAAAGGTATCATATAGCTAATGAAAGTTTTCTCATGGTACAAAAAAAATACAGTGCCAAATCAGCATGTATTGAGGTACTTCACATGGTGTAGTTACTTGAAATGGTAATTGACATTGCAATATAAAAGGTTGAATGGCTAAGACAAGCCAGATATGTTATTTGTAGAGGTTCATCGTTCATACTTAAGTTACTGAGACCCATCAACCATAATCAATCGTGATATAGCTGGTTTAAGATTCAACCAGTGTAGTTAAGATTTTGAGCATCCTGTTCGGATGCTTGATCTGGGAATCCAAAACTTGTGTTGCAGAATAAGCATATGTGAGGAACAGTTGCTGTATGTAGCAAAATAAAATCCAACTAGTTGGGCCTTGCTACAACCTACAATTGAACAGTTGTATGCACTAGAAAGTAATAGTTATCGGTTATCATCAAACTACGCCAACTTTGATCCTTTTTTGTTCCGGTGATTATTCGATCCAATCCTATGCGCTGTGGCACATTCGCGCACATTTCACACATGATCATCCAACAGACCAATTTAATTACTCCGACTGATGGTCTTGACACATTCTATGTATCGCACCTTATCCTTGCCTAACAAGAACAGGATTCCCTACAAATAGGTATAGAGAGAAAGGCAAGGAAGGGGAGGGAAGGGCGGACCTTGCAATCCCACTTGTTCTTCCACTTTGCGAAGGCGATGGGCGTGGAGTGGAAGGAGGAGGAGGAGGCAGCGAGCCGCGTGGGCTCGCAGAGGTGGTGCCGTAGGACGGGCAAGGTCTTCCCCCATGGTGCGGCCTGCATAGTACAAAGTCGTAGGTCCTCCCCGATGGACGAATCTTGAGTTCCCCTTGCGCGCAAGGAAGGAATGGCGACGGAGGAGGAGATGAGGAGATAGGGAGCTAGTTAACGCGGTGGCTTGTGCCGCTTGGGGCCTCCTCCGTCGAAATTTTTAGGCTCCTCCCCCTCCTATTCCTACATCCTCTCCTCCTCTCTCGCGTCGCCGGCCGCCGCTCTTCTTCTTCTTCTTCTTCTTTTTTTCTTTGCGGAAAGAATAAGGCCGGATTTTTTGGGCTGGCATATACTTTTGCCTGTATTTACACAATATGCTTTTTCAAGACAAAATTAATAAAAAAATCTATTTATTACTAAAAATTAATGACAGATATTTTAGAGTTGTATCGATAATAAATATCGATCTCTCCATAATCTGTACCGTAAACAACCAAAATTTAAAAATTTCAGCTAAAAACTATAAACCGTAACAAAAAAAAAAACAGACCCTATAACAGGGCTTCCCGGAGTCCTTCTGCGCCACACCGGAGCTCTGGGAGCCGTGGTCGCTCGTCGAGTGGAATGCGGTGGCTTAAACAGAGTAGTATACGTAGATTTGTGTGTAACATACGTTAATGTTGTGCTCGATCTCTCGCCCTATTGGGATGGAGGCAAAGAAAGGGGCTGTGCCAATGACGCGTGGCGCCGGGTTGTAGATGCGTATGGATTGAAGTGATAAAACCTTGAAGGCAACTAGCCAATGGGCCTTGTGTTTTGGATGCTGCTAGAAATGGCGAGCATTGCAATAATGGAAAAAAAATGATGATGCTATAAATAGAAAATATTATGTAATACTATATTTACTGTTTGCTATGTAAGTATTTTCATCAAAAAAGTATATAGGAAAGAAAGTTTTGATCACATGTGACAAGTATTAACCAGGTGTAGTTGCAGCCACGGCCCAACTCTACCACCTCTAGGCCCGGCCCAGTTAATTTCCTCCCCTCTCTCTCTCTCTCTCTCTGTCCATACACACATGGATGATAGGAGGTAGATTCTCCGAAGGGACAGAAAAGAAAAGTTTGGCTCTTTGTTTTCCCAAAACCGAAGGGAAAAGAAGATAAGGGATAAAAGGAATTACACCAAACCTTGATAGAAGTAAGTAAACCAACATAACCAAGCCAGTGAAGCGACCAATCGAGATTGCACGTGCAATAATCTGCACCTAATCCTCTTCCGATCGGTCGGTGAGGTACTACTGCTGGTATGGATCGCCAAGTTGCCATTGCGAGAGAGTGCATGCGAAGAAAGCACAAGGCATATATGTCTGCACGATATCCGGCCCTCCCTCCTACAGTGACATTGATCGGATCCCGTCAATAGTGCGTTCCTCCATCGGATCCCATTAATCCAAGTAGAAGCACTGTCTCAACCCACCCAATTGATGATCTATTCATGTCGAGCGGACCACAGGAACGAACCATGCATCCATCCATCAGGTGATACATGTTGCAAGGGAGAGTGGTAAGAGAGAGAAAGGGATTTTACTAGCTGCCTACTGGGGTGAATGTCCAGATGCTACCTAGCTGAACACGCTCGTCTCTTTTCTTTGCGCATTGGTGTGTTCATCCGGAAAAGTGCCAGCAAATGCACCAATAAAACTAAAAGGTCAAAGTAAGCGGAAAAAACATAGTGCTTGCATTGGAAGCTGTTAGAGTTAGTAATCTTGTGTTCAGTTTAGAAGTCAAAGTCGTGTATAAGTCGAAGGTCATAGTTGTATTTGAATCGGAAGTCGTAGTCGTAGCCGAGCCCACTCCAAAGTCGTAGAGTAGGGTATAAAGGACAAAGTATTGTACCGATAGCAAAAAAGAGGGAAAATAGAGAGAGCGATCTGGGTGACCGTAGCGATTGGTGTGATCGAGAGAAAGAAATAAAGAAAAGAAGAGCGCTTTGGCTCTGGGATATTTATCGAGTTCATTGTGTTCACAGACGTGGTCGTAAACAGAGTTACGACCACGGTGTCGAGCGGAGGTGTCTGCAGGAGCAGCAGACGTGGTCGTAAGTGAGTCACGACCACGGTCACAAAGCGAGGAGGCGTGGTCGTAAGCGACCATGACGGGAAGACGTGGTCGTAAAGGAGTTACGACCACTGTCGTGGAGCAGAAGCTGTGGTCGTAAGGGTTACGACAACAGTAGTTGATAAAGCCTTCAGCGTGGTCGACAGAATCACTGCGTGGTCGTTATCGAGTTATGACTAAGGTGATCTAGCCTACTATGTGGTCGAAGGAAGTGCGGCGCATCGACGGTGAACGTGGTCGTAACTTCAGTCGTAACTTCAGCTGAAGTTACGACTACGTGGTCGAAGCAGCGAGACATGATCGGAGATGTCGCAACGTGGTCGTAATGACTATCAGGGTGGTCGGAGAACCAACAGAGTGGTTGTAGTGACAACAGCTTGGTCGTACGGCTCCTGGGAGTGGTCGTAAACTTCAACAAGTGGTATCAGAGCTAGTTGACTTCGGTTTTGAAGATCATGGGCGACAAAGCGAAGGCTCAGGGTGAGCTGATCTCCCTCTAGTACCCTCTCCTGATAACTGATAATTACCCGGTGTGGGCAATGAAGATAAAAAGCGAACATATACGTCTAGGGAGTCTGGGTGTAGTCGATCCGAAGGGGAAGGACAAGGAGGTGGACGACAAGGTGGATCAGACGGCTTCGAATTGTTTGGTTTGAGGCACTAGGGTTGAAACATCAAGGGAGAAATATGCTTGGTTTGAGGCAGACAAGGTACATCGATCGTTTACATTCGCAACCCATGCATGTCTATGGCTGTAGTTAAACTTGCGCTTTTTTCTTGGTAGGATTCAAATACTTGGGGCGACGGGAGTAGAAAGAGATGTATCTAGCACATATAGTCCTTTTTTTTTAATTAGAAATTCGCACAGAAGCGCGCGATCGTTGACGACAAGACACGTACGTGCGGCGGTGCGCCTCCAAATTGAAGTACGATCGAGTGGTCGCCATGCATGCGCGGAAAAAAACACAGACGCATGCATTGCAGGGGGGAGGCCAAATGCAAATTGCACATGCGAAGCTTGCATGCATCTCCCGTACGTTCCCCAGCTAGCTTTTAGCCTTTCTCTCTTTTGGCTAGCGGTAGAATTTCTCCTAATTGCTTCCTTCATCTTCACTGGCTAACTACTTCTTCCTCGTCCTTCCCTTCCCTTCCCTTTTGTATATACACACACACACACACACACTCTTCCCCTGCCTACATATACACTCGTCTTCGATTCCAGCTAGCTCCTCGCTCGCCCACGTACCTCCCGTCCCCAAGCCCAAACAAGAGCAGCAACAGCAATTTCGATTGATCCATCCATCCATCGAGGGAATTAACGTCCGCACAATGGGGGCCGGGGAGGGGATGAAGCCGGTGGCGGCCATGGTGCTCATCCAGGTCGTCTTCGCCGGCGTCAACATCTTCTACAAGCTCGCCGTCTGCGACGGCATGGACATGAGGGTGCTCGTCGCCTACCGCTACCTCTTCGCCTCCGCCGTCCTCGCCCCGCTCGCCTACTTCGTCGAGAGGTCCGTACGATACGTCGTCGATCCCGACGTCACTACTACTTGCTATATATACACGCGCGCGCAACCTCACGAGTGCTCCATCAGCTTGCAATGGTTATCTGGTTCCTAGCTAATTCATGCATGCATACATACTGCAGATTTCCACACGTACTCGCATGCACACATGCATATGCTTAATCCGAGATCCCTTTGAACATGCGTTCCTCTGGGTGGGTGGGTGGGTGCTTTATTTCAGGAAGAAGCGAACAAAGTTGACGTGGAGAGTGGTGGTGCTGTCCTTCATCTGCGGCCTCTCCGGGTGGGTAAACTTTTCTCGCTCTTCTCCTCTCCCCTTTCTCCAACGAGAATGAAAGCTTTGGCTTTGTTGCCTAGCCTGCCTGCCTGCCCGCCGGAATTTAGGTGCGATGCCGCTGCGCTTTTGTTTCGATTTCTCGACGGGCCACGAGGAAAGTTGGCTTTTTTCGACGGGGAGGTTGCCCTCATGAAGAAGCTAGCTAGCACATGCGACGCGTACGTGCAGCCACTTGAGTTGTGCTCATTTGGCCAATTAGCTTCTAGTTTTTTAATTTTGTTATTTTTAGGTTTTTTATCCTTTTTCTTTACGTTGTTGTTCGTATCGGTGATATAATCTTCTCTTAAAATCAATTATGCTAAAAAAGCTTTCACTAGTTACAGTACAAAAAAAAACTACTACTGTATACAAAAAGGTAGAAGCTTAAGCTTTAAAAAGATCAAATGAGTGCCCCTTAGACGTGACGTACGTGGCACTTGTGTCAGCAACCCAGCTAGCTAGCTTGTTAATTTCTCCTGGCCTAAAAGTCCTTTCCACTATCAGAAAGAAGCCCTAGCTTTACCATTGCAGATGCACTAGATGAATAATTCGATCGTCAGGTTGCACATTCCTAGATAGCCTCCCCTCCTATCAATGTCGACCTCGCATCCACTGCAGCTTGGAACGTATCATGCTCACTGCCTGCCTGCCTGCATCGATCAGAGCAGTCGTACGTACGGACGTACTACGCCTGTGATTCGTGACGCAACTCCGCTGAAAATTTGCCCGCGTCCATGCAGCTGCTCGCTGGCGCAGAACCTGTACATCTCCAGCATGAAGCTAACGTCGGCGACCTTCGCGTCCGCCATGACCAACCTCATCCCGGCCATCACCTTCGTCCTCGCCGTGCTCTTCCGCTACGAGAAGCTGGGGATCCGGACGGTGTCGGGGCAGGCCAAGGTGACGGGCACGGTGCTCGGCGTCGGCGGCGCCATGCTGCTCACCTTCTACAAGGGCGCCGAGATCACGCCATGGGCGCGCCACATCGACCTCGTCGCCAAGCTGACGCACCACGCCGGAGCCGCGCACCCGGCAGCCGAGTCGAGCAACCACGTGGTGGGGTCGCTGCTGGCCATCGGCAGCTGCTTCTTCTACGCGCTGTGGCTCATCCTGCAGGCGAAGCTGAGCCGGGAGTACCCGTTCCACTACTCGAGCACGGCGCTCCTGTGCGTCATGGGCACGGTGCAGTCCGCGGCGTTCGCGCTCTGCTTCGACAGGGACGTGGCGCAGTGGCGGCTTGGCTTCGACATCAGGCTCCTCTCCGTCGCGTACTCGGTACGCATGTACCAGTAGCTAGCAAGCAGTTGAGATGGTGACATTCATCGACTGACTGGATGATCACGTCCAAGTAATTAATGCAGGGCGTCCTGGGGTCTGGCGTGATGCTGGTGGTGCTTTCGTGGTGCGTGAAGCGGAGGGGTCCTCTGTTCGCGTCGGTGTTCAACCCGCTGATGCTGCTGGTGGTGGCCGTGCTGAGCTCTCTTCTGCTGGCCGAGCAGCTGCACCTCGGGAGCGTGCTGGGCGCGGTGTTCATCGTGATGGGGCTGTACGCGGTGCTGTGGGGGAAAGGCCGCGAGACGGCGACCGAGGCGGCCAAGGTCGGCGAGGAGGAGCCCATCGGCGTGGTGGTACAGCGTCCGCCCAGCACGACGACGACGGCGCAGTCCGAGGAATCGGACAGGTCGAAGCACGAGCAGCGGTCGACGAGATGAACTGGCCCCGGTGCTAGCTAGCTAGTGTAATGCACTATTACAACAAGGACAAGACACGATGGTCACTGCACTGCGGCTCGGTGTTACCAACACGTGAATAATTCCCGTGCAGATGCGTGCGTGCTTGGATTCTAATTGATTCTTCTTAGCGAGTAGCTATTACACAGCTGACTGAAATCTTTTTTATCTCTCAATCACCTGAAGTTACACTCTCAATCATCTGAAGTTACAAATCAGATTGCAACTTTAATTGATTGAGTTGCACTCTGAAATTGTAGGCGCTCAAGCCAGCGTGGGCGCTTTCTTGTGTTGTTCTCGAGTGTTGCTTAATACTAGCGGAAAACAATGGGCCGAGACTGGACGTGCTAAGGTTGGGCCTGCCTTCCTTACCAAGCTGGTCTCCAAGGCCCAGCTATGTACTTCACATCTTGTCATATTCTGCCCGAGTCCAAATCCAATCAATATTCCGTCCAAAGCTAAGCCCTTCCTCTCAAAGTATTTGTTTTTTTTCTTCTGGGAGACCCCTCTCTCAAACTACTACTATGTGCACTCACCTCCCGGGTCCTACAGGCTACCAGTATGTATATCTGTGCGAGAGAGAGAGAGAGAGAAGAGAGAGAGAGAGAGAGAAGAGTACTAGTATGCGTATCAGTGTATGTTCAAACGTGGAACATCAATTCAAAGTGGAACACAAGCTGGATCTATTCCTTTCGTAGGAGTGTTCTAGTGTCCAAGGAACATATGGGTTTATTATTATACATTAATACATCTATGCAGGAGTTCATACTCGTAGCAGTATAGTTGTAGGACGTATGATTGCTTAGATTCATTCGGTGCATGCGGTGATGACTGCAGATTATAGTAGGTGAAATTATACTCTAGTTGATGGTGATTTATTTGATATAACTAAAATTTAAAAAAATAATAGAAAAAACGAGTTAGCCCATCACAGACAATGCGAATGAATACGAGAAAAAAAGAACAAGCAAAAAAACTCAAAAAAGACAAAAAGCCAGAAAAAGACAACAGTGCAATTATCACGGATCTTGTATAACAAATCAAATTATATTCATCGAACTACGATTACAATTGGCTTAAATCAAATAAAGATATTACAACTCACTTTACATTAATAACGACAATACAAATTGCTGTGAATTTACAATTATCGATCCCCAACCAAATGGCCGTCTCACAAACCTAAATAACTACAACACAACCAACTGCGAATGAATACGAGAAAAAGAACAAGCAAAAAACTCAAAAAGACAAAAAGCGAAAAAGACAAAAAGGCAATTAATTAGAAAATTCAGAACTTTAATTGCATTGGTAGCATTTCATATAGGTATACAGTTAATCAGAAACTGTAAAAATTATTTGCATGTGTCCATATCATATAACAATTGCGAATTGTCGAACACCCCGAAGTAACACAATTTCAATTGCGAAATGTGCAAATATAAAGATACAAAAAAAGACCGAACAAAAGAAAATAATTAAAAGAAGAAATTACCGTCAGAGCCCTAGAGATTAGTTTCGGGCAGGGCAATCCGTTCACGGAGATGCCTGACCGTCTGGAAGCCAGTCGGCACTTTTCACAACCACAGGATCATCACTCGGCATAAACAAACCTGACATTGATCCAAATACCACAACAACCGGTCAAATACTTCAAATCCTAAAATATCACTCGGCCACCACCATAATGCTAAAGTAAAGAGACAGCACGGCATATCTAGGCGCCACAGCCCCAGAACGGACAACAAGGCATCGAGAAAGCGCCCGGGTTAAATTAATCTCGACGAGTATTTAATTACAGGCAACAATCCAAGCTGGGGGAACGACTTCACCTGATCCTACTTGAATCCAAATATATGGTTAAAGTCCAGGCAAGCATTCCTTTGAACAAATCTTCAGAGTAAATTTCGTAAAACAAGTATTTTTGGTATTAATCTAGTATCACACTGCATGAAAGAAATAAAGAGTATTTAAATCGAGCAATGGCTATAAGAGATAAGAGAAAAGAGATGAATGGCAACTGACGAAGTAGTTAGCCACCTGAGTTAATTAAGAAGGTGGGCAGAGGTTGCCTTGGCAGGTGACAAATGGGCAGGTTTGGGACCTCTGCATAAGAATAGAATGTAAGGAATCACAAGCTTCATCTGTGTGAACAGACCATACCAAAATATATCAACCAACATCCCGTTTTTCACGAATAGACTACTAACTCTATCAAAGTATTATATTCTCCACATGGGTAAGTATTAATTAGGGGGGAACCCACAAGAGCTGGACCAGCACTGGAGTGAGGGATCCACAGCCGCGCAGAACCCAGTATTAGTAAGTAGGCCAGAAGTGGGGGAGGCAGATTGCAAGTACCCAGGACTGGTCAGAGATCAGAAGCGGGGTACGCAAAGGCGATATATTACGCAGTTAGGTGTTGGGAGAGGGTCAGAAACCACCCCAGCCAACAGTTATGTCGCTTTCGGTGGGTCTGAGTGATGGTGTTACACCGCTCCAGGCTGGCGCGTGTGAGTAACTGGCTGAAGATATAATATACTGAGATAGACGTGAAAGTACTGTACTCTGATCTGGGCACCGCATCTAAGGAAATGCGGAGATCTAGGAGCCAACAGGATCAGAGTGGTGATGGGTAAAGTGATACAAGCTTGTGCAATGCTATCCAAATCATGAATTCATGCCTGTCTCCGGCAAGGAAGAATTACGGAAACTTACGGGGGTTTTTGCTGTTCATACGAATGTTCAGTAGTTTTCTAAATTAATAATCTGGAATTCTTTCAAAACCTAATAAACAAACCTTATTTTCTATAAGTCATGAGAAAGAAATTGAGGAAGAAAAAGAGGATAAGAATGAGCAAGAGATTGAAGATATGAATTGATATTCCTAAAAGTGTAAAGGATAAGCATTCTGTGCATTTTGCTAATAACGCTTGCTGAGTACTTCTGTACTTACTCTTGCCATTATCTTCCTTTGTTTACGAATATGTCAGTTCAGAGAATAGCTAGGGCAGACGGAATCAACTTGGATGGAATACTATGGGCTCGGATTACAATGGGTACAGGGCGGACACTCCGGGTGGAGGTTGGATGAAGATTGTGATATTCGAGCCTTTCGAGACTGTGTAATAAACTTTAGCCTTACGTGGCGATATTCTTATAATATCGTGTTTTATCTCTAATTATTGTTCTACTGCAACACTCTGATAGACTTATTATTCGTTAGAGCGATGTTCTATCGGCTAAAACGAATCATAATCTGTTGACTAGCGTTTTTACCCTATAGTAATAACGCGGATCATCGCAGTCAGATTGCTTCTTTCATTTGCTGGAGGACGTTACTAATCCTAAACTATTCTAGCATCCGATCCTAGCCATATAATAATACTCCGTATATTATAGGAGGAAGACTCTCTGTCCCCCGAGAGTATCCACGCGTCAGCCACCTGCAAAACAGCCCGCAAAGATTTAGTAATTACGTTTAGGTCCCTGGTTTTCACAAAAAGGTCCTTAGATTCTTGCGAAAAAACCCCTACACACTTTTTTGCTGGGTAGCAACCCGCAGTTTCCCGTAATTACAAACAGACCCTTATTTCTTCCAAAAAGACCCTTGATTTTTTGCGAAAACCCCCTCCACTCTTCTTTTATTGCGAAAAGGCCCTCACTTTTTTTTTGCAAAAACCCTATGTTTTCTTTTTCCTGCGAATTTTCGCCACTTTTACTTCGGTTTACATGATAGCTGACGTGGCGTGGCGCCACGCCTACGTGGCTAGTTAAGTAAAGACACGATCGATCGATGCTCAGATTGCTTCTTTCATTTGCTGGAGGACGTTACTAATCCTAAACTATTCTAGCATCCGATCCTGGCCATATAATAATTAAGTAAAGACAC
Source organism: Bonia amplexicaulis (assembly GCA_036346245.1). NCBI lineage: Eukaryota > Viridiplantae > Streptophyta > Magnoliopsida > Poales > Poaceae > Bonia > Bonia amplexicaulis. The sequence continues at coordinate 28,024,612 of CM070744.1, forward strand.
GATCGATCGATGATGCTTGTTCCCCTGCCGGACTAATTAACAATGTTAAACATAGCTTAGCATCAGATACGCCCGATCGAGAAGAAACAAATAAACAAAAAGAAACCACAGGTGGTGAAATGCTCCTCCAACATAGAGCATATCACATATTCTTGGCACTTGGATGCTCTCTGAGTCTCGGTCTCCTCTCCCAGGTGGTGAAATCTTGCTGGTATTATTTGAGCCAGCAGCTTCCTCTCTTAACTTCTGCTCCAAACTAGCTTATTTGAGCTTCTTCCTCTTGATTCTAGTTTTTTAATTCTATTTTTCTGGTTTTTTGTATTATTTATGACGGTATAATATTTTTGTTTTTTAACATTTAATTATACTAAAAAAGTTAAGAGCATCTGCAACAGACAGCCAATGTGCTGGTTGCTGCCCCATGGATGAAGTTTTAATATCTTCTTTGAGAAGAATTCAGTGCCTTTGGGTGCTGATAAGCATGACAGATTGCGACATTGTCGACGTTATCTGTAGGGCCATCTCAATCACTCGTGCGCGTTCGTCGTGCACCTGGCTTCTTTGGTTCGCAACTAGTATTTATTCAGCATCAAAGAACCAACGCCAAATGTTCTTATATATCCTCTGGGTTTGGGTTCTTACATGTTTATTTGATTTGTTTGTTTCCACGTGATTTCATATGTATATAAGCATCTGTGATAGTGGTCGCACAGGCAAGGTTTTTTTCTTTGCCGCATGCAGTTTCCAACAGTGACTTTAAAGGATCATGTGCGAAGGTCTACAGTTTGGTTGTGATTAATCATCGTCATTTTGGATAAGTGAAAATTCAGAATTTATAATTTTGTAGATTTTTTTGGACAGTTTGCAGAGGCAACGGTCTGACCAGTCAGCTTGTGTTGCTTCGGCTTAAATGGATGATTTTGGGGAGTTGAGTCACGTGATGATTTAGTTTGACCTTGGTTCTGCATATGCGTGACATGATGCATGTTTCAGCTAACATGATCAAGTTATAAAGAACTTGTTTCTGAAATAATTTCTTAGTATTTAGATGTGCAGGTGCGTTTGGAGTCAATCGTAGTCAATGCCGACGATCGGGGTTACGTTCATAGAGGAGTTGAGATCGAAAACGATCAAGGATGTCGGTTAAGAAGGCTAAGCTCAAGTATGGCACAAAGAAGGTGGAAATATTAAAGAAAAGTTCAAGTGATGGGTTGTACCATATGGCTTGATCAATTCAAAGTGATGTGTGGTTCGATGGAACAGAAATATAAAAGACTTACTAATGTGTGGTAAACCAGTGCTGTAAGCATGATGATTGCTTTAACCCTTTATGTACACTGACTTTCATTTGCTTCATTTGCTTACGAGCCTATTACAGATGATCTTTAGCGGCTGATCAAACCTTTTCCTCAAATACCATCTGATTCAATCTGATTGCAAATCCATAATCGTGGTGCTGACAATCTTAACACCGCCGAACTGAAAAAGGTGATCAGATTTTTTTTCTTTCATCGGGAAAAGGGAACTCCATGAAAGAGAATATTTAGGTCTATGCCAGTATCTGACTACTTTGATCGATAAGCACGAACTCACATCACACTAGCTAATAATAGCATCTGAGATAAAAATCTTGAGATATTTTTGCCACACCTTTTCCTTGCATGATGTGGAAAAGGTCTCCGGTGTTATAATGTTTTCTGCTTTCTTATCCTGAGCTTTTTGATGGTTACACACACTCACCTGCACAGAATTTCTAAGACAGATATTTAGAGTTAATAAAATATTATTTAAAGAAAATGGTAAAGATCATCGATGGAAAAAATCAAAATACAAATTATCCTAACCAAAAATATCTTTAAATAATGTAGAAAAATTACAAAATAATTAAACAAAATATAATTTTAACTTTATGACCCATCATGTAATTTCAGAAATAGCCATTGTATTGTTCCTTATAATCATTTTGCTAACTTGTTCAAACTTTTATACTAACCAATTTAAAAAGCTTAAAATTTTTTCCTTTATTATGTTAATCTAACCAACACTATCTACAAAGATTTTAATATGTAAAGTTCTTCATTTTTAAAGGTTCTGCTATCTACATTTCACAAAAGCATAATCATTCAATAAACTATTTGGAATTTGCCGATTTTGAAATTGAGAGAGAGAGAGAGAGAGTGGGATACTGAACACAACTCACATAGGAATGAGACCTCACCGTAATGCCGTGCGTTTCGTACCTCCCTGCTCGCCATGTCACCATCCAACTCGCCGTGTCACTTTTCTGCTTACCTGCACCGCCTTGAGCCCTCACTTTGCTCTTAGAGTGCACATGTAGTCCTGATTTAGGAATTGATTTGCCTTTTCGTTAGCCACCGTCGTCGGCCACCACTGCACACCATGTGTTTCCTCTCCCTTCACTTGGCCGTCCCACGTGCGGCCATTGTGGGCTTGTGCCACTACGACGCTACCTCGTATCTCCCATCTAGCCAGCTCCCTCATCCTCCACATGCGCCCCGCCGCTGCCGCCATTTAGGGTTAAGACTTGAATGACTGGTTGGGGCTTTGAGGAATTTAGGCTGTGATGGGTCTGATGGGCATAAAGAAAGCTTTAGTGGGGTGAGAGAGAGATGTGGATTGGATTGAGCTGATTTATATTTTTAATGCAAATATGTAGTCTTTTGGCTTAGTTAAGAGTATATATATATTATATCTAGTATATACCGTATTTTTGCATAAAAAACGATAGGTGTGTTCAGCTCGACTGGTCGTGTTTCTGAAAAGGCCACAAGGTTTAGGCCGTATTTTTGCATAAAAAACGATAGGTGTGTTCAGCTCGACTGGTCGTGTTTCTGAAAAGGCCACAAGGTTTAGGCATTTCTGTCTCCAAGACCTTTTCTGCTGTTTCTGCATTAGCCCTTTAGCAGAGGCAGCAGATCTAATATTTCTGCATATAGACCTGCTAGTGCTCCAGCGCACGAAATGTTTTAGGCTGGTTGCCTTGCCTGCTGCATTTCCTTGTGGCTGTCCTTGTCTTTCTGCACCACAAAGTTACAGAACAGAATTATGGTAAAAGAAAAGGAAATAAAACCTAAACAAGTGTTAATGACAGCTGAGAATTAATGCTAGCAAGTGTAAATCAATATGTGGATGAAAATTTTAGGTCATTTCTTTTTCAGAAGAGCACCTAAGAGCATTTCCCGGATAATAATCATGTAACTAGCTGAATTCGCTTCGCAATTGCGTAGCTCGATATTATAATACATATACTTATATTTAAAAATAGAGTCATATTTCTTAGACAACTCTAATATTTTTTTATTAAAGATACAATTGTATTTCTTATACAACTATAACAATTCTTGTATTTAAATCTGATTAATCTGAACTGTTATAATGTAGACTTGTTATAATCAACGGTATAAATCTTTTTCTTTTTCACCAATTAATGTGCTAATTCCTAGTTTCGAGAGTGTACGAGGTGTTTTTTTACTTTACTTTACTTTTAACAGGATAATAGAAGTATATAGATAGGTAGATAGATTGCCTCCTCCGTCCACCGAAAAATCTCCTGTCAAACAGGAAGATTCAGAGTCAATCCATTCAAAATGTGGATGGTGAGGTACATATATAATTGGATGTAAAGGTGTTGAAATGATCAGATGAATGAAGTACTTGTGCTGGTAGGATGGTGAGGTACCAACTGTTTTGTTCATCCATAAAACAGACAGATGGCTACGGAAAACCGCCTTCTCTGCTCGCAGTTGCAGCTTGTCGTTTTGGACTGGACCAGCCAGCAGTCGCTTGATGACCCACACCGCATTCAGTGCTGAAACTCCGTACAAGCACAATCCAAATTCATCTGCCCATTCTCAAATATCGGTTTTGCTATTGTACAATTTAAAGTTACAACTTATTAATATATATCCTCTTAAAATTACACTCTCGGTCACCTAAAATTACATATAAAAAGTGATTAAAGATAAAAGAAAAAATAATCGCCGAGTAATAGTCATTTGTGTGTGTGTTTTGTACTCTTCACTTCAGTGTTACCATTAGCCCAACTGCCATGATCTCCGCATTCTCAAATAACGAGGAATCAAACAAGATGCACATTTTTTCAGTTGTAGCGATTCATGTGTGTTCAGCAGCCGTGACTAGTCATGGCCTTCCCAGATTTTTTTGGTATTCTTAGTGCACTCCGCGTCAGATTATGCTTCGCAAAGTATGCCGCTACAGTGGAAAGTGGATCCTGACTTTTAGATTTTTTGTTGTTGCTACAAAAGTTGCTGATATGTAGAACTAGTCGTGAAAACACTTCGAGAGCAGAAGTCTTCAAGCACATAATATACACACACAACTTGTACTTCGAGAGCAGAAGTGGATCCGTGATTGATTTATCATATCTAATATATTATATATCATTATAGTAACACATATCTAAAAGTAACAAGTCTTTCTGTCTTTGAATTACTTTTAGATATGTGTTAGTGTGATTAAGATTTTTCCTCCATGATTGATTTATCATGCATACTATACTATATATCATTGTACTAGCACGCATCTAAAAGCAATTCAAAGATAAAGAGGTTTGGTGCCCAGACACCATGGTGCCCCATTATATATATATATATATATATATATATATATATATATATATATATATATATATATATATATATATATATATATATATATATATATATATATATACTATTATAAAATGTGAGTTGGTGGTCATCGGTCCGTTCTTCTTCCTCTCTTCTCAGCCATCCGATCAAAGATTAGCCGTCCAGATCTGCATGTAGGTAGTTCTTTCGCTCCTCGTAGAAAAGGTCGGGCCGATGCGTGGGCCATGCTCCTCATCTTCTCTCCCCCCGCATCCTCCGCCTCCGACTTACTTGACAGATTTAAAAAATTTTAGAACATGTTTGTATACATATTCTAAAATTTTTTACCACCCGTAAGTTTTAAAACATGTAGTATAATAAAATTTAAAAATCCGTAGCAATGCACGGGGATTCAGCTAGTATATATTAAAGGGACACCATGATGTCTGAGCACCTGAAAAAATTTGGAATTTTTCAAATGTCGAGTTTAACTTGTTTACTAACTAGAGTTGTTTTTTTATGATAGTTTGATTGCATGTATATGTTGATTTTATATAAAATCAACAAAGTATATGATAAAAAATCGTTGAAAAACTTTGAATTCAGGAATATAAATATATTAGCAAAATACGCCAAAAACTATGTGCTCTCTTTATAATTTTTTCATGTGGTTGCTGCTGGAGCATCTTAAAATTAGTATATAAGTATATATAAGGTGATAAAGAAATATGTTAAATTTGCTTCTATGATATGTCATAGGTAGAACTAACTACACCCAAGAGATAAATGTATTCTCTCTATATATACAAAACCGAAGGGTCTTTTCCCAAATTCACTGATGTGACGGTGCTGTCTGGGGCGGAATCCCCGGTCTTAATATAGGAGTATTGAGAAGCTTGAGAAACCAAACAAAAAGCAGTAAATGAGAATCTATGAAAAACCAAAGCGAAGGAAAAGAGGAAAAAATTGGGCACGCAGACGCAGCGCAGAAGGCGGTTTCCATCCTGGCCCCTCTATCCTATTTTCTTCACGCATTTTTGTCCTCGCTTCCTTCATTTTCCTGATCGAATACGGACGGATAATATATTTACCATATTTGTTTTCATATTTTTTTTCAGATGCGGATACGAATACAGATACCTCAGATATGAATACAAATACAAATAATATCAAATACAGATACGAAACGAATACGATCGTAAATATTTATCGGAACATGAAAACCCCTTAAACTATACATCCAAAATCAATAAAAACACATAAATAGTTTATCTTATCAAAATATTAATGAAATCTAAATAAGCATAAGTATTTTTATCCACAATAGTCATACCATTGTACAGATTTTAAATCTTCAAATGGCAGTTAATTTTTTTCTAAAGTCCTAAATAATTTTTAATGGATTTCTACCATTTACATGTGACTAATAAATTAATTAAGAATTTAAATTTGCATCAGAATGATTTAAATGGCAGTACATCAATTTAATCGGTACAAATTTTAATCTACCGACAATACTAAATTTATTTTTAATAAACATAAATATTTGCTAGTCATGTTTGTAATTTAATATGACTAGGGAACCTAATGCCTAATAGTAATGGAGACTTATGGCTTGGTTAGGTAGTGGGCTGGTGGCAGAGGAGATGAGAGAGGCTGGTTTGGGTTGGTTAATATTGGGCTGAAATTCCGGATATCCGATTTTGTATTATCCGGATAATCCATATTCGTATTCGCCAAATATTATACCTAATGTATATGTATCCATTTTCGACAAAAAAATTTGTATTTGTTTTCGATCCGAAAATTATCAAAAAAATCTGATTCATTACTGTCCGTATTCGTTTTCATTCAGATGGATCAAAAACAATCGGATCCATTTTCACCCCCCCTTCCACCTTAGATCTCTTCTTAAATCCGATCGACCCATCGCTGATTCGCTGCACCCCTGCCACGCCTACCACGCCGCATTCTCTCTTTCTTGCGCGCCCACCCACCTCCGCACACACTAGCAACTACTAGTGTTCTTCGTGAGCAATTACAAGTGTTCTTCTGTTTCACCTTTCGATGGTTCTTGTGTGGAAACCCGGATCTTCTTGAGGGCTTTCCAAGGTTTCTGAGGCAAACAACGGAACTGACCAAGATTTGAGTGGAAATCTTGTTTACCTTCCCTTCAGAGAAATTCCTTTCAAGTTCTCGGCCGTGGGAGGACGTTGCCGGTAAAGTTCTGAGGTGTTGGCGGTGAAAAGTTGGCGTCTTCCTTGTGGTATTACTGTTCTCAGAGTGAAGAAGAATTCCGTGTGGAAAGGTTTGGGGATCTTGCCTAAGGAGGAGAGAAGTGGAGCTTTCCTAGGGTTCTGAGCTCTGGGCATTGGCCGTTCGATTCGGGGTGCATCACTGGTAAGAAAACTGTGTCTTCCTCCAAATTGCTCTCCCCCTTGCACTAAAGCTTTGATTTTGCAACTAACTAACTAACCCCGGCAGGAAATTTCGGATGAATTTGAGGCTTTGTGTGCAAGACCTCAGCCTCAACTTCTTTTTAGCGATTTTTATTCCGTGCCAATTGCTTTGTTTCGTGACGTTGAGTTTCTTTGCTTGATTTGGGCAAAGCTGTCTCCTTTCGATTTGAGTTTTTTTTTTCACTCCACCGTTTCTTAGATTCTAGCAAAGCCTTCCCCTGTGAAGTTAAATATATATGTACTCATGTTAACACGAGTCCTCAACGTACTCGTTAATCCACAACGCGCAAATTCAGGCTTGCAACCAAAAGAAACAAGGTTAATTTTGCTGACCATGGATGTTCTGAAATTAGGTCTAGTCTAATAAGGTGTTCTGTTGGCCTTTCACTGTCAGAGAAGAAGTGCCCCATTTGGTGATCTTTATATCAAGTATACGACATGAACGACTAATTAAGTGAGAGTCCACTGGCCCTAGGCAAAGCTCTAGATTATTCAAGTGGGAATAGTATACTCTAGGTTGGACTTGACTTACATCACACGATTGGAAATGCTCTGCCATTTCACTGGTTCATTATTAGATCTCAACACGCAGCATATCTTCATACATACAAACAATCGCTTTTGAGCGTGGTTAATTTAAAAACTATAATTCTGGCAGCTTTGACGTTTAGATTGCCTCTTCTTGTTATCCATTACATATCTTTCTTTTTTTTTGCCATTCAGGGTTGTGGGGTACTGCTGTGAATCTGTGATGGTCTTTGTCTGCGATACATCAAGAAGTTTTATCTTCAGATAGGAACATAATGTAAGAGAATCTATGCTAGGTTATATTGTGTTGTATATTGTTCATTGCAGTGCCTTTTGAGCTTATTTCAGAAGATTTTGATGACTGTGCTACTTGTGAATTGCAGCTTGTGCCTTTTCTGCTGGTGTCGAGTGCCGTGATTGGTTACTCCAGGCTGACATCACATCTAAAGATGTCTTTTCAAAGCATACTTCGTGATTTCAGGGAGAGCTTTGGAAATTTATCAAGGCGGAGTTTTGAGGTGAGAATTTCAAGCATCCCAGGCCTTTCAGGTCATCATAGAGGAAAGTCTCTTGGATCTTCAAGTGGGCTGCAGGATAGGCTAGTGGTAATTCAGCAAAGCAGGTGGGCTAGCCTTCCTCCTGAATTACTTCGTGATGTGATGAAAAGGTTGGAGGAGGATGAGAGCAATTGGCCATCCCGCAAGGATGTTGTTGCTTGCGCTTCCATTTGCAGAACTTGGAGAGAGATGTGCAAGGATATAGTGAGAAATCCAGAATTTTGCGGAAAGCTCACGTTTCCGGTATCTCTTAAGCAGGTAATGAGTGAATTCAATCTGAATGCAGCTTGAGTTTCATGAAATTCTATTGGGTTCACAAATATTAGTGAGGGTTAAACCTTGTGCATCACATGCGCTTTTTTTCAATTACCATATCATTTTTTTCCTCTTAATAAGAAAGACCTGCATTGAAATATTCTGTTCAAGTTTGCCCCCATAATTTCGTAAAAGTATCCATCTTTTCTGGTTGAGATATGCTATTTCCTTATCCCTTATCACTTGGTTGAATCTCTCATGCACAGCCTGGACCTCGCGATGGAGTAATCCAATGTTTCATAAAAAGGGACAAGTCGAAACTAACTTATCATCTCTACTTGTGCCTTAGCTCTGGTATGTTTATGTTGCACTTTTCCCATTAATCTCCTAATCAACAGTTTTTCATTAAATGTTAACACCCAGTAATTAGATAGGGCCATCGAACGTACAGATTGGAAAGTACAGAAAATTTTCTGTCATTACCCTTGTAGGTCGTCAAATCTTTGTCGTAACGTTTAAAAGTGACAATTTTTTTTGTCTGTTCTTGTGTAAAAACTCCTGGCAATAATAACAGTTTTCAACCTAATGCTCGGTGGAGAACTTTGGTGGTCATTTTCAGTAGTTTTGAAAACCTTGCTCTAGTATGGAGTTTCAGTTTCTTTGAATTTCAAAAGCGGGAAATACTTGAGGCGCATAGAGTAGCATACATCAGTACAACTTGAAGAGGAAGACTTGTGAGGTGCACGGAAATTTTGTAATCAAGTACCGAGTAAAGCATCTAAATTAATGCTTAAATAGAACATTTATTTTCATCATCCGCTACATAAGTCACATGTATGATGTTTCTGCTTGTCGATTCATTACTACCATTTTTTGAACGACATATACTAGCTCCATTGTCTCTTTGAAAGCAATATGTTTTTACTGAACATTGCAGTTATTCATGCATATCTATTCAGTACTACCATTTAATGAATTGAGCCTGCCACTCATTGCTTGCCACTTCTTTTCTTTCCTGCAGCTAAAAGTTATGCTGCTTCAGTCCATTACATACAAAATGATTTTTAAGTTCAACTAGAGGTGTACCGTGCCATAGTTGCCTGTTTCCCGTTGTATAAAAGCCTTCAGCCCCGCAATGAAATTGTAGAGATGACCTATTACGTTAGCAAATCTGCAAGCAAATTTGGTGCAGAGCTTTAAGTAGTATTATTTTACTACAGTAAGAACAAAATAAATATTACACTAATCATTTCAATTGCATCTTGCAGCTGTGCTCGATGAGAATGGGAAGTTCCTACTAGCAGCTAAAAGGAGTCGGCGAACAACATACACTAACTATGTCATTTCTATGGATTCTAAAATTATCTCCCGATCAAGTAGTGGCTACATTGGAAAGTTGAGGTAAAGTTTCCTTGATAACAATATTCCTTTACCCCCATTTTCACTTGGATGACCTTGGTCGTAAATGCATGCATGTAAATCTAACATCATGACACCGCAGGTCAAATTTCCTTGGCACCAAATTTATCATCTACGACACGCAGCCTCCATACAATGCTGGGACACTTTGCTCACAAGAGCGGACGAGCCGCCGGTTCTCCTCTAGGAAAGTTTCCCCAAAAGTTCCGACCGGTAGCTACCCCATTGCGCAGGTGAACTATGAGCTGAATGTGCTCGGCACCCGGGGGCCAAGGCGGATGCAATGCGCTATGCATTGCATCCCAGCATCAGCAGTAGAACCTGACGGCACTGTGCCTGGCCAACCTAAAGAGCTCCTCCCGAGGTTATTCGAGGAGTCCTTCCGCAGCACAACAACTTCCTTCTCCAAGTACTCCAGTGCAGATCATTCCACAGACTTCAGAAGTTCTCGCTTCTCTGAGTTTGGGGGAGGGACTCTGCAAGATGGCGATGATTCAGACAAGGAGAGGCCTTTGGTTCTCCGGAACAAAGCACCGAGGTGGCATGAGCAGCTGCAATGCTGGTGCCTCAACTTCCGTGGCCGTGTCACGGTGGCTTCAGTTAAGAACTTCCAGTTGATAGCTGCTGCACCGCAGCCAGCTTCTGGAGCAACTTCTGAGCCTTCACAGCCAGCGCAGCCTGCACAGCAGCAGCCCCAGTCTTCACAGCCCTCCAGTTCATCTTCATCATCCAACCATGATGCAGTGATCTTGCAATTTGGCAAAGTTGCAAAGGATGTGTTCACTATGGATTACCGGTACCCGTTGTCGGCCTTCCAGGCTTTCGCCATCTGTTTGACCAGCTTCGACACCAAGCTGGCCTGTGAATAGATCAGTAGAATAGCAACCAGATCGGTACTCTATTCAGAACCTAAGATGTATGTGTCAAGTAGAGGAGCATTCCCTTTCTGTGTTGTGCACATGTTGTTGATCCAATCCCAGTGTGCTTATTAAAACTATATAAAGGGTTGAGGTGCAGATGTTTTCTATGCCTGTATTTTACGTTGCCTGGGCTATGCAGTTGGAACGAGTTCAACCAGATCACATCAGAAGAAATATATGGAGTCGTAGGTTAATTACTGCTACTAGCTGAACAGAAAATGGCCCTTGCGGCTGTGCTAAAAGTCTGAAAGACGAAGGGGAGGGGAGGAACAGAAGGTAAAGAAAAATCTGCATTTTTTGCGTGGTTGAGTTGTCTAGATCTGAATTGGGGGCGAGAGGGAGACCCTTCATGCAGCATTATTTATACCCAGAGAGCAATGTCCAGTCATTACTAGAGATGTAACCGAGCTAGTGACTGACTGATGCTGCCAACTGTCTGAGGCCTGCCTTGTTGAGTAACCAACCAGCCGATTGGTCATCAACCTAACAGCCCTCCTAATAATCAATCAACACAATCCTGCAGCATTTGTGTTTCCTCGTAGTAACATGCCACTGCATCCATGCAGCATCACTAGTACTCGCTGTCTTGGAGCTGTTAACTACGCTAGTCGATGGATGGCATGGCAGTATCATCGGCTTAATGCACCTAGCTAATACTAGCTAATATAGGGTAGTACTATTTTTGTCATGACATCAAAACTAAATTAAATTAAATTAGCGACCAAACCGCTGCCATTAGCTAGCTCTGCTGGCTTGCCGCGCTGTTTAAGTGGGGTTAACTAAACTAGCACTCCACTAATGCTAAACAGAGCGGCGTTGATGAGGGGGATTTGATTTGTTCATTTGTTTTAGACGAGTCGCAACGTGCCGCATTCGCTCGCACGAGATCTTTCATGACGACGACGACGACGGGCTGACACATACCTTTTTGTCCGGTTCAGATTCCTTTTGACACGTCAGGTATTCGATTAAGAGAAACGAAAAAAATACTGTCCTAAATAATACAAAAAATTGTGTTTTAAATAGCTTTTGACCTGTGAAAATAAAAAAAAATGTAGACGCGGTCCCGCTGCTTGAAACGGAGCCCAACCTTGTGCGCCCTCAGTGTCGTGTTAGGAAGTGACGGCGAAGCCCAACAGCTCCACGTGTTAATTTGTGTGGATGATGTCAGCAACGGACTCGACAAATAGAAATAGTGTGTCGATCGGTTCCTCCAAATTCCACGACTACAAGTAAATGCTTAGAGTTTAGCCTCCGAGAGTGACATATTGCTAACTGCACGTTAGAAATTAATGCATTTTTAATTCTAAAAGACGTAACTAAGCACACGGTGGAAGGGAACCGGTATGATTTATGAGTGTGTGCGCATTCTAGTTTTAGCCTTCAAAGCTAAGACTTCTTTTCTTTTTTCAGCCTTTTAGGTTTAGTTTTTATTAATAATTATTATTTATTAGATTAATAAAGGCTAACTAAAAGCTATAAACTACAGGTTGAAAAAGAGGCCCTAAGGGCGCCATCATTGCCCTGTTCCGAGGCCTAGTCGTCAAGTTTGGGCGCTGATTTCTTCTCTTTCTCCTTGCGTGAGCTTCCAACACCGCATCAAGCTTCGGCTTTCTGATTAATTATGCAAGTAGCTAGAGATGAAGAAATGGATTAATTATGTAAGTAGTTAGAGATGAAGAAATGGTTCGTGTTCAAAGTGTTGACTGGCTATATAGTTACATGGCATTCAGTTTAGCGATGATTTATAGTTTTTTTTGCTGTTCTTGATAAAGATAATACAAAGGGTACAGAAGAAAAGATAGAAAAACAATAAAATTAAGGAACAGTAAATTAAAAGTTAAGAGTTGAGATCGAAAATTATTAGTCTATCGATCTGACACTTGATTTGTACCAGTAACCTTGCGGAGATTTCAAATGGGGGTACGAGTGCCAAAAAACTATAAACGAAGTCTCAGCAGAAATACTTTTTTTCTACACACCAATAGCGTAATATATATATATATATATATATATATATATATATATATACATATAAGACATGTTGCTATTACTAGAGTAAGGGGAGGGCCAGCACAGCAGCGCAACAGGCGGGGCCAGGGAGACAAACCATTATTATATTATTCCTTGGCGTCCCCCGACCCGCAGCGCTCTCGTGCTTGAAGAGAAGAGAAGAGAAGAGAAGAGAAGAGGAAGAATAGAAGACGACGACGACGACGAACCAATCCAATCAACCCGTTCCTGTTTCCTCCCCGCCGCCTCCCCGTTAACCCTAGCTCGCTTTGCATGCGACCCACAATGCCGCCCACCGACTCCTCATCGGCGGCCGCGCCGCTCACCTCCTTCGGCCGCTCCATCCTCTCCCTCCGCCGCGACCATATCCCCTTCCCACCCGCCGATCACCACCACCACGCCCACGCCAACTCCTCCGACCTCGAGATCGACGCCTTCCAGCGCCACGCTGCCGACATCCTCCTCGACCTCCTCCCGGACTCCTCTTCCGACCCCGCCGCCCCGGAGATCCTCTCCCTCGCCTGGACGCGCCGCCTCCTCGACTCCTTCCTCATCTGCCTCGAGGAGTTCCGCGCCGTCCTCTTCTGCTGCGGGGCAGCCGCCGCCGCGCGCCCCCCGCTCGATCGCCTCCTCGCCGACTTCTTCGACCGCGCTGTCAAGGCACTCGACCTCTGCAACGCCCTCCGCGACGGCCTCGACCTCATCCGCCAGTGGCGCAAGCACCTCACTATCGTCGCCGCCGCGCTCGCCTCCGCCGACCCCGCTGCGCCGCTCGGGGAGGGCCAGATCCGCCGCGCCCGCAAGGCGCTCACCGATCTGACCATCCTCATGCTCGACGACAAGGACGGCGGCGGCGGCGGCGTCGTGGGCCAGCGCAATCGATCCTTTGGCCGCGGGAACAGGGACGGCCATGGGCACGGCCACGGCCACCACCGCCGTAGCAGCAGCGGCGGCAGCTCAGGGTCCGGTTCCGGCTCCCATATCAGGTCGTTGTCGTGGAGCGTGTCCCGCTCCTGGTCCGCCGCGCGCCAGCTGCAGGCAATCGGAGGAGGCCTGCCGGTGCCCCGCGCGCACGACATCACCGCCACGGGAGGCCTCGCTTCCACCGTGTACACCATGGGCGCCGTGCTCTTTGTCGTGTCCTGGGCGCTTGTGGCCGCCATCCCGTGCCAGGACCGCGGCCTCCAGGCGCACTTCTCAGTGCCCAGGACCTTCCCCTGGGCCGGCTCCGCCACAGCGCTCTACGAGCGCATCCTTGAGGAGTCCAAGAAGAGGGAGCGCAAGCACTCGTGCGGGCTGCTCAAGGAGATCCACCAGATCGAGCGGTGTTCGCGTCAGCTCATGGAGATCACTGACGCTTCACAGTTCCCCTTGGCTGAGGAGAAGGATGCTGAGGTGCGGGAGGCCGCGCAGGAGCTTGTGCAGGTGTGTGAGTCCCTCAAGGACGGGCTCGACCCTGTTGAGCGGCAGGTGCGGGAGATGTTCCACAGGATTGTGCGCACCCGGACAGAAATCCTTGACAGCTCGAGTAGGCCGCACAACACCGAGTGAAGACGTAGACAAAGAGGCATGGTGCAGTTGCTTGTTGTGATGCCGCTTGATTGAACTTTGTGTGAAATGCAGCCGCACCACCGATTGAAATGAGGTAGCTTTTCTCTGCATAAGTTAGCAACTACATATACATGTGTCTGCATGAAGGCTTGCCTTTCTGATAAATCAAGTTCGTTATTTTTTTTTCTAGTTGATTTTTTTCTTTGTAGCTTTTGAATCCTTACTTGGGCAGTGCTTCGTACTAATGGTATAATATTATTGTTTCATTCTTCGCATCTGGTTTGGTTTGGTAATGTTAAGCACTTTGGTGATTGATTTGTGTTCATGATTAGTCTCTGGAATAATCGAACAGACTTATGGTGTGATGTGAGTGAGAGTAATTCATACGGTCCGAAGGGCCAGTTTAGAGCTTGTCAGGTGATGCTTCTGGTATGATCAGCATTTTGTGCCCAACAAATGTATATACTACATAATCTGCAAAGAAAGAAAACAACATTTCTTTGATTAATGCACATGCATTTTGGTTGGCTTAGTAAAAAAATGGTTTCTTTTGTCCATCTTTTCTTTTTTCCCCTGTGTGTGTTTAGATTTGAAATGGACACGTCTAATGTGCCCTCAGTCGATGGTCATCAATAATGCAAAAAATAAAAAGAAAAACCAAATGGAAGGAACATAATCCCATTTGGGATAATTAGGTAGTACATCCTTTGTGTAGAATAAATTAACGATGATGTTGTTGTGCCCGGGGTCGTTCTTATTTGCTTCGGCTAATGGGTTTTAGCTGAAAATGAATGGTAATAACTGAAAGAAGTGACTTTAAGAAAGAGGACACGAGAGGTGAGAAAAGTGAGGAAAAGATACGTGCGCGTGATGGGAGCGAGAGGATTGGGGGTGCGTGATGCACCTGTGACCCACTGCCTTATCCCCGAAGCGAGACGGTTGTGAGAGGAGTGGAGAATCCAGATGTTCATATTGGCTTTTGGCTATTCCAAGCAAAAGCTACTACGAATAGGGCCATAATTTAGATGATCGTTGTGGCGATGAGCTGTTTGGGTCAACCTTACTTGGTCCTGTATTCAAATTTTATTGTATCTGCATACATATGCTATTCTTATGCGCGCATTATCAATAGAAGAAATTTTGCTTTGTTGGCAATGATACTGTCTTCCACAGTGCTAGGTGGAAATTTTAGTATTTTTTATGCTCATTTGATTGACATACCTCGAAAACTACAGTACACATCTAGACTTGTTATAAGCAATTCTATTTACAATGTTGTTTGTATGAGCCTAGTAGGGATAGTAAGTCAGATATAATTTTGCGATGTTATTCTCTTGATTTATAATTTTAGATTCGGATAACCTGGAGAGCCATTTAGAAAAAGGTCACATTTTCATACGCCACTCCATGAGATGCTAGGATGCTCCAACTCGAAACTATATAGCTACTGCTACAGACTGTTTTGCAAATAGGGAAAGGCAAAAGTAAATAATGTGCAGCGCCACTGGTTTTACATGATTGAAAGTGCACCGTACCAAAAAGGCAATGTTATGGCACTGTGTTACTGATATACCTTTAAGAAGTATCTTTATAGACGCTCGTTGTTTGGAATTCAAATACATATGAAGAGATCTCAGTGAATGGTTTTAAGAGAAGAGAACTAGAGCCTACAATGATAAAATGGGTTGTTTCTGGTATCAGTTGATCTGTGATTATCCTTGACCTGAGTGCATCACTGTATAAAACTAAAGTTACTTGTGGAGTTTCCACGATTCTGGTGATTTTGATGTGAGTTTAAATATTCAAGAGTTCTAGAATGTTTTTAGGAGGTCCAGCCAGGTGAGGTGGTCAATGTGCAAGGTGTTTTGTTTGAATGGGGCCTTGTTTTTTTTGCTGGTGAGGTGGTCAATGTGCAAGGTTTTTTGTTTGAATGGGGCCTTGTTTTTTTGCTGGTAGACTACCGGTGCAATACGCATGCTGCAGGTTCCTTGTTCAGCAGGCAGAATTTCCTTGTTATATTCTTTTCTTATTTTTTGGGAAGAAGTCCATTGTACTCTCTAGTTGTGTTTTATAATCCGAATCTGATCGGGTCCGACCACTGCTAGTCAGGTCCAATCGCTTGAAGAGTCTGATTAGGTTTTACTCAAAAGGTAAAGCAATCAGATCGACAAGTCTTACTGAACTCTTTACCCGACTAGTATACAATTTTGAATTGGTCAGGATATTTGGACTGGTTATGATTGAGATCATCTTCGTGTCCGTGACGAACTTCATACCGAATTGCATCAGGAGTGGTGTCTAAAGGTGCTTATGCCAATTGGAGTCAAACATAGCTACTCGAGACGCTTTCTACTACAACTGATCTTTGATTGGCACTTTGCTTCGTCTCCAAATAGGATACTGTTCCTTTTTTGTGGACTAGAACTCTATTCCTACATGGTTTGAGACTCTTGTTTCTAAGACTAGTTGTACTTGCTGTAAGCTTTCTAAAAGGCAAGGCATATTGCAAGGTGTATATTGCGTAGGCATGGACACGCCGTTACGCCAATGACATTTTGTAACTTCTCCATATAGTGATTTTGTTGATTATGCATCCGCGATTTTTTCTTGTAAGGTTTTTTCACGTTATCCAATGGCCTTAATTATTCTTCATTGTTTCATATCGTGATTTTTGCCACACGGCGTTGTTTTGTGTTGACATGGCATCACACTTAAGCTTTGATCTGACGTGACACCTAACTGCTAATAGTTCTCGCACGTCACCATTCTTCCTCTATCCCTTCCTCTCCAAATCTCACACTTTGTATCTACCCTCTCTCTCACTTGCTGCTCAAGTCTCTCTCCCGTATCGTCATCAAGCCCTCCGGCCAACAGGGCTCGCCGCCAATAACTGCTACTGCCGCGCACACACTACCACATGTCCACTGCTTCGACATCCTTCACAAATCGAGAATCACACACCTGGTTATAGCATATTGAGAAGGTAGTTATAGCACCGATGTCAACAAAGCACACAATAGGTTATACGAGAATAGTTAGACACACACCTCGATTGTATACTTGTGACGGGGTGTTATTTTTTCCAACAATGAGATTGTACCCCCCGTACGTTGTTAGGTAGGTACTGTTATTACCCCTATGTGTAACGATTAGCTAGAGAATATTGATAAATATGTAATGAAAATATTCGGTAATTGATCGAGAAAAGAGGTGATTACAACCTAAGGTCAGGGCTAAGGTTGATCGATAAGACTCTCATAAGAGATGATATTGGTGATTGATACAGGACAAGAAATCTGAAGGTTGATAATTATATTAATGACGATGTATGCCGTTAAATTATTAAGCAGAAATCCAGTAGTTCAAAGTGTTCAATGAGTCATTAATTATTGGCTAAAGATGATTAACTAACACTCCCCATTAACCTTCAGATGGCATGAAGAAGTTGGCTCAACAGACAAAACTAAGAACCCAAGAAACTAGCAATCCAGATTCTGCTAGGAAACTAGTAATCCAGATTCTGCTATCCAGTCATACAATGCCAAATCAGTAGCTCTAGTAACTCCGGTCTGTAACCCAATGATCAACTACACATTAATGATTTACAAACAGCACTAGCAGTTTTGTACTGATGGACCAAGACTCTACTAATCAGCGTGAAGCCATACTAGTGTAAAGGAGTAATCAGGATGATGAGATAGGTATTGGGAAGATGTTGCAGCAATATACTTGCCTGCTAGGCGTTCAGTGGCACTGTTCCACGACGGATCAATAATCTGGTGGCGAACAAACCTCCCTTCTAACCCCCACGTGTGATCCTACATGCAAACACACGATGATTAGAGATGGGAATTAAAGAGATGAACTAGGTAGAAGCAAGCACGAAAGGCCATCCGGTCGGTCGGCCGGCTCCCTGGGTGCCGCTCTACTTGTGCTCGCGGCCAGGCAGGAAGGGCGCCCGCGGCCACGGCGCAAGGAGGAGGCGAAGGCGCCGTCGTCTTCTTCTTCCTCCTTGTGGCAAAATCTCCTTGTTATCATCTGTCGATAGGGGAAACCTCTCGTGTAACTGCATTCTATTAACCTCACTACAACTTTCTATCGGGAAACTAATTAACCTCACTATTGCTGAATTGTTCAGCTTCCTTGTTTCCATCTTGACCACACACACGTGTAACTGCATTCCCGTATCTCTGTATCTTTGCTCCAAAAGAGTCAGGCAAGTGTCTTGCAGGGGAATGCTCAAATCTAGCAGAACGATCAGCGACGCATTTGGTTGTAAGAAAGAGACCGGAGACCATTTTTGCTACTGGTAATGTTTCGGTAGAAGCCCTGAAGGTATATATATGACTGAAAGCGGTGTGCTCAAGAGGTCATAACCTGAGTGAAATTGCCAGCATTATAACTTCGCTGAGGTTTTCTGATTCATATAGTCTCAGGCTGTTATCCATGGCTTGTTTGCAAATCTTTCGGATGGTATGTGTACGACAGATTTGCGGTATCCAGGGAAATGCTATGCTGCTGGATGTACTGGGATTATTATCTTGTTCTGTTTGTTGTTTTTGTGAAACAAGTTATGTTTGTTGTTTTAGATGCTCAAACAATCAATGGTAGCGTACAGGAATGGGCAGTTTGGGTTTGTCGCGAGGTTGGAAGCACAATCAATGGTAGCGTACAATCAGCGCCTGATGCATCGCATCATCAAACGTTTTACTCCACAGTGGTAGGTTACATGTGCTCACAATGGGAGATGCACGGAGAAGAGGAGACAGAGAGATACATAGTACACGTCCCTCGCCAAAAGAGAGAGAAGGTTACATTCAGGACATGTTCTTTTTTTCTTTGACTTATAGATTTTGGTTGCGATTTATGGTTTTTAAGTTGTTCATAAGAAATAGTATAGAGTAATGTAAATTCGCGTACGGTTTTATCCGATATAAATGAAATCGCTATAGTGTGTAATGTAATTAACTTATAAACCTCGCATTAAAAAGATATTTATTTAAAAATTATTTATTATAAAAAAGCTAAAAAGTAGTTTTTAGAAGTTGAAAAAAAAAAAGATTGCATAGATCATTGCCGTGTGAAGTGAAGTCGTGCTTGAGCTGGTACTGAGAGAGGGCAAAATTAAAGGCTACATAACTCCGGTCCAGCTTGTCTATTTTAGGCGGAGCCATTTACTGCTATAATTAGACTGTTCTGGGGATAGGCCAAGGCCCATGTATGTACGTACCACCAGCGTAGGACCGATGACAGCCGAGAGAAGTGAATGACTTGTAAATTTTTTTTATAAAGATATTTAAAATCTTCGCTCGAGTTTCACTAAATTCATATCACATCAACATAACGTGACGATACAAAGCTAGCATCACAAGCCAACAAAGCTATATAGGCTAGCTAGATCGTCGTTGATGGGCCAATCTAACTGTCGGCCTAAGTCCGGTCACACCAACATTTATGCTGGTTGTTGTAAGTTGGATATGGTTGGTGCAAATGAGGTATGGTCGGGGGAACCGACATGAAGAGACTTGCCGATGCGTGAGTCGTTGGTAAACCTACATGTTGCAGGCATAGGAATTACTTGCAAAGGAAGGGATGACTATGAACTAGGCTTGAGGAAGAGGTGAGATCCACGGTCAAAATGAGGGTGTTCTGCTAGGGAAGACAAAATAATGAAAACAGGATAGGATCAAAACGCAGCACCTGGAGGGCATTGGGAGAGTGGTTTAAATCAAGGACATGCTGAAAACGTTAAGTGGATCAAGTGTTGATTCACTAATGGGTTAATGATTGTATGTGTTTTGAGAAACGTGCATGTGTAAATGTAAAATTCAGTATATTGTTGGATTAATAGATTAGCCTATCTAAAAGTGAATAAAATCCAACTAGCGATATTCTCTTCCTCCATCTGCCTCACCATTCACCGCATTGTAGCTACATTAATTAGTTAGTGTGACAACATACCCTTAGGAACTGTCTTACCATGCTTTTTCGTACTCTTACTCTACTTGGCTTCGCCTCCTGTCTATCTCATTGCCGCCTATGAATCAGTTGCCCCTCTCATCCTTAAATTCTTGACTGCCCCAACTCTATAGTTTGCTGAAGCCGAGCCATGACGTTGCTCGATCATGAAATTCCATGGAAAAGAAAGAAGCAGCAAGCTAGTGGGGGTGCACTTGCACTATCTATATCGGTTTTTCTATTATACAGTCGGCTGAAAATCTTATATCTTTTAGTCATTTAAATTTGCAGTGTACTAATTCATCCCCTTTCAAAGTTGCACTCTCAGTCATCTAAAATTATAGTATAAAAAAATAACTAAAGATGGAGGAGAAAAAAAGTCACCTATTCAATAGTCATTTCCCGAGCTAGTACTACTAGATGGAATTAGTAAGCATTCAAGGAGCAATAAATCGATGAGTATTTTACTGAAAACAATGACGAATTGTAATTACGTAGTAGATTTGAAATATCTAGCTCTTCTCTTTGGTGGTGGTGGTCGTCTTCTTTTTTGGGAGACCAATGGCAGGCAGCTAGAGCGAGCTGGGTGGCCGGGAATCCGTTGGGGAGTGTCTTCCGGATGATGCCTGCCACTTGCAGGACAAAACTAGTACTAAAATTTCGCCGGACACGTGCTCTTCTCTACTTGGTAATCTTGACGGACGCGCGCTAGCTAGATGTCGAGTCAGGACGCGCGCGTTCCCACCCAAAAGTCAATCAAGCTCTATCTTTTCAGACATTTTTGCACGCTTGCATGTGCCTTGATCCACTGCAAGATGTACGAGAGTCGAATACTGGTACTAAATTACTGTTACGTTCGTGGAATCCGCTCGAGTAGCTGCCGTGCCGACCATGCATGGCATGCTTTCGATCTGGAACGAAGAAAATTAACTAGATCAAGTCTGGGATAAAATTAACTAGTACTACGTGCTTAGTAAAAAGTAGAAGAAAAAACTAGCCATGTAAAGAAGGAAGTAATTAAAGGCGCATAATTAACTAGATCAAGTAGCTAGAAACGTGCCAACGAACCGGCCGGATCGAGCAAGTTGTGACGAAGGTACAAAACAAGACTATCATTCGCCAGCTTACACGATACAAGATGCATGGAGCAAGGCTAAAGCTAGATTGATTTCAGCACTCACACAATGAAGGACGACATTATATATCTTATTTCAAACGTCAGACGAGCCATATTGAAGTTTCAGACGATGGAACGGGAGAGGATCGATACACCAGCGTCTAGCTAGCTCTTTTTTCATGGAACGTACTGCCGTTGTATAACCACAACGTCGTCGTCAACGGTGATCTCAAGCAGAGGCTGCGAATTCCTCGTCGCTGGCGGCGGCAAAGATGCTCTGCCCGTTGGGCACGAAGCAGCTGTTGCGGCGGATCTCTCCGACGTTTCCTGCGGGCCCCTGGATCTGCCCCAGCTTCACCATGGAGCTGCCAAACTGGCTGAAGAACCACCAATGGTTCCCCGCGAAGCCGTTGACCACCCAGCTGGTGCGCCAGTCGCCGGTGAGCCCCTGGTCGGAGGTGAACACCCCCCGCCCTGCCACCAGGTTGCTGTAGTACTTGTTGTCGAACACGTCCGGAGTGGCCACGTCAAGGTCCTGCAGCCGATTTCCATCGCTGGAGCAGTTGGCGGCGAGCCTCCGTGCGAAGTCGTCGTCCTCCGCGAAGCGGTTGGAGAAGGAGCTGCAGTGCGCCCTCCCGATGGTATGCCCTCCAGAGAGCGCGACGAGGTCGATCGCGTCGAGGTTGCGGCTCTCGAAGACGCTGATGAGGGTGCTGACGTTGGAGGTGGGCGACGGGAGCTGGAAGACGGCGTCGCTGGGAGCAGGCGCGAAGCTGTCGAGGCGGCCGAGCGGCACATCGTAGCGTAGGCCCCCGGACTGCATGCATGCAACCCACAATCAAATTGCGAGAGCGCGCGGTTACGTTCGTGCGTAGTAGTACCAATCTACAAGTAGTACGGCGACGACGTCGACGTGCTTACGTACCGCGACGACGGCGTCACGTGTGGCGAGGGCGGTGATGTCGGCGCAGGAGACGGTGGGTCCGCAGGCGGCGTGAACCTGGGCGCGAATGTCCTCGATGAGCTGCAGCGCCCTCGGCTGCAGCGTCAGGTTCGGCGGCAGCTGCTGCTCGCTGTTGGCTCCCGTCAGAAGGATGGACGCGTCGCAGCCCTACAAATTACGGTGGAAAAGGCTCAATGAGCATTGTTCGTGATCTTTTCAAGAAGAAATGTTGAAGCATTAGTTGAATATGTTAAAGAGTACCTGAGGGAAGCAGTCGTGGAAGAAGATGCGGAGGAGGCCGGCGGAGAGGGCGATCTCCCTCTGGAGCGCGGCCTGCACGGCCGAGCGCACGATGTTCTCCAGCTGCGGGCACGAGTCGCTGTAGAGGTCGAAGGCGAGGCCGTCGGCGAGGGGCACAGGACGACGGTGGTCGGCGGGCAAAGAGATAAACGACAAGGCTGGGGAGAGCAGGGCGGCAAGGGAGGAGATCAGTGCAAGGAAGGCCATGGCCAATGTTGCCCGGCTCGACGCCATCGATCCTTCTTCCTAGCTAGTGTATAAGCTACTGGCAGTGTAAACTAGCTGTGAGCGAGTGCGGCTTCCTCGCGTCACGAATTAAGAAGATCTATGGTGATGTTATTTATAAGCTAGAGAAGCAGCTGATCGATAGCTGCTGATCACAAGCCAGATAGTACGGTAGAGATCGATAATGGATCGAGTAACTGGCAAGCTACGTACTTGTACTGATTAAAGAATGCATGCCTTGCCTGCATTTTTTCAGGATGTGGCCTCCCTGTTCCCTTCTCTGTATTGCGATCTGTGTTCCCGTGTGTTATGTGGCATCAATCCGTTGGATTTTGCCTTCCGTGGTGGGTCCAAACTAGAAAACCCCGTTTCCTTTCTTCTTCCATGATTCAGGCTTGCAGAGACCTGAGTTTTTTCTGAAAAACACAAGTACGCTCCACTGGTGTAAAGACTCATGTCGTTCTTGCCATTTCCTTGTATAGCTATGTTAAAGTGTGATATGAATTTATCGTCGTGTTCGTATCAGATATTATATCAGATATGACATTAAGTTAAACGGTACATGTATCAAACTGTGTCGGCCGTGACATTGACCGGTATATCCTACTATAATTCAGTTTTCTTCTCTGTTAAAACCACTTATTTTCTAGTCTATTCCTTCGAGACCGGATCACTAAGCAGCATCGGACGGCTACCAAAACCGATTGTTTTGAGGGAAAAAAACGTTCGACTACAGTATAGCACTTCCGTATATATATACCCTGTAGTCACAAGGTTGAAGCACGCCGAACTCCTGCATGATTGTAATTTCTTCTAATATAGTTATTTTCATTTTCGTATGCCTGTAGTTTTTTTTCGTTAGGGTTAAATTCATGTATGCCATCCTTTTGATCTTTTATAACAGGCCACGCTGCCACCGCTGATGGTCATCGCGTCTGCTCATGGTCATGGCCAGAAAAATGAAGACATTTGACAAGGAGCTTGAACAATTCATCCGTGAACAGTACTCAGCTTGTTTCTTGGCTTGGTGTCCTCGGATCTAGCGGTGAAGGGTCAAGGCAAGAAGCTCAGGCGGACGTAGCAGCTGTGCAGTGCTTGAGGGGACGATCGGCTTGCACGCCTCAGACCAGAGGGCGAGAGGCGATGGCGTGGTAAGCGAACACCGCATGTGCAGCTCCAGCGAGCTTCCAGTCATCGATCATGCATGAACTCGCAAATCAGAGGACTCTGCAAGGCCGACGAACATGTACCTTTGGCCTTTTGCGGAGAGTGCCTCGTCGGCGGCGACGTCGACATGGCCGTAGCGGAGCCGCACAGCTCTCGCCGACAGGTAGAAACAGTTGCGTATACAGCTGCACAAGAATCAAGGTGCGTGCACCAACCAATGTTTGAACAGTGTCATGCCCTGAATGTCATATGCATAGTACCAAAGTCCTCCTATATAATGTAATTATTTTCCGCTTTGAAAATGCACCCCGAAAAATCGAGTTCAAACACAAGCAAGCACATGTATGCATGGTTCCCTGGATCAGGTTCTCTGAAACACCAACTTCAAGTCTTATTAGTGCACGAATGAAGTAGGAAAACACACGAGTACACGCGCACGCTAAATTAGGTTGACGACATACGAGGCGAGGCGGAAGGCAGGGGAATGGCTTGACTACGGCCATGCTCGCTAACGCACGGCCCGGCATCGCGTCGATCATCACAGTTTGATCGATCAAGCAGAAGCCGCAAAACCCTCCTCCTCACCGGCGTCGACGTCGGAGTCGATGACGCGCTGGCCGTTGCGCCTGAAACAGCTGCGCCGGATCTCGCCGACGTTCCCTGCGGGCCTGGGCGCCTGGCTGAGCTTGACCATGGACTTGGCGAACTGCGCGAAGAAGGCGTCCTTGCTCTGCGCGAACTGCCTCACGATCCGGGCCGTGCTCCGGTCCTTGATCAGCGCCATGTCGGACGTGAAGACCCCCTGGTTGAAGGTCAGCGCGATGTAGTAGCTGTTGTCGAACAGATCAGGCGTGATCACGTCCAGGTTCTGCAGCCGGTTGGGGTCCTTGCTGCAGTTGGCCGCCAGCTTCCTGGAGAAGGTGTCGTCCTGCCGCGCGGCCCGGTCCGCGAAGAAGGGGCAGTGCGCCCTCCCGACGGTGTGCCCGCCAGAGAGCGCCACGAGGTCGGCGGCGTCGCGGAGGCCCCTGCTGCTGAAAACTTCCTGGAGCGTGGAGACGCTGGCGGTGGCCGGCGACGGGAGATTGTTCACGTCGTTCTCGGGAGCAGGGGCGAAGCTGTCGAGCTGGCCCTGTGGCACGGCGTAGGACGGGCCACCGGAGGCGACGACAGCGTCGCGGGTGGCAAGGGCGCTGATGTCGGCGCAGGAGACGGTGGGGCCGCAGGCGGCGTGCACCTTGGCGCGGATGTCCTCGATGAGCTGCAGCGCCCTCGGCTGCAGCGTCGTGTTGGGCCCCATGTCCTGCTCCGTGTTGTTGCCCTTGAGGAGGACAGACGCGTCGCAGCCCTGTACGCACAGCAGCAGCGTCGTGTCGGTTTTGGTTTGGTGCATTATTGCTAGCAATCACGTGATATGTATTAACCTGTGGGAAGCAGTCGTGGAAGAAGATGCGGAGGAGGCCGGCGGCGAGGGCGATCTCCCTCTGGAGCGCGGCCTGCACGGCCGAGCGCACGATGTTCTCCAGCTGCGGGCACGACGCCGCGTGGAAGTCGGGGGAGAGGACGACGTCGTCGGTGAGCACAGGAAGAGAGAGTGTTGCACTCGGGGAGACCAGCACGGCGAGGGTGGAGGCCAGCAGGATGGCCACCGCACTAGCGTTGCTGCGGCTGCTCGCCATTTTTTGGCGTGGAGTAAGCTACCAAGCTTGTGGCTTCCTCACGTCAAGAAGTGGTCGTTATTTATAACCGGGCGGGCGAGTCCCAATACGCTGCTCCAATGTAGATCAGACCAACTGCTCAATGTCAGTCCATGGCCCAGAAAGAAAAAGAAAAAGAAAAGGAAAGGCCGAGAAAAGATCAATAGCCTCATGCGCAATCACGTGGTGAAGGAAAAGTAGTACAACTGTTGGCTTTATTTTGTCCTAATATATATCTTACTCATATTATTAGTACTACTAGTATTTCACTCAGTCATCTAAAGTTACACTTTTAATCATCTAAAATTACAGCTTATAACTATCTTGTAAAATCTCTCCTTTATAGATAAAAGGTATACTCGAAGAGCTTAATGATGTAACCAAATCATTTATCGATAAACAGTAATTTGATGATTAGCTATATCCTCGTCAAAATTGAATATCGATAAAATAATAAATTGTTATAAAAAATTGTCCAAAATAAATCGTTTAAAAAATAGAAAAGAAGTCGTTACGTGTGTTTATTCAAGGCTGAAAAAAACTCGGCAAGTGGGGGTATGCCATGGCTATGCTCTTTTGCTTTTTTTTATGAGTTTTTGTTTCAGTTACTTTAAAAACTAAAATAAATAGAATAGTTTCTCTAGACTCTTAAATGACTTTCTGGTTTTAAAATCTTGTGCATCCGTCGAAAGGTCGAAAGTCATTAGACACGGACCGAACAAGCAGGGCACGCATCACGCACCCATCGACGACGCGAGATTATTTCGAAGGCCGCGTGCGCTGCGCTGTACGTGTCTCATCGCAAATGGATAGGCCACAACATCGACCATAACGGAATTGGATAATATTGAGCCACTGCTAATTGTGCCTTTAGACGTAGGCCCGTTTATTTCGATTTGACTTTCTAATTTCTGACTTAGTTTTTATTATTTTTAAATTTTATCTCTTTTTTTGTTTTTTTTAGCTTTTTTGTCAGTTCTTTTTTTCGTATTCGTTCACGTTGTTCGTGATATGCTAATATATTTTTTAATTTTTAATTTTTTTAAATTTAGTTATGCAAAATAAACCACCATTATTTACAGTATAATTTTAATCATAAGTTAGCTTATTTCAGCCTAACCGAGCGACACCTTAGGACCGTAGAGATAGTGACGATATCAAACTGGATCGATCGAGACATTGTTATCCTGACTTGAAACTCCAAGCTAGTATAGTCTTTTAATCTAGTGTTGTTCATACACATTTATTCATCTTCCCACCCCTTTCGGTGAAAGTAACTCCTGCTTTGTTTGATGGTAACTTTTGATTCTGTTCTTTTTAGCTTCTAAAAGCTGTTTTTTGGTTTTTCTACAGTAACTAGCTTTTAAACGGGGTACTTTTTTCAAGATATGATCTACTAGTTAATTATAGTACATACTTTACTGACTTCATTTATATTAGCAAAAACTACATGTTAGTTTCTGTTACTCTGTAATCTCTTGTATAAACAAACTAAAAATCACAAATCATAGCAAAAAATCATAAGCCCTAGTAAAAAAACAAACTCTTTGTATTACAATGCTATAGAAAGTTATTACCGATGTAGTGACGCGCGAACCGTTGCAGCAAGCTAGACTCATGCACGATTATATATATATATGAGAGAGAGAGAGAGTGTGTCATTGAAAGAAAAGCTAGACTCTATTGAAAGAAAAGCCCTAGTAAAAAAGCTTTTTTTATGAGTTTTTGTTTCAGTTACTTTAAAAACTAAAATAAATAGAATAATTTCTCTAGACTCTTAAATGACTTTTTGGTTTTAAAATCTTGTGCATCCGTCGAAAGGTCGAAAGTCATTAGTCACGGACCGAACAAACAAGGCATGCATCACGCCAGCACATTATCTCTAAATTTTATCTTTTTTTTTGTTTTTTAGTTTTTGCGTCGGTTTTTTTTCTTATTCGTTCGTGTTGTTCGTAATAGTCTAACATATTTTTTATTTTTATTTTTTTAAAATTTAGTTATATCAGATAAATCACTATCAATTACAATATAATTTTAATTATAAACTAGTTTATTTCAGCGCCCGACTGAGCGGCATCTTAGGACCGTGAGATAGTGACGATATCAGACTGGATTCACCTCCACGTGCCGCCTACTTCAGAGGCGCACCCTGCGACACATGTGTAGCGTGCGGTTGCGCGTTCGTTAGCGCGCAGGTATATATGTTCTGCACCCAGTACACCAGCACTCTTAGTTGCCAAAATAAAAGATGAAATAGCAGCTTAGACTCATGCAGGAGCCAAGAACTTACCAGGGGGGTGATCGGTTACCGAAAGTCGAAAGCTTATGGTCGAAAACACCGTGGTGGTGAAAAAGTTCTCAGAAGCTACCGATAAAGGTACCAGAGCGGTGATGAAGGTACTTATGCGGTGAATATAGTCTTGTAGCAACCGAAATGTTGAACGTAATGATACAATAAGCTGAGAGACTGGAGGAAACAACATTGCACATATTAATGATGTTCGCAGACAAATGATGCCCAACTGCATGGCACATACACGGTACATAATTATCTAAACCACCAAGGACGCCGCTATGAAGTCACGTGTGATGTTCATGAGGTCGTGTCATACCGGCGACGGCCGGACAGTGGTATGCGGGCGGCGGAAGATCCCGCAGATGCGTAGCCATGTGGCGGCGGGGCCGCGCCGACTTCGGCGTCGATGATAAAGTTGTGCAACGCCATACAAGCTGTGATGATGCCGCATTGCCTCCGATTCTTGTAATGCGGAATCTTGTTGAGAATGCGCCACTTGCCCTTGCACATGCCGAACGCACGCCGATGGCGTTCGCATCGCGAGTGACGGTGGTTGAAAACCTCCGCATCCTCCGGATGGCTCCCATTGTCGAACTGGGATAAATGATACCGCGTGTTGCGGTATGGAGCTAGGTAACCCAAGCGATTGGGATAACCGGAGTCGACAAGGTAGTACTTGCCTGCAACCAAAAATATTGGTTAGGACATAAGTGAAAAATCATAGAGCGATCGGATCTAAAGGTAGCATACAACCTTCGGGGGGATGTGGAAAGCGGTCACTGTACGTCTCGATTGTTTGCTGTAGTATCCGAGCGTCGTGCACCGACCCCGGCCAACCGGCACACACAAATGTGAAGCGACAGTCGAAGTCGCAAATGGCGAGAACATTCTGACTAGTGAAGCCTTTCCTGTTGTAATGCCGTGGCCTCTCGTCGTTGGAGACAATGACTTCAATGTGAGTTCCATCAATAGCTCCGATGCAATTGTTCGGCAGCAGTAAAGAAAATGCAGCAGTGAAAGAAAATGCAGTTCGGCAGCAGCAAAGAAAATGCAGTTCGGCTGGAGCGGAGAAAATGCGATTCGGCGGCAAAAGCAATGCGTTCGGCAGCACTGGAACACAAGACTGAAAATGCGGTTCATTGCGGCGGTGAAAGCGATTCGGCGGCGGAGACAGAATCTCCGAACAAGCGGGAAAATGCATTCTTGCGGTGGGTCTCGAGACAGATCGCAAATGCATTCTATTGCAGCTTCATCTCCAGACCAATGAAAATGCAGTTCGGCCAGACAGATAGAAAATGCAGTTCGGCCAGACAGTTCATCTCCAGCTGGGCACACAGCAGTTCGGCAGCAGCTCAGAAAATGCATCTCGGCAGCTGGGCACACAGCGAGTCAGCGGCAAGACGTAAATGCATCTCGGCGGCACTGGCACACACGAGACATTTCAACACAGCCAGCATATTATGGAACACATGACAACAGTCAACAACTGATGAATAAAATGTGTCGCTACACTCAACAATACAAATGTAAACACTCGACAATACAGTTCAACAATCATCCGAGAACGATCACAAATGTAAACACTCAACCGACATTGCTCAACACATATGTCCGTAATCCTCAAAGATCTCCGCGTCGTTCCCAAATGCACGCCAGATCCGATTCGGTAGGCCCTCGCTCGTTCGCGGGACAATAAGGCGTGGCGGCACTCGCCTTCATGAAAAGTTGCGTAGCGTAGTAGTGCTCATCGGTTCCTTCGTGGCAACCTGCTTCTTCGACAAGTGTCATCAAGCGACGCACGTCTTCCCTTATGGGGTCTTCCGTCGGGGATGTCACACTCGTGCCAGAGCCTCGGCTTCCGGACTGCACGCTCACCTGCGCTTCATAAAGTTCAACAAGGCGCCTTAAATGCATGTCACGTTCACTGCGCTTACTAGGGTGCAAAGGTGCGGGGCATGGCCTCTTGCTACCGGAACTACGGCCCGAACCGCTGCCAGGTGTCGGCATAGCGGAAGGCATGGTGTCGCCTCTCCTCCTTGACTTTCATCGAGGTCGCCGATGTCCACGCCGAGGTCATCCACACCGGGACGAATGCGTACTCGCTCGTGGTGGTGGTGTTTCCGAACACGACTTCTAGGAGGTCCTCGTCATTGCCGACAATGGCCCTGAACTTCTTCATTTCGGTCTTTCCCTGCAATTAGCAATGTCATATAACCGGTGTCTATGCTGCCTGTTGATGGAATATTCAGACATACAGGGGTGCAAGTAGCGAACTTCAAAAGCGAAACTTACTCCACCCGCAGCTGCCCACCATTCCTCACTCGCGTCTATGCTGCCTGTTGCTGGATCGACCCCAAGCCCCGTGGCACGCAGTTTCAAAGTTTTCCATTTGTTGTAATCACGAGCCGCTTGCTCCCATTTGTTCTTCATCTGCTTGCTTGTGTATTGCAACCCGCCTGCGTTCGCAAATTTGCGCACAAGGTTCGCTTCCCTGCGTGTTCAACCGTGAGAATGGCCGGTTGTGTGCCTCCACCTCCTCGGCGCAAACTTGCAAGAAGACGTGCGTACTCTCATCGGTCCACATCGCGGGGGCCATCTGCAGGCATCGCGGGCAAGGACGGTAGTCACATGCCCAAGGTGTGCACGGCGCGAATGTGAACCCGTAAACACTACACAGCCTGCCCGTATGACATACATGCAATGGCTCGGTAGGGACATGGCCATACCTGGATATGGCCGCGGCGGTCGTGCGGTGGAAGCTGCCGTCGGTTCGGGCGCAGATCCGGGGGGGAGCTCGGGCGGACCTTCACTGCCGACGGATGGCGGGGCCGCTTGTACGCGACAGTACACACGCCGGGCTGCGACCTTGGTACCTCCCCTCGTCGGAGGAGCCGGCGAAAGCGGATCCGCGCGAGGAGTCCCCTACCCCAGATCTGCGCTTCACGGGAGGCGAGGCCGCCGCGGATGGGCACGGGGAGGCACCTACGGCGACACCGGCGGATGGTCGAATCGGCCGGCAGATCCGGACGCCACTACGGCCGCATGGGGGGGACTGTTGGCAATCGCGAGTCGGCGAGCGGGCGAGCATTCCACAAAGGGGATCCAATGGAAGGCTGCACGGTTCGGTCGACTGCTTTATTGCGGCTTCGGCTCCGGACGGCTTCGACTCCAGCACACAGCTTCGGCTCTACGCACTGTAGCAGCTCCGCCGAAGCTTTCAGCCGAAGCCGCACCTGCAGCCGGACTGAGCGCGGCCCAGAGCTTATCCCCTCCTTGCAAAACATTTTTTGTAAATAAATATTAAAGCTTTTTTAGGGTACTGGTTACCCCTCTTCTTTCTTCAGTCCTGGCCACCCCTCTTCCATCTTTTAATACAGGGCAGCGCTAGCGCTAGCTGCTATACGATTATATATATATGTATGAGAGAGAGAGAGTGTGTGTCATTGAAAGAAAAGGTGTAGTGAAGATTATAATATTATATAGTACTACGGTGCTCGTGGGCGGCTAGCCGAACGGATCGACCACTTTACACAGCACAGGACACGTGACAGAGAGGGGGAAAAGCATTAACGCATGTCTCGCCGCTCTCAGGGCATATGATATGGGTGCCCTCCTTTTTGTTTTTGTTTATCCAAAAGTTGAAATAGTTGAAGTCATTTTTTAAAACGGTTTTTTTCTAAACGGTTTTTAGAGTCTAAAATCATATACTTAGGTGGTGCTCATTTAAATTTAAAAGCCATAAATAAAAAAGACGAGAATAGAAATTTAAAAATCAGAAATCAAAAGCTAAAACGCAAACAATCGGAGCTAGTATTGAAGGCGATTCCAACCAGAAACCCTCGGAGGCTAGGCTACGGTTTGTAATGGATTGTCTTTCTTCTCTTGAGAGGCTCTCTTTAACAATATTGGAATATGGTGGATGCTTATCCACTGACCATGGATGAATATTGAATGGTCAGTAGTACAAATAGTATGTGGGCCTAGAAGCTCCCCACCATCTAGAAATATGTAAGTTTAGAATAAATTCACGACCGCGTCACATGCTCGTGTTTAAGGATAGGGATCAAAATTTAAATTTTGATGGATAAAGGTCCCGTTTTAAATGATTTTAGTTTTTATTTTTTTGCTTTTGACTTACTTAAGTTAGAAATCGTTTCAAGCATGTCGACCTCTTAATCTCGTTTTATTTAAGTCTTTTTTTGTCTTATTGCATAACGACAAAACGGTTTTATTTTATTTGTTTAGTTAAATAATTTAGAGAAAGCCGTGCAGGGCATAGTGCGATTGGGCGGGGCCGTTGAACTTCCCAGAGCTCCACCACCGCGACACCAGCGTCATGCGGTTTTCGAGGTGGACGGTGAGAAAATGCCGGGAAGGTCCCTAGGTGCATGCACCAACAAGCCGTCGATGGCCACCTGCCTCGCTAGCATGGTCCAATCGCAACGTGATAATTCCTCGTGTTGCGTATCTCTCTATCACACACACACATATCTAAGAGAGTAGATTATGGAGCCTTGTCGGTCGGTACGTATGCCAGGCTTGGATTTATTTCCCCGCAATTAGTTCGCTCGTTTTCATTTCGAAACCTGGCCTCCAAAACCAATCAATTTCTAACATTTTTTGATGCGCCAACCACACTCGCTCTGCAGATTCTTCAGGGGCTACCGGATCCATATGTGCTGGCCGAGAGACGCGATTTCAAAGGAGTTAGAGTGTGTACTCAAGATCGATCGTCTCAATCAGAATCCAGAAAAGCTTGCCCCCGTTTAATCACGCATCTGTCTGCACATGTATGCACATATTGTTCTCAAGACGTCAATACGATGCTGCAAAGTACCAGTGGTAACAGTGAAACAGGAGTCCACTGCTCATAATAGTTTCGAGTGCTGATCTTAAGACAGTGAGATGAGAACAAGAGATGCCAGTCCAAAGAAGAAGGTCCACTGAGAGGACGCAGGCAGCTGAGTCGCTGCAGCCGCCATCGATATCGCTTCCTCTGCCTCCGTAATACTACTCTTGGGAGGCGCTGCCGGTGGAGACGGTGAGGGGGGAGGTGACGGCATGACGCATGTCCCGAACGTTGCGTTCGCCTGCAGCAACACGGGGTTCAGAAGATCATATATGTAGAGCTCGTCACTCCCACAAAGACATTCCAAATAGCCACTTATCTGACGACTGTAATACGCAGTACTGAGGGGACTGTTAGCGCGTGTCATCTTCTCAGAGATTTAAATCTGTTGAAACAACGTCGCGTAGTACCTTGCAGTGTGCAATGTTGTCGCACCCGCATTGGAGATGGCCATTTGCCACATCGGTCGCCAAGGGAGCTCCACCACCGTTGCTCCTCTAAACAGTAGTTCATATGAGACCATATCCATGTCGTTTGTACGTCCGAAACCAGCAGCTCAATACGATGCTGCAAAGGTTGGGATATACCATGTAGAAATCAACGGCGATGAAGTTGGGCCACCGCTTGGCTGAAGCGTCGTAGCAGGATTTCAACTTGGCAACGAGCGGTGCAGAGTTGTTCCCGCAAGCCCAAGCGTGGCTG
The DNA here is from genome assembly GCA_036346245.1 of Bonia amplexicaulis. Lineage (NCBI taxonomy): Eukaryota > Viridiplantae > Streptophyta > Magnoliopsida > Poales > Poaceae > Bonia > Bonia amplexicaulis. The sequence goes on from CM070744.1 coordinate 28,058,175, forward strand.
GGGTTGGTCGTGAAGAAGTTCATCAGAACAAGCGACTGGCTGGCCGAGTCCATGGGTCGCGACTCGGCGCGGCTGGGGCATGCTCCACCCACCAAACCTTCGTTCCCGTCTGCAATGAAACCACAGGTCAAAACCCAACTGTAACTGGTGAGATAACCATCTCTCGCTGTATCAGAAGAATGAATCCTTTCCGTGTCGTACATTGGCTTTCCACAACATGGTTCCACTCGTGTGCTATCCCTTCGTCCGCTTCCTTCCCTTGCTTTGATGTGAAGACGAGCAGGCGCTGATTCTGGCTGATCATGTCCCTGAGCGAAGGCCAGTCGCCGCCGTTCTTGGGCATCTTTGCCACCGGGAACCAGTACTTGTCCAGGCCAGAAGCACTGAACACTCTGCCCAGGGCTCCTGGAGCGGCGTAGTCCTCCACGAAAATCGTGATGACCTCTGATGGGTTTGATTCCAGGAACGCCTGGATTTCTTTAAGGACACTCAGGGCAGGCTGCTGTCGGCAGAACAGAACAAGATCAGATTTTGTTAATTAGGAAACTAGAAGAGAAAGATGCACGCATGTTTGGCTGCCTTACATATGCTGTGAAGTTGTAGCATTTCCCACCGAACGAGTGGCAGAGCCAGACATCATTCTGGAAGTCGTATGTGTCGAGCATCAGTCCCCTCACGCCATTCTGCACATTTTCAAGTAGATCGAGTAACATTCCATGATCAGTGTTCTGCTCGTCTCGCAGCATCTTTGCAACAGAAATTTTGTAATGCAGAATTCAGTGTGCCAATTCGGCAGTGCCATTTTAAAATGCATATCAGTGGCACACATCGAGTTGAACTTGCAATTTTAGCAGCTCCTACTATCTGAGAGCCTGCCTGTTTCGGCAATTCCAGGAGAAGCAACTTGTAACCAAAAGCAAGGGAGAATGTGTTTGGCCCTGCAAATGTACGAAATGTTTTGCATAACAACAGGGACACAAAATAGAAAAACCACCTTTATGGCGCCTTGCTTGTTCCAACTGCGTTGTGGTAAATCTCTAGGCTGCAACCGCTGCGTGAAAGCTGGATTCATCCATTTACAAAGGTCCAGGTAACGAAATAGGATGGCATGATGAACTAAGTGAAGCAGCATTTTCGATTTCCTTGAAACAAAAGCAATCTCGTATACATTGACATCATGTAATACCCGAACTAGAAATGATCGTTTTTTACTTATAATTTTTGAATTCTAGTTATTCGTGAAATACGGAGAGAAAAACAGTCACATGCATTTTTAGCTGATATAACTGAACTCAGTATAGTGTATACTACAATATGCCTATAGATTCAATATTAAAAAATACGTCGTTTAAAAGCTAATTAGTGAAATATAGCAGGGGTGAAAAGCCAAAGCAAAAAAGACAGGCAAGATCCAGGGCACAGAGCCACGGTGCACCCCTTGAGGAAAGAGAGTCGATGGGGGGGGCGTACGTACCTTGAGCTGCGCGGTGACGGTGTCCTCCTGGTTAGGCGGGGCGATGATGGGCGAGCCGGTGGGGGAGACGGTGCCCGCCACGGCGAACGAGTTGTGCGTCGTCAGCCACGAGTACCTGTTGAACGGCAGCCCCGTGCCCTGCGTACATATATATATATATATCATCGTGCACCAGCAGCCAGCATCATCATGCATGTCAACAACGATCAATGTAGGTGCGCTAGCTGGGACGACACACGTGACGTACGTGCGTCTTGGGGTCGACGGGCGTGGTCCGCGCGCAGACGGTGGGTGCCGCTCCCGGGAGGGGGGAGCAGCCGGCGCAACGCAGCCCCGCGCCGCACGAGGACGACGCCGCGCACGTGTCGCCCACCAGCGCGGTCCCTGAGGCCGCGGCGAGGGAGCCGGCGGCAATGGCCGCGGCGAGCAGGAGGAGGCCGCGGCGGACGGCCATCGACCGTGCGTTGCGGGGGTACGTCGGAGATGGAGCGGGCAGGGCAGGGTACGTGCGCGCGGTGGGGATAAAACGCGACGGTACGGGGCCGCGAAAGCCGGGGGCACGTACGTTCGTTACGCACCTGCTGTGAGGAAAGCAGGCGATTTTCTTTACATCTCGTCGTGTACGTTAGGAATTCCTTGCTTGGGTCGGTTGGCCTTGCGATCTATCTGATGAGATCTGAGTGCTTGGGTCGTATCATGCAGCTCCTGCAGCCAGCGAAACCCAACAGACAGGACCAGTGCTTGTCATGTGCCAAGACGGCGTCTCCTCCATCGTCGTGCCTAGCCAGCTTTGTCAGTCAGGGAGGTCAGGCAGTGCTCTCTGCGCTGGCCTGTCCTTTTGCGATTCATCGTTTTCCCATCCACGTCGCCTGGCGTGCAGCCTTCAGCTGCCTCTAAGCCAAGCCAAACCAATCTACAGTTTTGAACAAAGTTTAAAATGCACGAGCGCAGCGGACAGGCTCGCATTGATTTATGCTCCCGAGATCAGCCACCAAGTCTAGGAGGGAAAGGTGCAAGGAAGACGTGCAGACTGGGGCATTATGCGGCCATGCAGACGCAGCAGCGGTGCTGCGTTGTCTAGCATTCTCTTTTACTCGGGACTCGTCGGTGTCACGAATTACCATCGTGGAAGGTCATAACAACTGTAAATAATTGACCCTTAAGTTTAGTTTCACCGTTTACCACTACCCTTAGCTAGAGGGTGTTTAGGGTCTTTTCTTTCTCAGTTTTTAGCTTTTCTACATTAACTAGCTTTTAAACAGAGCGTTTTTTTTTAAGATGTAGTTTACTAGTTAGGGAGCTAATGCTGCCATGCAGGGGCGAACCCACCAGAGGCTCAGCTGGGGTTGGCGCCCCTACCACTGGTTGGCCCGTGGGTACCCCCAACCGCCGTGCCCGCTGGAGCAGAAGCGAAGCAATCCAGGCAACTGAAAATTGCATGCAGAGCCTAAACAACGCGACCTGGTTTTTTCGAAAGTCAAAATAAATAGAGCGGCTTATTGAAGTGAATTCTTCAAAATGGCTGTCGAGCCCAAAATCGTGTGCGACGTCTGTGTCGACGTCTCTACCGTTTGCTATCATATCTAAAAACGTAGATAGAAACTATCAGTCATGGATCAAAAGAGTACAAGTATAGTTGTTTGGAGACGGTGTTTGGTAACCCAGCTAGGTTTTCGTAGACACTGGATAAATATATCTTTCAGGGATATATCTGGAATTATCGTATTTCATACGGAGTAGTGAGCAAGAATGGAAAACCCTCTCTCCTTCCCTGTGAACGGGAGCAGAAACCCCCCAGGTTGGTCACGGGGAACCAACGGCGAAACAAAAAAGCAGCAGCGAAAACCCAAGAAAATAATCCTTGTCAGCCCAGCCGCCCGAGGAAACCAAAAAACCTCTCTTCTTCCACACTCCACTGCCAGCTCTCCCCTCGCACGCCTCCAAATGCCGGCGCTGCCCCTCCGCCTCCTCGCCTCATCCTCCGCTCCACCGATACTCTTGCTACTGTCATTCTCCTCCCCTTTCTTCTTCTCCCCCAGCCCCGCAGCAATCGCCGTCGGAGGTTAGTTCCTTCACTTCTTTGTTTGCCCCTAGTTCCTAGCTTCGGCTTATTTACTATTCACTCATGATCCGTCCATGCTTGTGCTGTCTTCTTGATTTTTGGGGATCAAAATGCGATGATTACTGTAGGAAACAGGGACTATAAAGTGATCCGTCTCGCGTCGTGATTTGAATAGTGGTGATGCCCGATTTGATCTTCTTAAGGATACCCTCGATAACGATCTTTCTTGTATGCACAACGGTCCGATAAAAATGGCATCTTTCTACTAGAAACCGCACATTTAAGCCTGTAGGTGAGCTTCCAATTGATTTGATGCAGAGTGGAGCCGATCGAGCAATAATTAGGCGTTTACCAATTTTGTACACCTGCTGTTCCTTACCAATTATTAGGCTTTTACTAAAAACAGCGCGTTTCTCTACAGATTGCCCTTTAGATTTTAGTTGGGCAAACTTCACATTAGCTTCGGCTGCGTGCTCTGATCCGAGCCAGCGGGCAGCGTGCTGCCGTTACATCAATGCATTTGTCGCCATTTCCATTGCTCGGTATGCGAATGCCACCGGCAGGCTGGGCGTTCCGCCGGCGTTCTCTGAGATCTGTCTCGGCTCAGTGTCGGAAACCTTCAAGCTACAGGGAATTCCCACCGATGCTGATGTGTTTTGTGGGTTGGGGCCGAAAATAAGTGTTTCATATCAGTGCGCCGGACGAGAAACTGTGCTGGAAATGATGCAATCCCCAAATTTCAATGATGTCGTTGGAAGCTGCAGGGGCCCTCTATCCTTGGATATTACATGCAAGACTTGCTTGAATTATGGCATTGTTTACCTCCATCGCCTCATTGGATCAGATGATAATGTTGCCCTGAGTGTGTGCCGCAACGCAATTTTCGTCACGCTTGTGACTCAAGATGGTATTCTTTCATATGATGATATTGTCACATGCTTCTTTGGTGTTCAAGGAATCACCACCTTTCCAGGTATTGCTATTGCTGCACCACAATTTTGTTTAAAAGATGACCAGTCTGTAATTTGTATCTAACACTGGGGAGTGTACCAGGGCCATCATCTGTCACATCGACTCCAGCTTCTTCTCCAAATGTTACTGTTGATACTCCAGCTCCAAAGATCAAAAGTGTTCCACAGAAACATCGCCAGCCTTACCGGATTACAGTGATTCCAGGGATAGGGATAGGGGTCATATTGCTTGCAGTTTTGCTTCAACTTATCTTAGTGGTACTGATTCGTAGAAAGAGTAGGGAATTAAAGAATGCTGACCTTCCTACTCAGAGTCCAGAAAATGCATGCCATCAGAGTCAATCCTGGAGATGCCCAGAAGGTTTGTGCACATACTTTTATTCTTATAATGAACACTGTAGTTCCCACTGACAAAGATGCTTTAAGTTACAAACCATGAATTTGGTTTTGACTTGTCCATGGTCTGACCAATCATGTATATTGTCCGCCTTAAAACTGCTTAGGTTCTTATGTTAATGTTACCATGGACATCAGAAGCTTTGCATAATGCCAACTGATTTTGCACTCTTGCGTCAAGCTTGTTGTGGGAAAGAACAAATGCTAAGAAAAATAGTCTGTTATTTTATACTGTAATGCATTGGCAGTGGTTTCGCTTGGGCTTACAATATGATACTAAGAATTGAGCAGATTGTCCATTGTTCTTTTGTCTTTGGTCCAAATCACTTAGTTAATCTTGTTCTTCAGGTCAATCACCAATGTTTCAAAGGTATAGCTACAAAGAAACAATGAAAGCAACAAACAATTTCAGCACAGAAGTTGGAAAGGGAGGTTTTGGAACAGTCTATAAAGCTCAATTCAGTGATGGCTCCATCGCCGCGGTAAAAAGGATGGACAAGGTTTCAAGACAAGCTGAAGAAGAATTCTGTCGGGAAATGGAGCTCCTTGCTAGGTTGCATCATCGCCATCTTGTAACCCTCAAGGGCTTCTGTATTGCAAGGAAAGAAAGGTAATGCCATTTTCTTTGCATCCTAATGTACCATAATTTGTACATAGTGGTCATCTCATATTTTACTTGACAGGTTTCTTGTATACGAGTACATGGCAAATGGAAGCCTAAAAGATCACCTGCACTGTAAGATTTTGTTTATTTCAAATCTTATACAAATATACATTATATCTTGAGTTGCTGTTAGGTTCTCCAATTTGAATTGCTACAGCATCTGGAAAAAAGGCATTAAGCTGGCAGACTAGACTACAGATTGCAATGGATGTAGCCAATGCTCTGGTAAGTTTACAACACAAATGAAACTGCTTCCTTTGCCTCATGAATGTTTTTTTATAGTTTTGTTAAAACATGGGGAAAACATCATTCAGCAAACATGCGTCAACTTGTGTCTATCAGCACTGCTTTGCCATCTGTTGTATTTGACTATTGCTTTATCGTAATGTTTGATCTGTAAGATCAAAACATTTTTTTTTCAGTTTTTTAGCCTAGGTTAATGACATTATTTTATTTCTGCTAAGTGCACCCATTAAAATCGCTACAGTATCTGGAGTGAAAGCATTGAGCTAGGAGACTAGACTACAGATCACAATTGAATTTCTCAGGAGAACAAAGCAATTATTATTCAAGTGCGGCCAGTTGCACTCACTGTAGCTGGGTACCCTCCTCTCCCTCTTTCCCACAGAGCAACCACCCTCATGCCCAGGCTAAATGCCTTTTAGTTTCTCATATGCCCCTATCAAATTTTGGAGTTAAGATCAAGTTATTCACTTGTTCCTTAGAGAGATAGCCCCTCTATGAAAGTCCTATTTGAAAATTGATAAAAGAATTCATCTATTATTATGTGTAGAACATGATAGGTTCTGGCTTCTGAGAGAGATGGCCGCTGCCTGGAAGTCCTATTTGGAAATATTGCTTCAACTATTAATGTGTATAACATGATAGTATTTTGCACGCTTCTGGGTTCAATATCTAGGCATGCCACTGCAACAATAGCATGCAGGAATGGGGATTGGCCATCCTTGTTGGCATGGGAAAATATGCTGGTATATATAGATAGGGGACATGCGCTTGTACCAGTGTGGCATTGCTGAGCAAATAAATATTTTCTGGCTTATGTCTGTGGTCCTGCCATATATAATATGTCATTTGGCACTGTTGACCTGTTTTTGGACCATTTGCTACTGCAGTGATTTTTAACAGGCTGGAGTTATGGTGCATTGTTCTTCACATTTCCATAAATAAGCTTTTGCACTTTCTGCCCTACCAAGGTTCTGAATAATAGGCCTGTGGTGTTGAGAGAGGACAACGTTGACTAGTGATACATGTCCAACACTGTTTACTTCAGCCTAGGCTTTCTAGTCTCTTTTGGACTGTAGTTCATTGCTTGGCACTAGTCTACCACTACTAGCTCCCACCATGTTACCGTGTTTCCTGCATCTATATACTTCTGTCTTGGGCTGGCACAGCTTGTTTACCAGCCAGTATATTATGCTTTTTGAGAAGAACCAGGGTGGAAAATCCTGGATTTTGTGTTCAGGATTAAAACTTGAGCTACCTTTAATCAGTTCCGTTGACATTTCACTTTTATTATACGGATGACTTCCTTTGATACACATCTTACTGCATTATGATGGATGGTCATGTCTTTTTGTTCCCGCAGGAGTACCTGCACTTCTTTTGTAACCCTCCACTCTACCATAGAGATATTAAGTCAAGCAACATTCTTTTGGATGAGAATTTTGTTGCTAAGGTGTGGTCTTGTGATATGCTGATAACTTCTAGCCCTCATTATTTATGCTTGCTGAAAAGCTTTACTGAATCTTGTGTTTAGGTTGCTGATTTTGGCCTTGCACACGCATCAAGAACTGGTCCCATCAGTTTTGAAGCTGTCAACACAGATATACGAGGAACCCCAGGTGAATTTCAGTGAGTTATCCTCAAATCTACATTAAGTAATGAGAACACCTTTGTTAAGCAATGCTAGATTGCAAGTTTGCAGCATAGATAAAAAAAAGTTGGCACTCCCTAGTGCTATGACTTATAGAACACATCCATGAAATTATATAGAACTAGTAGATTTACCTGTGCAACTATGCGATTAGATATTATGATACAGTTATCTTTGATATACAACTTACTTCCTATAATTGAAACATAATTGTATTTGTTATATAACTCTAATATCTATATATGATTAATCTGCACTGTTCTAATCTAGCCCTACCCCAATAAGTGGTGGAGATCCTTCTCCTTAGAATTCCTTCTTTTTTAAGGATTATTGTAGGATTTTTTGCCTCAAAACGAAGGAGATCCCTTGAATATCACCACAATGGATATAGATGGGATCTGTTAAATAGATGACTAGATATTTTTGGTTAACATGGTTAATGCTTCCTCAGAGTTATTTAGAGTCGGTCTGAGCCATTATAATTTAGACCCACTAGAAAAATAGATGGCTAGATCTTTCTGGTTAACATAGGAGCTTCCTCATAGTGCTTAATTATTATAGATAGATAGATATAGATAGATAGATATTACTGGTATGTTTGCTCATCTCTCTTTGAATGAATGAACTGCAGGGTACATGGATCCTGAATATGTGGTGACTCAGGAGTTGACAGAGAAGAGCGATATATACAGCTACGGTGTGCTGCTACTGGAGCTGGTCACTGGGCGAAGAGCAATCCAAGACAAAAAGAGTTTGGTTGAGTGGGCACAGGAATACTTATCGTCTGGAGTGATCCCTCCTGAATTGGTAGACCCAACGATCAGGGACTTGGTTGACATGGATCAGCTGCATTTGGTGGTTGGCATTGCCCAGTGGTGTACCCAGAGAGAAGGGCGCCAAAGGCCATCCATCAGACAAGTGCTCAGGATGCTCTCGGAGAGGCTGGATCCAGGGAATGGCAGCTTTGGTGAGGGCATGGAAGATGCAGAAGGTGGGTTTTATCCTCGAAATAGCAAGTGCGGCATCCACCGGAACGAGCTGATCCCCCACAGTGGCGACGTGAGGTCTCTTCAGTCCTCCTCGAGCACAACAAGATCCTATTGCAGCCGCAGCACGCTGCTTGAAGGTGGCCAGGCTCACTCCCCCTCGGAAGCTCTCAGATCAGACTTCACTCCAGTTTTGATATAGCTGTGAAATTTTGCTCTCTCATAACATCGAGGTTTCTCTCTCTTGAGCACATGCTTTCGGTGAAGCAACCTGTAGCGTCCAGGTTGTAGCAAGTGGAGCTTCTTGATCAGCGTTGAGTTTTGTCAGACAGCTATATTTTTTTTGTCAGAGGAATTGAGGGATCTTGTTATATACTAGATATTTTCGTTGTGCGTGGCAGTAGAATACTTCAATTTGTGTGCTTGGTGAGGCAGAGTCAGCACTCCGAAGCGAAAACTCGTCAGCATCGGTTAAATCCTGGCACCAAAACAATGCGCCGATGGTGGTTCAGATTGCTTTATTCGGTTTTCTGAAGGCAGTTGCTGGCATTGATGTTTTTAATTTCCCCCTCATCCTCCCAGACCGACAGGTACACCCAGTGTGAGTGTGTTGGCAAATGGTTGTAGTGGGCATATGTGGCTTTGGCCATGTGGAAAGAAAAACAATCTAGACAACCTTGAGATTCCATCCTTGCTGAATGCATGCTGATGATGCCTGTTTGTTTTTGTTGTGGAGAGAGGACTTGACTTGAGATGGTGATTGCATATATTGGTGCGTTGGAATAGACTTGTGGCTTATGGCTTTTCAATATTTGCTATAGTAACTAGCTTTTAAACGGTATATTTTTTTAAAATAGGATATACTAGTTAATTTTAATATATACTTACTGATTTTAACTATACCAGTTAAAATCGTAAGTGACTGTCTTTCTCTTTATAATCTCTCTTATGAATAACTAAAATTAAAAATCATGAGTCAAAAAGGCAGTCTAAAACACCCACCTTTGGGCAGCGGTAGGTGCAAACAGCTTTCTCTCTTTTTTTTGTTGTTGTGGATTGCGACACTTAAACGCACACGTTACATGGGATTGTTGTCCATATTTTAACCACGCCCCTCCTCCTGTCTAAAGTCAATGCAGTCGGCTAGTAATTCTGGTCAGTTTGCGGCCAAATAAGCAGCTTGCTGGGTCCATATGCTGTAGTAGCACAACGGAAGGGGACACAGCTTCACATGAAGTGTCGTCGAGCCACCACCGACGAATCACCACGTACACATGGCCTCCTCGCTCGCCATCGTCGCCAATCTATTATTCCGTGACTCTGTGCTTTTAACTCTTGGTTTTTGGTTTATCCGAGAACAACAAAAATTAAGGGACGATTTTTTTAAATAGATTTTTTACACGATTTTTCGAGTATAAAATTATAGGGATACAATATCTTCACCGTATAAAATAAACACAAGCAAAGTCCATCGGCCACGCACACCAAACGCTGTGTGCTCCTACCAATGCTACAGTACTGGAATTAGTGCTCGTACGAACATGATTACACGAGGTTGCTAGCTGCTACTGGAATTAGTGCTCCGTGCAGCTTCGTTTGCTTCCTATCCTGCCCTGCACGGCTCACGCTCGACGCGTCCACCGACGATTTGATCCAACTAACGCGCACTTTTTTGTTTCCTTGTCTCTTCCTCCCTTGTCTCTTTTGTTGTTCAGTTAGTCGTCGCTCGCTGCTCCTTGCATCGCTTATTACTAGTTAGTTAGCGCCCGCTAAATATTCTGCCAGCCGAATCAAGAGAAGAAGCAGCCTCTTCTCTTGCTCGCTTCATTTCCAGCTTGGCAAGGGAAGCAAAGCAGCAGGGAGGCCATCAAGATGCACGCCAAGACGGACTCCGATGTGACCAGCCTGGCGGCCTCGTCGCCACCGCGCTCCCCGACCTCGCGCGGCGGCCGCCCCGTGTACTACGTCCACAGCCCGTCCCGGGACTCGCACGACGGCGAGAAGACGGCCACCTCCGTCCACTCCACCCCCGCGCTCAGCCCCATGGCCTCGCCGCGCCACTCCCACTCCTCCGTCGGCAGGGACTCCTCCTCCAGCCGCTTCTCCGGTCACCCCAAGCGCAAGGCCGCCGACAAGAGCGGCCGCAAGGGCGCCCCGCCAGGCAAGGGCTGGCAGGAGATCGGCGTCATCGAGGAGGAGGGCCTCCTCGACGACGACGACCAGCCCAGGGGCGTGCCCAAGCGCTGCTACTACTTCTTGGTCTTCGTGCTCGCCTTCGTCGTCCTCTTCTCCTTCTTCGCGCTCGTGCTCTGGGGAGCCAGCAGATCCCAGAAGCCGCAGATCGTCATGAAGGTAAACCGCGGCCAAATTAATTGATCCATGCTAATTTAACCAGGAAGAACTTAACCGTCGTCTGCAAGATTTGGATCTGAGCCTGGAGGACAACTGCATAACTTGCTAGCGTGTGCGTGTGCGTGAGCAGAGCATTACGTTCGAGAACTTCATCATCCAGGCGGGCACGGACGCGTCGCTGGTGCCGACGGACATGGCGACGACCAACTCGACGGTGAAGTTCACCTACCGCAACACCGGCACCTTCTTCGGCATCCACGTCACGGCCGACCCCTTCCAGCTCTCATACAGCCAGCTCACCCTGGCCTCCGGCGATGTAAGCAAGCCTTCCGTCAAATCTAAAACTCTCTCAGATCAAGTGCATTGGATCTGAGGACAGACAGAGAAAAGAAAAGAAGACATTTTTATTGTGGTCGATCGATCGATGCTGATGCACGCATGTGTACTAACTAACATACATTGCGTCAATCGTGCTGCAGCTCAAGAATTTTTACCAGGCGCGGAGCAGCCGGAGGACGGTGAGCGTGGGCGTGACGGGCAACAAGGTGCCGCTGTACGGCGGGGGGCCGACGCTGACGGCGGGTGGGGGTGGCAAGGCAAGCAGCGGCAGGGTGGCGCCGGTGCCGACGATACTGAGGACGACGGTGCACTCGCGGGCGTACGTGCTGGGGGCGCTGGTGAAGCCGCGTTTCACGCGGGCCATCGAGTGCAAGGTGCTCATGAACCCGGCCGAGCTCAACAAGCCCATCTCCCTCGACAAGGCCTGCCAATATTCCTAAATTAAGCAATTCATGCATTATTAAGATCTCTTTTACGAGTATGTATGTATGTATTTATTTATTTATCGTCTTCTTCCTTCCTTCTTTCTTTCTTTCTCTGTGTATTTTCCTCCTGCTCTTCTTTCTTTTCTTTTCTTTTTATGCATCTTTTATATATGTATACACACACCTGTGTGTGTATGTGTGAAAGATCGAATATAGTAATAGAGTGAGGGGGTGAATGATGTCTCAAAATTTTCTCAAATATTCACCAACCTCTCACTTCAGTAGCTACAAAGCTATGAATATAAGGATAGAAAGACATCATAAAAACTAGCAAATCGAGACATTGACAACCCACAGAAAATCAGCAAAAAAGGAACTACCGCTTGCTATAGTAACAACGGTACTACCGTAGCAGTAATCGCGGTACTTTTGCTGCTACAGTAAAATCAAGGTGAATAGTATTTTCAGCACGATTTCAAAAACCAAAATTGAAAGAACTTTTGATCCGTAGGATCTAAATGACATGAAAGTTTACAGGGATCTACTCTAGAATATCATGAACTTATTCCAATAAACGGTCATAAAAAATATGGCCAAAGTTGAGATCTTTTTCAGTTTGTTGAAAATGTATACCAAAACCGAGCCAAAACCCCAAACAATGAATACAACTTGCTCGTAGGTAGATGATAGCTAAGATGGTTTTAGATAAGTTCCCATATGTTCCAGCAAGCAAGAACATGAAATAAATCATGTCAAAAGCCATCGGTTCAAGAAATCACACATTGAGGCCAAATCAAGTAAAATCGGGTTTTCTCTTGAATCTTTCTATCAAAGTGGCTAGATGGGTGGAAATGTATTCTCAAGCATTATGTACATTTTTTACACATCCTTGGCACAACAAGACCACAAGAAGGAAAGAAGAGAGATCAAAACCAACCAAAAGTCAAACATTTCCCGTCTTTCTTATGCCATGCTTGAGCTCACTGTCTTACCCGGCATCTTCGATCATTTTGGATCTCAACTCCTCCATGAGCCTAGCCCTTATCCTCGCCATTGACCACAGTTGACTGCAAGCGGCCCTGCACATTCAAAGATAAAGAAATTATTTGCAGGCACAAGTTCTTCATAACTTGACCTGCATTAGCCAAGACATGCATCATGCACCCTTTAATACAATAACCCAGGTCAACCTAACTTAATACATGACTCAATTCCCCAAAACAATATTTTTCTGGGAAGATCAAAAGTACCACACTTATCATGTCGGTACTTCCGCTCTGCAGTACTACCGGTCCCCAAAGCAGTACCTTCGCATGTTGGAAACCTCACCCGGATCTCTCTAGATAAAACATACCGCAACTCAATCCGGTATTTCCGCCAAGCAGTACTACTGCATTTATGTTTGGGGTACTTCTGTAAAGCGGAACTACTGTACTAATACTTGCGGTACTTTCGATTTTTCTGACACTTCCAGAAAACGGTCCAAAACAAATGTAATCTTTGCAAAACCAATTGACCACTCCATAAATATTGTAATAATTCATCACAACAGTTTATATACAACCGTATTATAGATCTTCTCTCGTAGTCCTTCAATATGCTGTGTATTAATTGCCTTGTCCATGAGTATTCCCCAAGTCAGATTCCTTGGGGTATACCAATGATGGATTCTTTCCTTCCCGCAACAGAAGACAACAGGTGTGGGTCTCAATCGAATGATGTACAGTGCATTCTGCTACGGCACAAGTGTTGCTGCTGCTATCATTGTTGTTTGCAATGGATCCATGTGTGGGTGTGGTACAGCTGATGGATTGATGTGCATTGAGCCAACTGTTAATCCGGTTTCTCTCGTATGCAAAAGTCGAGGAGGCGATCGATGAATCACTCTCTTCTCATCTGATCTGATTCGTCAATCTTGTAGCCGTGTTTGATCTGATCTGATCTGATCTGATTTTTTTTTTGAGCGAGAGAAGGTGTTTGATTTGATGGTGAATATTTGTGTGTGCCATGCTGGCTCAGTAACGTCGATCCCGCCATCTAGGCCCTAAAGCCCACGGCCACTCTGCTGATGGAGAGGAATCCATATGGGCCGCTGCTGGCGATGATGGGCTGAGCGGGCCATTAGTCTGGGCCGCTTTAGCAGATTGACCAGGCGCCTAGGCCTAGGCCTGCAGACAGTTGGGGTCCCCGATGATGAATTAATTCTCTTCTTTATTATCATTTGCGCTCTCTCCGGGGTGGGTTCCCTCCGCCGCTACGGAAAAAGCTCGGATGAACCCTAACTCCTAATCCCCTTCTCAAAACCTCCAACCCACCCTTACAGGTTTCTCTCCATACTTCTTCCCCTTTCATTAATGCCGTCGAACTCTCTAATCTTGCTGATTTTCTATGCATGCACTATTTTTTATTCTTCCGCACCCTGCATTTTCCGCTTTGGTCAAGATTTGGTCGGTACTGTTGCTTCCCGACGAAATTTATATGGTTCGGTTGGTTAATTTCGATCTCATTCCCCCTAGGATCGTTCCTTCATTCTTTTTTTGGCGCGATCCTCGCCCCATTGCTAAAAATAACCTTGTAGGCCAATTTTCTGCAAAAGAAATGGGAAGGAGGACATATGTTTCAGGGCTCAGAATTAGGTAAAATTGATCGATTAATTTTTGTTCCCAGAGAAGCCGCCCTGCCATCCCATGGCGTCATCCGACGAACAGGCTAAGAAGGAGTATGCTGATTTCGAGGAGAAGGTCAGGAGAACAGTATATCTCGATCCCCTCTCCCCTCAGGTTACCAGCTCAGTAATTAAAGCAGCCCTTGCCCAATGTGCAAATGTTGTCAGCGTGGAGTTCATCGTGAATTACACAATCCCGCATGATATTCCTTCTGCTGCATTGGTGGAACTGGATGACGAAACTCAAGCTAAGGCTACTGTAGACTTGATGAATGATTTCCCTTTCATAATTGGTGGAATGCCAAGGCCAGTAAGAGCTATCTATGCAAAACCTGCGATGTTTCGGGATCGCCCTCCTCGCCCTGGCATTAAGAAAGAGTTCCAGTGGGTTAAACAAGGAGATCAAGAGTGCGAAGGAATGAAGAAACTGAAGAACCTTGCAAAGAGGCAAGAAGCAGAAAACATATCGCTCATCAAGGTAGAGTTGTTGATCTGTGACTGCTTCATAGTCAAACCATGTATTGTATCTGCCTACTGTCTTATCATCTTATGTACTTATGTTTCACGTTCACTACTCCTAACACAGCAAAGTTTTCTACTTAACTCCCCTAATATGAAGCAATTGGCAAAACAGTTGCTCGGGTGAATCTAAGAGAGACTGCTTAATAGGGCATAGGCCGGCCGGCCGGGCAGTGAGCTTCTAGCGCCCTCTTGCTTGCATAATTATGGTTAGTTAGAGATAAGATCCTTAAGATCATATTAAATGTATCCTTAAGATCCTGTCCTTAATGGATTGATTTGTTAGGCCCTCTATATAAAGGGAAAGAGATTGATTGAATAAAGCAAGCAAGGATTAGGTCTCTTACCTAATTCCCCTACGCCTCCTTCCACCTTACCCTTCTTCCACACGGCATGGGCGAGGTTCTTTACCCGTCGTCCTTCGCGGGTATACCCGTGGCCGTAAATCAGGGTCGCGGGTACGGATATGGGCAAGCACTACTTGTACCCGCCGCGCCCGATTGCCATCCCTAGCTAGCGCAACAAGACGAAACATTTACAGCCGACAGGGTTGTTGTTTCCATTGGAAGTACCATCCAGTGTTTGGTCGCACATATCGATGGACTTTATTGAAGGGTTGCCTAAGGCCGGCGGGAAAAAAATCCGTCATATTGATTGTGGTCTCAGTCGCCCACGCCTTCTTTGCCGAGATTGTCGGCTTGCATGGGGTGCCAGTGTCCATCGTATCTGACCGGGACCTAGTGTTCACTTCACATTTTTGGCAAGATCTTTTTTCCCAGTGCGGTACCAAGGTCAATATGAGTACAGCTTACCATCCTCAATCCGATGGACAGTCCAAGGTGGTCAATAAGGTCATTACTATATACCTCCGTTGCATGACAGGGGATCAGCCCAAGCAGTGGATCTGTTGGTTACCATGGGCTGAATTTGTCTACAATACATCCTTCCACACGGCATTGCGTACCACTCCTTTCCATGTGGTGTACGGGCGGGACCCTCCAGCCTTCCGGGACTATGAGCTAGCTACCGCTCATACCACTGCAGTGGATCAAGAACTATAAGACCACGATTTGTTCCTGGCTGATGTTCGCGGTCGTCTGTAGCAGGCTCAGGAATCCTACAAAAAGTTCTACGACCAGAAGCATTGCCCCATCCAGTTGGCCGAGGGTGACTGGGTTTGGCTCCGCCTTTAGCATAGAGCGGCAACCACTTTGTCGGGTGCCAAACGCGAGAAACTTGGTCCTAAATACTTTGGCCCTTACCGCATCCTATCCAAAGTCAACGATGTTGCCTACAGGCTGGATCTGCCCAAGTCAGCTTGCATCCACGACGTGTTCCATGTCAACCTCCTTAAGAAATTTGATGGTCTTCCATCGGCAGCGATTCCGCCATTGCCACCTCTTCTTCATGGCCGCGTCATTTCATCCCTAGCAAAGGTGTTGTGTGCGCGCATGGCACGGGACAGGTGGCAGGTCCTCGTCCAATGGGAGGGTCTTTTTGATGCAGATTTTTCGTGGGAAGACGTCATTGCCTTTAAGGAGTCTTATCCCTCCTTCCAGCTCGCGGATGAGCTGTTCGTCGAGGGAGGGAGAGATGTCATGTGGGGCAAAGTTTACACCCGGCGGCACAAAGCCACAAGGCCGACTGGGCAGTGAGCTTTTAGCGCCCTCTTGCTTGCATAATTATGGTTAGTTTGAGATAAGATCCTTAAGATCAGATTAAATGGATTCTTAAGATCCTTTCCTTAATAGGTTTAATTGGTAGGCCCTCTATATAAAGGGGGAGAGATTGATTGAATAAAGCAAGCAAGGATTGGGTCTCTTACCTAATTCCCCTGCGCCCTGCGCTTCCTTCCACCTTACCCTGCCATTGGAGCCCTTCCAATGGCTCCAGGGCGGCATTCTCACCAGGCTAGCCAAATTCTTCCCTTCCGCCTCTGTTCAGATCGCCTATCGCCTGACAGTTCGCCACTTACTATCCTAGAATGAAACTAGCGTGAAGTCATTTCACATATGAATATAATATTCCGAGTGATGCACAGTTTTGTTCATCTGGAGGATTAATGTTTGCAAACGCTATGCTTAAACTGTTGAATTTTTTGTGTTCTAAATTCCCGATGGATAGTTGAATGCACATTTGCATTTATCACGACTAACTAGATCTAGAGACTTATGTCTCAAAAAGACAAAAACTATATATGAGCTTGTCAAGTTGGTGTTTGTCCAAGTACTATGCTTTCACTACTTGGATGGAGCTTAACTGCAGTATACACAGTATTTGGGGATCTTGATGCTGTTGCTTTTTCTTTTTTCTTTTTAAATATGATGCCGTTGCCTTGATCCTCAGTTGTATATTCATCATGAAAGTATTTTTATTGAACTGTTTTCTCTTCCTCTCAGAATCTATTGGAAGAGGAGAAGGAGCTGGCAAAGCAGCAGCAGGAATTACTTGATGGAAACTATAAGAAGTATGAGATGCTCGAGAAGGTCATCCAAAATGGAAGCATCAAGAACCTCGCTCACCATTATGGAGTCAACCTGGCTGATGACTGATCAATTTTGACAACCATGAAACTGCTCCGAAGACTCCAGTCCCCAGTGCAAGCAACATGGATAATAACCTTTTGTTTTCTGGGGCATTGATAAATGGTGTGACCATGTACTAATCCAATAACTAGTTTGACGCTACACATTAGTTATGACCTAATAACTGCATCTTCTGTGTAAAAATAGTTCCTGTATTGTGAGCCAATAATGGCATCATTAGTGTAACTGTTGTTCCTGCATTGTGACCTAGTAACGGTAAGCTTAGTGTAATATTTGAATCTCCAAGTTCTAGCCTCACGTCGAGATGATTCACTGTTCTGATACTGTCTCTGCGTGAAATTTCCTTACCATTCGAAGGTTTACATTCTTATTCCTTTTTTCCCTGTCCTATATTATTTCTTCTCGTTTTCTGCTTAGTTTCAGAGATGTGTTTGTCGTCCTGAACAGGTGTCGTTGCTTCTAGCAGCAAGGATTCATACTTGTTTGGTCATCCCAGGAATGGATTCCTTGGCACCTGAGTTTTGTATAAAGGGCTACACGCTATTCCTGAATATCAAATTTGTTCAGTCCCAGCCGTTTTTCTTTTGTGGTTAGTAGGTAGAGGGTATTCCGTATTCCTACCTCATGTTACTACTCATAACCATATCCGTATGCACAAATAGAAGCAAAGGAGATGCAGAAAGCTTATATCTGTTTTTTCTTTTTAAAAATGATTAAAAACTTCACAGCGTTTATGAAGCCTCCAATCAACCATATTTTTATCAGGAAACAATTGTAAGTTTTCTGTTTGTTTTGTTTATGTAAGTTTGTGTGCTGTTCTTTTTGCTATTATGGTATGCTTTCTTAGAATCGTTTCACAGGGAGCTGGCCAGCATAACTAGCTACGCATCAGAAGAGATAGTCAGCTCAGTTGCTATTGTCAAATCTAGTCAGATGATTGACAAATTACAAGGAAGAATGGAAGATCTTCCAAATCAAAAGGTCATTTTTTTCCAAAGTGAGGGAGGAATAGAGAAAAAGGAAGGAAAGCCTATATAGGAAACTAGGAATCTGAGGTAGGATGGCAGGATGAGGAGGGGAACAAGGAAGGAAACCATGGCACGCTTTGGAAGCCCTTCCATTTCCATCCCCTGCAAGCAAGGTTTATCTTGCTGCTTTGGCCATGCACGACCTCCCACTCACGTAATCTTCTTCCTCGCTGATCCTTCCCTCTGTATGTTATATTACATCGGTTTCCATGCACAGCAAAACGGCCATGGATGCTTAAAGATCGTGTGCCAAGTAGGAGGTTTTGCCGTTTTCCTTGTTGTTGTTTTTGCATTGGAAAGGAAACATGGGTGACTCCCCAAGAGGTTCTCTGCTGTTGGCTCTGGCCCTCGTTTACTTCTTGTCAGGTACTCATATTTTCGAAAAGAAAAGAAGCATCATGTTCTCTCACTTTCTCCTGCTAAAAGATCAGGAATGCCCCCTCCTTTTCTTTCTCGCCTTTTCTCTTTTCCTGTGTCAAGTGTAAGTTGCTAAAATGTTTCGGGTTTGTAAGTTGCTAAAATGTTTCGGGTTTTCTCGCTGGTCATGTCTATTTTGCGTGGAGACCATCACCATTTTGACAGTTATTCCTCATTTCCTTCTTGTCAGATTTCTTGCACTGCTGTCAGCTGATGCCATTGTTCACGTCATATTGAATGAAGCTAAATGAATGCTCCTAACGCACAAACCCCATGACATGAGTTACTTGGAGTAATGTTCATTATGTGTTGGATTCTTTTGAGCTGTGTCTTTTAAGTTTTGTTCATAAGAGACATTACGTAGAGAAAAACAAGTGTTTATGATTTTGGCTGATATAGCTGAAATCGATACAGTGTATACTATAATCGGTTTGTAAACTCTGTCTTAAAAAGACGTGCCGTTTGAAAACTACTTACCGTAGCAAAAGCAGAAAGCAAAAGCCATAAGCCAAACCGAACCCAGTGGTTATTTCATCAATGCCATTAGAAGGGAACTAGAGTAGTTTATCAAAGGAAAAATTGCTCCCTTGCCCCAAAGTTTAATGGCGTTTGCTCAAATGCCCCATGATGTCTCACTGACATGCGGGTCCAGGGCCTACATGTCAGTGAGACATCATGGGGCATTTGAGCAAACACCATTAAACTTTGGGGCACATGAGCAAATCCCCCTTTATCAAATTACAGTCCTAACTAAGGTGGTGATCGGTTCGGCTGAAAGCTGAAGGCTTATGGCTGAAAACACTTGTAGTGGTGAAAAACACACAGAATGAGAGAGGCTTATTTGACATAATTAAATTTAAAAAAATTAAAAAATATAAAAAATATGTTAACCCATCACAGACAATGCAAACGAATACGAGAAAAAAAAGAACCGACAAAAAGCTCAAAAAAGTCAAAATTCAGAAAAGACGAAATTGTGAATAGTGCAAAAAAAAGCTTAAGCCATAAGCTTTAAGCCAAAATAAGCTATATTGAGCACCCCTAAGTTGCAAGGATGGAAGACGAAATGGTACATTACTAGTATATCCATTCTGATTCTGAGGCACGCAGCACAAGTCCCAAACTAGATGTGTGATTCCCTAAATTAAAAAGAAACTACATATGTGTACGTTTTTAATTTTTGGTTCAGGTGTAACGAGACGTGCCGAGTCGGCCCGCGTTTTCACGATCATCAACCAGTGCAAGACGACCATCTGGCCGGCGGTGACGCCCGGCGAGAGCTTCGGCGGCGGCGGGTTCGCGCTCCGGCCGGGGCAGTCAATGGTGTTCACGGCGCCGGTGGGGTGGGTGGGGCGCGTCTGGGGCGGACGGGCTGCAACTTCGGCCAGGCGGGGAACGGGTCGTGCGAGACGGGGTCGTGCGGGTCGTCGCTCAAGTGCGCGGCGTCGGGCGCCCCTCCGGCGAGCCTGGCGGAGTTTACGCTTGCGTCGGTGGACTACTACGACGTGAGCCTGGTGGACGGGTTCAACCTGCCGCTGGTGGTGAAGCCGATGAACGGGCAGGGCAACTGCACGACGGCGGGGTGCGATGGCGACCTGCGGCAGAGCTGCCCGTCGGAGCTGGCGGTGAAGGTGAACGGGCAGACGGTGGCATGCCGGAGCGCGTGCGACGTGTTCGACACGGACCAGTACTGCTGCCGTGGGCAGTTCGGGAACCCGGTGACGTGCCAGCCGACCTTCTACTCCAAGAAGTTCAAGGCCGTCTGCCCCACCGCCTACAGCTACGCCTACGACGACCCAACCAGCATCTTCACCTGCTCCCAGGCAGACTACACCATCACATTCTGCTCCAATAGGTAATCAATCTGCTACTACTAATTCTTACTACAATGTTGTAACTTGTAAGGGCCATTGAATTGATCCATGATCATGCATGCATGCAATTTCCCTTTTCATCTAACACGCACCTGCCTCTTTATAATTCATCAGTGATATCTCACAGAAGCGAGCAAGTCACCTTCTGACGGAGGATTTAATTCATGGGACACACTAAAACTTACTGCACTGTTGAATAATAGTACAATATAAACTGATACAAAGTAACCAAGTGTTTTTACTAAAAGGAAAAAAGACAGCTTTCTCTTTTCTTGATGTTTGGTAAGTCTTACGCACGAGCCATCCTATGTTGTAGTTTTGATCTATATTCAACTAGGCATAATCAGCTACAGTGAATAGTGATGATCCCTACACGAAAGAAGACAAAGGGAGGACTCACAAGCAGCAGGGGTATTTTGTCAGCAGCAGACATCATCTGACTCTGATTGGAATTGGAAGGCAAATCAAACAACTACAAGTTAGCTGTTTGAGAACTTGCCAAATTTCTAAGCAATGTTTTTCTCCGTGTCGATTTGTTTACTCTGCAATTCTTGTCTTTCAGATAAATTACAAAGTTCATGCCCCTTTCTACAATCCTTTTGGGGGCCCTGTGTAAGCAATGACTACACAAAGTGCAAGTTCCTGAACCTTATCCTCTCACCAGCCTCTGAAATTTCTCCACATCTGAAGATCTTATTGGGCAAGGAATCCGATTCTTGACACAATCATATGCATCGGTGGCCCGTTTGCAACCTGTCCACGGCGGCTCCCGGGGGTGGCGTCGTCCAAACAAAACCGTAGCAACCATACTAGCAATTTCGCACAGTAAACTGCCGTCTGCACTGTTCTTGTCCTTGTATGGTTTCTATGTTGAGAAATCGGGGTTATGATGAACCTCACAATTCAGAAATATTGATACTGTTTCTTTGTACTAAGAGGCACTGACGTGCATTTCTGTCTATCCTTGCCTGCATTGTGTTATTGTTCTGGAGTGAAGTCAATATTAGTCTTTTGTTTGTTTTCACTTTGTTTTTTTAGCTCAGGTTACCACGGATATGACATTTTTTACTTTCCGAGAAGTGTCAAAAACTCTGATTTGACAAATTGCATCAGATCACATGGCAGTTCTGTGAATGATACTAAACTCTTTTATTAACTGTGTGCGCACATTCCATCCTTGTGTTTCAGGAAGCAATCGGCGTGCTCCTACCATAACAACCGGCTTGTTTGCAGTGGCTCCATCCGATCTTGGCCGATCATGTCTACCCTGATACTTGTGCTGCTCTCCAGCTTCCTGGCATTGCAGTATTCATTGTAAGGATTAAAGAGCAACCGACCTGATATAGTTTCCCTTTTTCTTCTTTCTCTGAGGAACAAAAGTATAAGTGATTCATCAAATTTAGGCATCCTCACATGTGAATCATATTCTTTAGATAGACAACATGAGTGATTGTTTTTTTCCTCTGCTTTTTTAATCATCTGTTCCGGTGTAAGTGGAGACAGCACCACTGCATGACATGATTTCTGAAAGCCTGGATCTTTCAGTACTCCTTTTAATAGCATTACCTGTAGGCTCTTGGTGTGTAAATAAACATATATTCTAGCAACAGTACTGGCGCGGACTGCCTCAATAATGCTGCCTATTATGTTAGTTAATATGCACCGACGATGAAGGTTCCCCTCTTGATTTCAGGTCGCTGCTGTTTTATTTATGTGGTTACTTTCAGGCATATGGTTTCACTCATCTGATCTGAACAGTGGTTTGTTATCATTAGTACTACTATTGCTTGGCCTTAAACAAGCCAAGCCAATTATAGATTGCAATCTATCACTTAATTTCATGAAAGCCAACTGCATGCAGAGCTTTCTTGTTCCTTGGAAGTTGGAACCTACTGTACTAGTACTACCTCCATTTGCCAAAAGCTGGTCGGCACTAAACATTGCTATGATCCTATGGCATGCATAACAAGTGAAGTACAATGTATCGATTCAGCGAACCAACAGGCCATGTTTCAAGGAAAAGGACGGAAGAGACCCACAGATACAACTGCACATGTTCTATATTTGTTCTTCTTTACACTAAAAGGCCAGAAATTACTCAAAGTAATCAATATGTAAATCATTCTCATTTTCAAATGTGCATGATCTGATGAAGCACATTTTCAGAATTGATATCTAAGATTACCAACAACATAGTGTAAGGACGGAAACAACAACCTTGCAAGGGGAAAAGAAAGACTGAGCAGAGACGAGTATGGGTGAATAAGATGAGAGTCAGAGAGAGGTGAAAGGATTTCTCAGCTCAGCAAAAGCTTCATGACCTCAGTGGGAGATCCCGAGGACAGATACGCTTGAAAGACAAGGACTTGACCAGAACACAAAAAAGAAATATTTTGAGGCATCAAACAAGCTAGAGAAGGCCAAGGAAGAAGCCAGTGTAGATGAGAGCCGGTGTGCAAACGGAACGGATAATTTTCGTCTGACCAGTGAATGTTTATGGAGCGAATACGGAATATGTAAATAGGTATCTTGTCATATTTCAAATTCTAGGGCATACAAAAATGAGAAAAAAAATTATACTTTTTGAATGTCTTTTTGTTTCCTTGGCCCTTTATTAGAATTTCTTTTAAAAGTTTGAATTTCAAAAATAAAAAATGCATGTAATGCAAATCAAAAATTAAGACCAAGTTATAAAAACTAAAAAGATGACTAAAAATGGCATGAAAAGACTCATGGTGGAAACCATTCTAAAAAGCCACGAGTATAATTTTGGCACTAAAAATAAATATCATAGCAAGTTCTGAAGTTGTCTAAATCAAATAAATATATCTAAATTCAACAAGAAGTCTTCTCGTATTTTCTAGAAAAATTAAGAGAAGATAAAACTCTAAAAATTTTATGCAATCATTAATTCTATGTCAGGAGCATTCACAAAGATTTTCATAATCCTTCGAGCTCATCTGATGTGTCTAACTTTTGCTCAAACCTCTCAGCTCTCCTCACCCTTTCTCTCTCACACTGCCGAGTGTGGCCAACTTGTAGTACCTTTTTTTCTACCTCCAGCCTATATGAGCACATGCCACTGGTTTTGACGCCATGCTCATCGTTTTGAATACCACGCCCGTCATTTCTCCTATGCTGACAGCCCATAACCTGTGCCACACCTTTCCTCCGTGCATCCCGACTTGGTGCCCAGCTTTGAATCACAACTGCTAAGTTGGCCCTCGAGAGCTTCGATCAGTTTGCACTTGCTCGAGAAGTTTAGACCAGCTAGCAAGCTCTGTCATGAACACACAACTCCTAAAGTAAATACAGAATATAGAAATAAGTATCCGGCACTATTAGTACTAACTTCGAGAAAAATATAAAATATGATATAGAATAAGCTACATCTGTCGATATTGCACCTCTAGGTGAGAGTGACAGAGTGCGTGCATGGCCAGGAGCATCATAGCACATCAGCATAACATGTCACATACATTTGAGTGCGCTGCATCCTCCACGACATGGCCATGATCATGATCCATCAGCGCCGGAGCAACCCACACGGAGATGGAATGCATTATTTCTCTCCACGTGTCACTCTCACACCCTCACTCAGTCATCCTAGAGTTTATATATGTACTCCATACCCCATCAAAACCTAGTCGTTTTTGGCCTCCGTGGCAGAGAAATTCTCTTTTTAGCCTTTCTCCTGCGAAACTCCCTCTTTAGCTCTCTCACGCGGCTACCGACCGCACAAAGCACGTGGCGCGGCCCCCTACCGTGTGAGTGCCTGGCGTGACACCCCGCCACATGAGATACCCCCGACTGCTTCGATCACGACGCTTCGACCACGGAGCCTGGACTGAGACCTCGCGCGGATGGGTGCCACGCCAGGTGCTCACGCGGTAGGGGACGCATCAGCAGGGGTGACACGCTCGTGAGCCGCGCCACGTGTTTCGTATGATTGGCGGCCGTGCAAGGGACCAAATAGGGAATTTCACAGGAAAGAGAGCGAAGGGAGAATTTTTCTACCAAAAAGACCAAAAAAGACCACGCTTCTCCATGTGCTATATGAACTAGCTGTGTTCATCTTTCTTTGCAAATGAGTACTCGATCCTATGATCAGGCATGCAGGGTTAAGATTAGCACGTGTATTCGCTGTGCTAGTGTTAGGGTGCATGCATCGTCTCGGCTGGAGGAAGAATTATTGAAATCAGTGTCGACTATCGGTTTGCAAATGGCGGCATGATTTAAACTTGAACAAAGTACTACTAGTATACAGTATAAGGCTCATACTGTGGTACTACGTACAGTTGGTAGTATAATATATAAAGCGTGCGTTTTCCTAGGGTTTACGGTGTGTAGCTCGCGTAATCGAGTCATGCTTTGTTTCTTTTAAGAGCGGCATGCATTCCCTCGTGCTTCCCTCCTCTTACTCGATGCCACACTGAAATCTACGACGACAAGATTAATTAAAGTGCCGTCTGTTCCAAGCAAGCAAAGCTAGTTTTTCTTAAACTGAAGAATCCGATGGCCATGGAAGACAAGGATGAAAGGAAACTACATGTACAGTAGCAGGAAACTTCCCCAAGAACAATGTAAAGAATCGTAGAGCCCATGAACAATGCGTTCTCCACTGCTCCAGGTCACACAAAAAAGCATCTTGTAATCTGTAGCAAAGGGGTCGTTGTAAGAAATGGATGTGGGATGCAAAAGCGTGCCCCCTCCTCCTCTTTATTCTCTGCTCTTTATTCCCCCCGGCTGATACATGCCTCCTCCTGATGACTCCTCCGCTGGCTAGCAAGCATGAGTAATAGTGAATTGAGAGTTAGTAGCACTGTGAGTTAACGAGGCACATGATCTCCCATCTGCTAGCTTATTGCAGCAGCAGCAGCTGAAGAGAGGGTCCTCACCTCGCTCTTGAGCTAGGCTCAGCAGGACCACGGGGTTTCAGCCTTTCTACGGACCCCAAGAAACCTCCCTGTCCTCTGAAATCATCAACACCAACACCAACACAAGACAATGCAATGGCGCGCGCGCATACACCCCTCCTTTTTCTTTCCAGATCCATAGACATCGTGCTGCAACTGCCCCTGCCATGGCCACTAGTGCTCTGCAGAATCAAGATAGACCATCTTGTCCAACCAACAGCCAAGAGCTGCGCGTTCCCGTCCAATGCAGAGTTGTGTGGCGTCGCTGTCGTCTTAGATCGCAGCTTAACCATCGATTCCCTGGCCGGCTTAATTAACTCTGTCAGTTGGCATGAGAAAAAACAAGAAACTTAAACTGCCGAATTTACACAGAGGCTCGTGGCAAAAAACGCACGTCTAGATCAGGAACTGAAACTGCCCGAGATCCAGAATTTCAGAGCGCATATGCATGTGCAGTTTGTAGGTTAGCCGTGCATCGTACCTGGGAAGACAAAGACAAAAGCGTCGGTTTCATCCAACTTCCAGCGATCTGTAGCGTAACGAGGCACGCCCGCGCGCGGCCCGACCAACGACGAGCTGTCCAAGCAAAATTCGTAAATGTTAAGCGCGTGCAGTACACTTGTAGTTGCTCGCTTGATTGTACTGTCACAAGGGTGAACTCGTTTTGATTTCGATCAAGGCAGGGCCGGAAATAGTTCTTTGGTATACTGTCACAAGGACTTCATCTGATTTGCTTCATTTTTTTTTAAAAAAAAGAAACCTTTTGTTTTGAGTTCTTGGATGCCCTGTTGTGTTAGTAAGTAGTACTGTAACGCCATGCAGGAGATGCCCCAGCTAGCTAGTACGGGGATTTGGATTCGTCAGTACCAATTCATGAGGAATATGTTGATCTCCTGGAGATTTGTATCATAGCATCTGTATGATAGAGAGTTCAGGGTCAGTAAACAGCATGGGTGTGCTGTGCATGCCTTCCCTTGGCTCCTGGACTGTTCCTTCCATTGTCTCCAACTCATGCTGTTTGAACTGAACATCAAATTATGATAATCCCTATACTATATATATACTCCTTTGCTCCCAATTAAGTGGCACCTACATAGTTTGACTTTAATTTAGGCCTCAAGAGTATCATCATTATGCCATGCATTGTTATCGATCACTACTGTTAATCCGGAAAGCTAGTTAAGCATTTCATCCCTCTCAGCCTGTCGGGCGGGCTGGCTCCCTCCCCCAAAAGCATAAATAAAGCAGCAAGCGAGCCGACCTCTTTAGAGAGGCTGGCTGGCATCGTTCACCTCAAAGAGAGACCCATCATACCTCAGAGAAGTCACACACGCGACCCAACAACGAATCAAAGAAACACAGAGGAAAGCAAGCTAGATCCGTCCCAATGGTGGAACCAGGGAGATCAGCCGGGGCAAGGGAGACCAAGAAAACGACCTCCGCGGCCATGAAGAAGAAGCTAATAACCACGAAACCGGAGGAGGAGAAGGAGAAGGAGAAGGAGAAGGAGAAGGAGAGGAGTAACAAAGAGAAAGAGATAAGCAGCAGCAAGAAGCATAGCAGCCATTGCACAGAGCCAGAGAGCCCCTCCTACAGGTTAGCCCTCAAGAGCCTCTTCTCCTGCAGAAACAGCCACGCCCACCACCACGCCCCGGACAGCAACAAGTGCAAGAAGCTCGGCTGCTCCGGCTCCATCTGCAAGCTCAAGGACAACCCTAGGGTGATGCAGAAGCCGGATCAGGACGCCACAGCGGCGGCGGCGGCCGCCCCGCCGGCCGAGCCGTGCAAGCGGCGGGCGTCGGTGAGCGCGTGCAACAGCACCAGCGAGCGCTGCGTCAAGAAGCCCCTCAGCGAGGTCAACGCGGTGACCGCCAAGCACGGGGGCTCGCTGTCGTCGACGTCGTCGTCGTCGTCGACGGGCGGTTCGTTCAGGGGCATGCAGCTTCGGAGGCTGTCCGGGTGCTACGAGTGCCACATGGTGGTGGACCCCATCAGCGGGGTGCTCCGGGACAGCTCCATGAGGGCGACCATCTGCCCCTGCCCCGACTGCGGCGAGATCTTCGTCAGGGCAGAGAGCCTCGAGCTCCACCAGTCCATCAGGCACGCAGGTAAGCAGCACATTCAAACACATGGCGTCCATCGCTGTACCTTGTTCTTTTCTCTTGTTGATTCTTTGGCTCTGTTCCTCTCAAATTGTGTCGCGTTTGCCTGTTGGTAATTGTTACTTGTTGTTAGTGCCGAATTCACCGCAAGGCAGCAGCAGTACTGATACTGTTTGTTGCATCTTGTGGTCCTGTTCTAGTGAGGGCAGAGATTAATGGTGGATCGTTGGCGCTGATCTGTTATTTCTACTGTTGTGCGAAGATGAGACTTGTGCTTTACTCCTGTCCTGCTGCTGTTCATGTCTTCTATTATCAGGCACTGCAGGGAGCACGCAGCAAAGTGTTTGCAACAGTGATCTAGGCTTATCTTATGCAGATACTGCTCTCCTGTTGAGACTTGACAAGATTGTTGTTCCTTTCACCATGACTTGCGTGCTAGTGCAGCATTTTCAGGCGCATTTCATTTTGAGCAGAATAACCTGGTAGTCATATTCATTTGCAAGAATATTACACTAGTATCAGCAGATTAACCTGCCTGCATGCATATAGGCAAGTGATCCTAGTTAATTAATTAATTTAGCCAAGAGTTTGATATTATACTAGTTGAACGCAGTGTGTGAGCTGGGCCCTGAGGACACGAGCCGGAACATCATCGAGATCATCTTCCAGTCGAGCTGGCTGAAGAAGCAGAGCCCCGTCTGCAACATCGACCGCATCCTCAAGGTGCACAACACCCCCAAGACGCTCGCCCGCTTCGAGGAGTACCGCGACGCCGTCAAGGCCAAGGCCAGCAACCACCAGCTCGCCAAGAAGCACCCCCGCTGCACCGCCGACGGCAACGAACTGCTCCGCTTCCACTGCGCCACCCTCGCCTGCTCCCTCGGCCTCCACGGCGCCACGCACCTCTGCGACGCCACCTCCGCAGGGTGCAGCGCGTGCGGCATCATCCGGGACGGCTTCAAGACTGCGGCCTCTGGCGGCGACGCGGCGGCCGGCATCCGGACGATGGCGACGAGCGGGCGCGCGCACGACGCCGTGGAGGGCGCCGGCGAGCGCAGGGCGATGCTGGTGTGCCGGGTCATCGCCGGGCGGGTGAAGCGGGCGCAGGAGACGGCGGCGGCGGCGTCGGAGGAGTACGACTCGGTTGCCGGGTCGGCGGGGGTATACTCCAACCTGGACGAGCTCCAAGTCTTCAACCCCAGGGCAATACTGCCCTGCTTCGTCCTTGTGTACAGGGCTTAACTCTCGCTCGCTCAATCGATCCACATTCCATTCGCAGTCGTACCTTGCATTGCATTGCATTGCATGGATATGGATCTTTCTTCCCTTCTTTTTCTTGTCTTAATTAATTAGAATGGAACCTGTTTATTAGTGGTGTTACATATAGTAGTAGCACCGATAATTCCATATGATGTTGTTGCTTCGGCTTAATCAGATGGTGTAGCCTTCGCTTGATCATTCTGTCTGGAGGACAGGTGATCTTACTACGCTTCTTATTACTGCTTACAAGCTAGTATGATTTATGAATGAGCTGTGCTGTTCAAAACTGCTGTATCTTCAGTCACTCGTCTTGTAGGACAGCAGTGGAGTGGTATTATATTATCGCACTGCAATCTGCATGCCTCTTCTATGCAGAAACAGACAGTGAACAATTGGAGTAAGCAAGGAGTGTGTGCAGAGGGAAGGTGTTAGTAGTTCGAAGCAAAGGAGAAGAATCTGTGCAGAAACAGACAGTGAAGTGTGACGACCCGTATTTCTTAATTAGCGCTAAGAACAGGATCAAAAATAAACACAATTAATCAAGCAAAATATCACATTAGTTAAGCTGTAATCAAAATTGCCTTTTCAAAACAAATAAAAATATAACAATCCATATTACATCAGTTAATCAATTACAGTTCGATTACAACAATTTATAAGTCTCGATCTCAATCAAAACAATCCTTTTCAGAATAGAAATAAATACATCACAATTAAAATTACATCAATAATTGCTAAGCCATAGTTCACGATCCACTTTCTGTAAAAAAAAAGGAACACCCGCATGTTGAAAAGAGAAAAACCAAGAAAAAAAAGAAGAAAGAGTTGCTACCAGAATCAGTTAGTCCATATTATCCAACAGGGTTCGCTCATTGAGATACCAGGACAGTCCGGGGCCGATCGACACCTCTCGTTAATCGGGTATCATCATCTAGTGTAAGAACAAACCTGAATTAATTCTGAGCACGTTTTCACCTCCAGCAACCCCAATAAAAATAGTTTACCAGAATGCACAACAAACCACCGACAGTTGTGAATCCACAACCCAACCCCTACGGCAACGAGTAGAAGACGTAAGTGTTAATATGAAGGAAGCTTGTTGTATTGCAATAACCCATATGGCATATATATAATACAAGGGACACACTTCTATTTCTAAGGATTGTAATATTCGGGCGGTCTAGGGTAGCACTATTAAAGGCAGTAGCCATGCGTGGCAATGATGTTATAATAATATTGTATCGTCTCTAGTTATTGTTCCGCTGCAACACTCTGGTGCGATTTATTATTTGATAAAGCTAAAATTTATTCTGTTTTATCAGATAATAATCTCAGATTGATGCTATTACCTAAGATAGTAGTAATAGCATAGGTCGTCACGTGAAGCATCTGGCAAGTAGTGACTGACTGTAGAAACAGGGCTGATGCAGGAACTACAACCATACGTACGCGCAGTAGGAATCTAATCTGCTGCTTATTTTTTGTTTCTGTCTTGTGAAGAAGGACACAAATTACTGTATCTGTACGTATCCTGAGGATTGATGGATGTAGCTGGGCCGGCACGCATGGCTATGTAAAAACGTACTAAAGCTGCAGGAGACATTCAGATGTTGGTTCTCAGCTTTGCTCGCAGCGCATTTCAGAATGGACAAGAGAATGAAGTTGCGACCATTTGTTCCTTGGCTTTTCATAATGAGAGACGAAGCGACTCCATCGGACACAGAGAACCCTGATCAGGTCGGTTTGATAGAAGCCTGTTCTGGGCTGCTGGCCCATTGCAATGTAGGCCGTGATTGGGCTGCTTCCGTGTGCTGTGATGCGGTGGGGTGTCGTAACCAATACAGCCTCAACAAACAGGAGGAGACCGAGTCGATGATGTCAGCCGAGCCGACCTTGGATTTGGTTAATATACATGGCCATGGCCGCGTCGGGTGCCAGCCGCCGGCCAGATTCCCAATTCTCTTCTCGCGAGAGCTCTCTGCCAGACCCGCTCCCTCGCTCGCCCTACATGGCCATGCAACCGGAGGAGGAGGGGACGATGGGGAGGGTGCGGCGGAAGAAGGACTTCACCCACATGGAGCGGGTGGACGGCCGCCTGGTCAACGTGCTCCAGGGCCTCGAGCTGCACACGGGCGTCTTCTCCCCCGACGAGCAGCAGAGAATCGTCGACTGCGTCCACGACCTGCAGGACAGGGGACGCCGCGGCCTCCTCCGAGGTTGCTTCTCCCTACTCGCATCTCTCATGTGCGCTCCTTCTTGTTCCTCGACCTTTCTCGCCTCCTCCTTGCTGCTGTTCCCATCTCTTGCTTTTGCTTTCCAGACGAGCAAGCATGCCGTCCGGTTCGGATGCAGCAGGCTAACAATAGTGCTTACTGTTCGTCTCAGATTTCCTTGGTACAGATGGATTTTTAGAACATAGTTTCCTATTGATTGACAAGAGAAAAAAGAATTATAAACAGTGAGGATCTAGGTCGATTGACAGAGCATAGATATTCCTTAATTTCTGTCTCTTAATCACGTAATACTTCTCACTGCACTATGCATTCACGCCTGTTCAATTGAAAATCTTGCACTGACATGGTGCTCTTCTGTCTCAATTAGCTGCATAATTGAAGATTTCTTCCCAACCACACCTTAACAACCGGTCCTTGAAAAAAAATATGTTTTTTCTTGAGAAATAGTGACCAACTCGATGCACCTAATTTCCATCTTGCTAGTGCTAGAACCGTGGTTTTGTGGTTGATTCCTGATTCGTCCATGCCGCTTCTTTTCTTAGCCTCTGAGTCTGAGAGCTCCTTCTTCGGAGTTCATATGAACATGTTGCACCTCCCCTAATACAGTATGGTAGCAAATCTGCAGAGCGGACGTACTCGGAGCCGCACAAGTGGATGCGTGGCAAGGGCCGCGCGACGATCCAGTTCGGGTGCTGCTACAACTACGCGACGGACAGGAAGGGCAACCCCCCGGGGATCATCCGGGACGAGGAGGTGGACCCGCTGCCGCCGCTGCTCCGGGCCATGATCCGGAGGCTCGTCGAGTGGCGCGTCCTCCCGCCCACCTGCGTCCCCGACAGCTGCATCGTCAACATCTACGACAAGCACGACTGCATCCCTCCCCACATCGACCACCACGACTTCCTCAGGCCTTTCTGCACCGCCTCCTTCCTCGCCGAGTGCAACATCCTCTTCGGCAGGGACCTCAGGGTCACCGGCCCCGGGGAGTTCGCCGGCTCAGCCTCCATCTCGCTCCCCGTCGGATCCGTCCTCGTGCTCAACGGCAACGGCGCCGACGTCGCGAAGCACTGCGTGCCGGCTGTGCCAGCCAAAAGGTAACAACAGTAGCATCGGTCGACCTTTCTCTTTCGGATCGACCAGTGATGCCGTTGCTGCTGCACCGTTAATTCTTGGTTCGTGACTCTTTAGTTTTCTGTATCGATCGCCGCCGCCGCCTCCTCCTCTGTGTAATGTGTTCGGTGGTCATGACTGTTGAGTGACTTCGTTTTCTTATTTTGTCGGTGCATTATCTCAGGATCTCGATTACGTTCCGGAAGATGGACGACAGCAAGCTTCCCTTCAAGTTCAGGCCCGACCCGGAGCTGCAGAAGCTCGCGCCGTTGCCGTATCCGGCCAAGCCAGTGGCGATGGTGAGCACACCACCTCAGCCGCAGTACAGAGCAGGAGAGAAAACTCAGAAGAGCCCTGCAAGCGCAGCACCGGCAAGAACGCCTCAGCAGCAAGAGCGGTCGGCGGGTAGGGCGCAAGGCCCCCCTGGCCAGCACCAGGCCGCGCTCCGAGCGCGACAGAGCCCCAATGGGGGCGGCACTTTCAGTCTCTCGACTGATGAGTTCCCGCCGCTTGGTGCTTCGCCGTCGCCGGGCAGTGGACGCCGGGCAAGGCGGTAGAGAGCATTGTTTTCTGTGTTACCTGTGCATCTGCAGCCTGTAACAGCTGACAAAACAGTCATTCATTTGACGTACTCCTGCTCAGCAATAAGTAATGTTTTTTTTTTGAATTAGATGTTGTAATTGAATTCCTCTCTTTAAAATTCCATGATCGAATGCAATCCATG
Source organism: Bonia amplexicaulis (assembly GCA_036346245.1). Classification (NCBI taxonomy): domain Eukaryota; kingdom Viridiplantae; phylum Streptophyta; class Magnoliopsida; order Poales; family Poaceae; genus Bonia; species Bonia amplexicaulis. The sequence continues at coordinate 28,091,133 of CM070744.1, forward strand.
ACTGGTTTGACAAGTTTGTAAGGTATCGAAAGCAGCACCGGTACAGAGGAAACCCAAAGAGAGTTGTATAGCTATTGCAAAAGGTTTAAGGCTCTACAATAACTAATTATTAAACGGTGTATTTTTTTAAGACGAGATCGACAGAAATATTATAATAAAAAATGTATCAAGTTCAACTGTACTGTCCAAAAACACATGTGACTATTTCCTTTTACGTACTGTCTCTCGCGAACAGGCAAAATCCGAAAAAATTAAACCATAAATTATAAACCAGCGGCCCAAAAAATTTGATATTGTAATTGAATTCCTCTCCTCAAAATTCCATGTTCATGCAATCCATGACTCATTTGACAAGTTTTTAAGGTATCGAAGGCAGCACTGGTACAGAGGAAACCCAAAGAGAGGTTGGTAGGTTCCGGAGTCAGTAGCGTGTGGCACTTGCAAAAGGTTTGGTCTCCAGCCGAAGTGGGCCATTGGAGTTTCAGGTTGGCCTGGACCAGACCTGTCCAATGGACCGTACTTGGCCGGCATGACACGGATCTGATAGACACGTCTATTTAGATATGATCTATTTAGACCCGTTAAATAAATGGATTGTGACGTGTATGCCCATGAGCCATGGTCTGAGCCCAGGCACAGCGCACGACTATGCCATACCGGCACGGGCACGATTAGGGTTTAACGGGTCGTGCCAGCACGGTTGGCCCGTTAAACCGGGAAAAAAAGAAAAAAAAAGAAAATCAAGAAAATTTAGAAAAATTATTGAAAATTGTAGACATTGTTAATCATCAACATAATTATTTTCAATGATATAATGAGCTTTATTAAGTTGTTAAATTACATGAGATGGCTGCCTCGTTAAAAACTTTACCAAGTAAAAACTCAACTTGAGAAAATTTGGTAAAGAAAAAAGAGTACAGCCTATAAAGCTCACTAGTGGCTACATCTAAAGAAAAATATTAAAAATCCTATTCATTGCTATCTAGATATAAATTCTTAAAAGATTCTTCTAAGTCTCTATTCTCTACAGTATATTGGAGTCTTGATTCAGTTTGTTCCTAGTCTTTGATGGTCAGAAGGATTTCGGTCATCTCGTTCAAGAGACTTATTCGTCGCTCCTCGATTATTCTTCTAGATGGACTGAATGCCGATTTCAAGGAGACTGTAGAGACAGGAACTATCAACACATCCCGTGCTAATATGTATAGCATTGGATATGTTACTTTCTGGGTTTACCACCATGAGAAGATGTTCAACTCTTGCTCGAAGCTGACGCTATCACTGTTGAAATAGCTTGATAGGTCTCCAGTGCTTTTTCACCTTTCTCCTCCTGACTGATGTGTACCTGCATCTCCACGAGAATTTCTAGAGGAAAAACCAAAAATCTTGCCTCATTACATAGTCCCCCTAGAGGTGTTAGGGACTACCGGGGGTCTTTCCAAACACACGGACTCAAACTTATTTTCGTAGTTATCATATACCTTATATAATTTATCCTTAACTACTATATAGTATGTACAATAACATAAACCAGTAGCATCACTTAAAAGTTGTAATACATTTATAAATCCTCGGAGTTTGGCACTAGGATCCAAAATAAAGGCGAATGCATATAAAATAGGAATTTTCCTCCAGTATTTTAAAAACTTAATTTTCATAGCAACTACAGCATCTCGTAGTATAATGTCATTTTCAAAAGTCTTTAGGTGAGTGGCAATTTCAAGAATATTATAAATAATTAGAGGAGATGTTGGGTAGTATATTCCAGAAAGACAAAGTGTAACTTTATGAAAATGTTCTAAAAAAGAAAATATTTTTTCACCAAGTAAGTTTATAGTCTCTAACTTGGGTTCTACTGGAGGAGCTACAAGATTGATGACCTTAGGTGTGAAGGAAAACATATAAGATGCTCTTATATGGCAATGTATGTTTAAGCATAAGGTAAGTAGAGTTCCATCTAACAGGTATGCCTGAGCCAAATTTTTTAGGACGGACGTTCATTGCTACACAAAACCTCTTATATGCAGCTATTCGTTGGTTAGAACAATTAATATATAAAATTGCATTTCTAAAAGAATCAATACAAGCATTTAATCTTTTTAAACCATATTTAACAATAAAATTAATAATATGATAATCACAACGTTGATGCAGTAAGAAAGATTGTGTATAAGTATTAAACAAAGGAGTAATAATTTTTATAGCCTTAGTGTTTGCAGCTACATTATCTAAAGTTATAGAAAAAATATTATCTGTGAGGCCAAAATCTTCTACAACTTTAATAATACATTCTACAATATTTTCAGCAGTATGCGAAACATTAATTAATTTAAATCCTATAATTCTTTTTTCCATGACCCATTCATCATTAACATGATGAGAAACAACACTAATATAATCCTCCCTAGCCCTACCAATCCATATGTCTGATGTCAAAGCAACAGAGAATGTACAGGTATGAAACATTCCTTTCATTTTTCACGACAATTGTTATAATATTTAATTAAATTTCTATTTGTGGTTTGCCTAGATACAACACTAAATCGAGGGTTATGAGCAGTTCTAATATATTTTTGAAAAACATCAGACTCACTAAAATTTAAAGGTAAATCTTGAGAAGCAATTAATCTACAAAGAGATTCCCGGGCTACCTCTGAGTTGTACTCACAAGTACGTACCGAGCCATTGAGGTTATGTTGCAGCTGCGTTTGGCGCATTTGTATTCCTTACCTTCTTTTGCAGTTTGTAGCATGCCGTTGCAGGTGACCCGTCCTACCTGAAGATTTTGCAGTCAATTTATTACCACAATTTTTACAAACAGCATACCTCACTGAATTTCCCTCATTGTTGGTCTTGAACTTCTTGTCAAAATCATTCCAAACTCCTGATGTCGTAGCTCTTGTTCTTTTTGCACCCGTGCTATGGATTGTGGATGCACTTGTTGAGCCAGCAGAAAATGGATCGATTGGACCCTATGCCATTGGGACCGTCGCTTCTTCTGGCTCTCTAGTTTGTTCTGGATGTGGACCTTCCGTGGATGAATATCATTCTTGAAAGGATTGCATATACTTCGCCGAGAGGCTGGATTCGGAGAGTTGAAAATCGTAGTTCTCCATTGAATCAACTGCAAATTGAAATAGTAAAGAACAATTAACTTACTATTGAATCAATAAATAATAGCAAACAATTAAAATACGATAGCACTATTACCTCTTTTACAGCTCTCAGAAAATTCTTTGAAGATTTTTGAATTTTCTGAATTTTGCACGAATTTCTTACTAATATTGCCAAATTTGCGCAAACACTACCGGATTTTTCACAGCTAAACAGAGAGATTAGAGTCAGGTTTAAGGTGTAGAGAATGGAGGCCGAATGCCCCCTATTTATAGAAAAGATTCTATGATTTTTTTAAATTTTTTGATTTTTTTTCGATTTTTTCACTCCAATGGTCAAAAAACAGTTATATTCGAAGGTCCAAACAGTGTTATGTCAGCACGGCCCACGATCGCAAACGGGCCGTACTGTGCTGGCCCATTGTGCTGCCCTCTCGGCTCAGACACGGCGCGATCCACCTAGTCGTGCCAATACAACCCACAAGCTAAACGAGTTATATGGTACTTAAACTAGGCAACAGTACTAGACTATGGATCGATAAGACCGGTCCATTGGCCACCTCTAGGGTGGACCTCACCTCACAAGTCTTTTTTCTCTTCTCAATTTCGATTCTCTAGTCCATCTCGGAAAAGAAAAAAAAAATCGCAACTCTCAAGTGCGCTGCCTGCTTTCTCCACGAGACGGGACGCTCCTGCTGCTCCTCCACCTCTACTGTAGAGGCCGCACCGTTACCATCAGCCGTCGCGTCGACCTCTCCGCCTGCTGTCTCCGGCTCGGCAGGCGGCGTGGAGCGATGAGGACCATGACCTGGTCGGACTCCCCCATCTCCCGCCGCATCGTCCTCTCCTTCCTCGATTTCCTCAACTCCGGTCGGTACCATTCCCTTCCTTCTTCCCCTCCCCCCAAATACTACTCGATTCCCCATCCGCCTTTGCTTAGTTTCCTTACTACCACTGCTACTAGTAGCGTTCGTTCCCTTCCTTTCCTTGATTTCTCATGCCGATCCACCCATGAGTGTGATCGCCTCGCGGGCGGGGATCGAATCGCGTGCCCCACTCGCGCCTGTTTGCTTGTCGGATCAATTGAATCAGGGTATCGCTTCTACCTACTTTACTTGTAGTGGCGGCTCTTCACTTGGCAACCGCCAACTAGCTAGGTTCGATGGGTCATTAGACCTTTGCTAGTCTTTTAAAGTAGGGTTCCGTTTCATCTGATATCGTCACCCAATCCCGCCCGCGACCAAATTGCACTGGTTAAAGTGTGGATTTCGATTTCGATTTGCAAGTGGAGGCTTGCCAAGGGAGACAACGGGCAGTTAGATAGTTCATGTGTGCTTGTTAATGTCCGGTTGCCTGCCTGATCAGGCGCGACACTGCGGTTCTGCGTTATGATTTCTTCTTTTGTCTGGGCATTGAGCTCATTGGACTCTACAATTACAGTTCCTGTGATCTGGTACGTGCCACTTATGTGCGCTACCGATGTGGTCCTGTCGTGTTGCTGAATGCTTTGGGACAAAAATGACGCTTGGTTTGAGTTGTGCATGAAAAGGCTATGGATCTTTCAACGGGGCTATGCGCCTATAATTCTACAAAAAAGGCTATGGATCTTATGCCGTTCTTTACATCCACAGGACTGGCTAAACTTGAGACTAATATATGTTTGTGGCATTCACTGGGTGTAGTTTTTAGTCTCTACACGACTGTATATAGCTGGGGCCAACTTTAAAGTACATGCGGTGAATGTATCATATATTCGTATAATACAACTACATGTTTCCCTTTTCCCCGTGAAAAGACAAGGCAATAAAATTATCGCCATAACCAATTTGTGTTCTTGTCTTTCTTTTTTTTTCTTCGCTCTGGATGAAAGAATCTGATGCATTAAAACTACATGGAATTAGGTAATAGCTACCAGCTAGCTATGGTAGTACCATATGTTTGCGACAATAATATTAGAACAGACAAATGTGTCAACAAAATAACTTGCACAGGTAGAAAGAAAAGGATCAGTGTAGCCCTTGTTACAAATTGCTGCTCTGGGTTTCCTCAGTATGAGTTTTCTTTTTTAATTTTTTTAAAAAACCATCGGTTCTTCTGACATTGGAACAGTGTTTGCAATGCAGTTGAGTTAGCTCCTGGTGCTGATCCTGAAGCTCTTGAAGTTGCTAGGGAATGCCTCGAATCTATTTTTAGTATCAACTCATCATCCACTGGCGACGGGATACAGCCAGGACTGTTACTTGAACTATTTAGTTCTCTGGAAGCTAATGAACGAGATAAGTCAAGACCAGATCCTGTGTTACAATCGGTGTCAAACAAACCCTCTTACAGTGCGAGTGCTTCCAATATCCAAGAAGACTCAAATAAATGTGCAACACCAAGTGTATGCCCTCTCTCTCTCTCTCATTTTAGACATGATTTTATTTTTCATGTTGATGCATATGAAATGCATGTTTGTATTTTTTAGTTGGCGTCAAACATTCATTTAGACGTATATGGTGGTTAGAACTCCTATATATATATATATATATATATATATATATATATATATATATATATATATATATATATATATATGCTTTATTCATTCAGTTTTATTATTTTCCCCTAATAACCGTCATAAGATATTAGCTTCTGATACAGTCTTTCTGCATCTCCTGACCAGAGTGAAGGCCAAGCGGAAGATACCTTTGACTTAGGTATGACTATGGCATAAACTGTATACTACTCTCTCTATGATCAGATGTAAATATGGTTGGAAATATCAAGTTATTTTTTGTAAAGGTTTTCTGCCTGGTGTGTCACTTGATTCCATTTGTAGGTCTTGGTGTTATCAGCTAATGAGGCATGTAAAGAAAAAAATCACTCACTGAGATCACTCTTTTCTCATGGAACTTGATTTCTTTTTTGGTCAGATCATTCAGGAGACGAACTATTTGCAAAATTCTATGCCTCACTCGATGAAATCAATTTCTTTAAGACATCACCTGCTGGAGCTGAAGATCCTGGTCAACTTTCAAAAACATCACAATTCTTTGATGACGCATTACTGGTATAATGTGTTATTTTTGCTTGTCTAGCATTTTCAGGTGTAGCTAACTAGAGAAATTTGATCATGTTCATATTGTCCCCACTACCAAGAAAAAGCTTTTACAGATGCTTCCCTATTTTCTAGGGCATCTTGTGTCATCGCAGTTCTCTTCGATGAAGACAAAGAGGGGACTGTTGAGGCATTAGGCCATCATGGAACTAGTAGTGGCCTGCATGCTAGGTTTCCTTTTTTCCCACTTAATTATTGTACAGATATTTTTAATGATGAAGTATGCTTTGTCTCTGTTTAGGAGATGCGTAAGTCAGGAAGGAAAAGGGCGAGCTTAGGAGACCTTGCAGAGTTCTTTAAGTCAAAAGGTATATAGCCAGTTAGCCACAATCCTTGGTCGTTTCATGTGTTCAATTTTTAGTGTCGCATTATATTTGTTGATTCATTAGTTTGTGAAGGAAATTTACAACTTCTGACTTGACAATCTTCATTTTCTTTTTGTTGTAAATGTAAAAGCTAATGGATTTGCAGTTCAAGCCTTCTATGTGTATTGTGTTATGGATGCGGATGTGCAGAATTTTAGTAGCTAACTGCATATTTGTTCATCAGGTAATGAATTCATGAGGTCAAAGCAACACCTTAAAGCTGTAGAACTGTACACCACTGCCATTGCATTGAGCAGAAAAAATGCCATTTACTATTGTAACAGGTATGAACTAAATAGTGAAACTTCTGATGGCTATTTTGGTGAACATGCAAGTGTGCAATTGTAGCTCATACCGAGTAAATTTCAGGGATAAGAACCAGAATGAATGGAACTAAAAAAACTGGGTTGATTTTTCCCATCTTCACGAGTAATAATGTCGTATGGGATTTGAGATAGCTTAACTGACAAATAATGGATCATAAACATCCACATTAGATATCTGCTTGAACTAGTATAGATGCATATTACTCTATCGCTTCAAAATTATTGCATTTGCTGCTATAGCCTGTGATGTGGTGAGGATTCTCAGCCTGTGATGCGGTGAGGATTCTCAGGATCTGTTATTATTTCTTCCTACTGCTATTAACAAGGTTCTGATTCCAGTGGAAACCAGCTGCAGCTGGTTACAAATCATACATCTAATGGGCTGTTTCTTCACTGGAAACTACCCGGAAAGTTGATATTGGAGATTGTTGAATGCTTAGGAAACACAAACATTTGATAAAATAGAAATAATGAGTTGGTCGGAAATCCTCTGGAAACTAGGCGATTTCTGTCTAGGCTGCTATCAGAGGGGTCTTTAGTCTTTTTCTTGTTCTGTTAGTGGTGTTATTAACTCTGATAACTAATACTCTTGTTGTTCACAAGACCATTTATCTGCTTCATACTTTGATTTAAAAAGAAAAGTACATGCTACTCCCAGGGCTGCTGCGTACACCCTTCTTAATATGTGCAATGAAGCTATTGAGGACTGTCTGAAGTCAATTGAAATTGATGCTAACTACAGCAAAGCATATAGCCGACTTGGATCTGCTTATTTCGCGATGGGGAATTATCATGATGCTTTATATAAAGGATACTTGAAAGGTGGGCACATCAGAAACTTCCAGTTGATTTTGTTGAAACTGTAATAGATTATGCTATATGCTGCCTTTTTTGGGTCTTTTCCACTCCTAGTAGGTGCAGTTTACATGTAACCAAGTTTTTTCTGGGAAAAGTCATTTATTTGAATTGTAGGCTGAAAAGTTGAACTTTCTCTTTAACTTTTTAGCTTATAGTAGTATCCAACCCAAGAACAGCTCTCTTTTTCTCTTGTATGTGGAGCATCCTGTTATGATTCATCTTACTATAATATACTGAAATGCTGTGTTTAAGTGCTTTCTTCTACATGTAGACAGATAGTGTTAGGCATCCAATCAAATTAAGCAATTATTTACTCGATTGCCTCTTGACCAAGGTCTGTGAATAAATCCATGTCATGTTTTCTTATGGTTGCATCTTGCATGCTTTCAGCACTGTGTAAACTCGGATTCATATCAAATTTATTCTCTTCAACTTTCAGTGCTTCTAATATGCAGCGATAATTATTTTCTTCTTCTGCTTGATCAAATTAACTGTTCCATTTGCAATTCCTGAATGAATCTACATTACAAAGATTATTGTATGCAATAATGTATGGAGCGTATACTGTATAGTGAACTCACGTTGATCTTATTGCAGCCTCTGAGCTTGATCCTAGTAATGAAAATATCCGACAGAATATTGAGGTAGAGTTTTTCTGCTCTTTTTTTTCATTTTCATTAGGAGGATGGATGGAGTTTGCTTCTTTCCATTACGGCATTACCACTAATCACTAACGAATTTTTATTTTGCTGTCTGTCTAAAAACCTTAGGTTACCAAAAAGAAACTGGCTGAACAGCGAGTTCTACTAGGACAGGTACTATAACTAGAAAACTTGTGCCTTTTAAAGCGGACTTTCAGATGTGTCCTACTGTCGGCTTAACAAATCAGGACTATCGTTTTTAAAAATAATTTGCACACTCAAAGCTCCTACCTGAGACTTCTATTATATGTGTAGAATGCCGATATAGTTTGGTTACAGCTATGATTTTATTTCATTCTTTGGTCTTTTGAAACCACCAAGTAACCCATCTCCTTGTTTATAGCATACACATGCAGGCCAAGATCAAGAATCACATCCACGGTTTACTGGCCAGGTAAGCAGTGGTGTTCCTTTCTCACTATTTCCCCCTGGAAGTTCTCCAGAATTATTGGCCAATATCATCAATCGGGGGCCTGATCTTGGTCAACAGCCATCTGAACATTCCATAAATATAAATTTGAACGACATTTTTGGTCATGCAAACGTCAATGGGAATGGCCAAGGATCAAGTCAGACAGGGAATTCAAGTAACCATGCTACATCTGCTTCTTTCCCAACCAATGCATCAGTCCCTCCTGCTTTTACCTTTGTGGGCTCGGGTCCTGAAGGAAATCATGCACTGCAAGATTCAAATGGACATGAAAGGGAACATGGTGAACCAGGTGTGAACAGGGATGCTGGCATCCAAATAAACTTGGCAGGGCAAGAGCAGGCTGCTGAGGCTCTGAGAGCTGTGATGCAGATGTTTGCACCGCAGATGGGCCCACAAGAAGGCACACCTAGAGGTTCGTTAACAATTCATTTTATTTATAAAAATGGTTTCTTTTGAGTGAAGTTTTCATCTGGGTTCATGCTTGGAACAGAGCGGGGGACCGTGGCTCAGTTCTTTTGGGCTTATGACTTGTGGTTTATAGCTTATGTTATAGTAGCTAGCTTTCAAATGGTGCGTTTTTTTAAGATGGGGTCAATAAGAAGATTGTAGTAAAAAGTATACTGAGTTCAGTTATATCGGCCAAAATCGCATGTGACTATTTTCCTTTACGTACTGCCTCTCGCGAACAGCTAGAATTTAAAAGTTTAAGCCATAAGTCACAGCTGAAAAGAACCCACCCCGTCTCTTCTCTCTGAAGGGGGAAAACCTCATAAATGACTATTATGCTGGTCTTTTTTTTAAAAAAGATTATGATACTATGTTTTGTTTCTTCTGAACAATCATCTCAGTGTGATACAAAATAGTGGTGGTATTTTCTATTGCATAGATAATTAATTAAAAAGGTTGTTCTTTGTCATGTTCAAATTTGGTGTGAAAGTGGTTTAAATTTCTACTATATGGCATTCACAGTTTTTGACAGAAAATATGTTGCTTCCTTCTAGTAACAACGATGAGTATTTTCTTATGGAAGTAGCTGTGATCCAAATAAAAGGAATTGCTGCTTGTATTACAAACAGGAAGATCGCAATAGTCATATCTACTTCCAGTTTCCCTTTTTTTTTTCAGCTTCCTCTGTTGAATTGGAAATATTGATAAAACTGTTCTGTCCATCACTTGACGGCCAGATTACTGTGTTTTTTTTTAAAAAAAAATTCTTGAACTACCACTTTTTTAGACCATCATGTTAGAATCGGTTTTTGTTATGGATACTATGTGTATATTGAAGAGGCACAATGGGCAATATATATATGGAGTACAAGGGGATATTACAGGTGAATATGCCATATACGGATAAGAAAATCGAGGCATATACGGAAAGGAATAATACAATTCCTATTCTATCTCTAATACTCTTAACACCCCCTCAAATGCAAGGCGTATGCAATAGCATTGCATTTGAAAAAGGGTTAACACTAAAACAAGAAAAATCCGAAGTCCGAGTCTTGATAATATCGTCGTTGCGTGCAACTTCTGAATAAACTGTCAAATCAAGTCGAAAATGAATAGATAGAAGTATGGCGGCGCAGATTGAAACCCAAGACAGCGGTGGCGTAGTGCACAAGGTGCAGAAGCCGTGTGGCGGCCTTAGAAGCTCGAGGCAGCGGCGTAGTGCACAAGGTGCAGAAGCCGCACGGCGGCCTTAGAAGCTCGAGGCGGTGGCTAGACAAACGGCGGCATCATAACAACTTCTACGATCTGCACGCGGCTCAGATAGTAGAGCGGCGACTGCTGACATACAAAAGAAAATTCTTATACTTCTATGACTGACAATAAATTTGTGAACTCGCATGGTTTAGACGAACTGAAAGAGAATCTACGGACTTGAATGGACGCAACGGAAGACTAAAAAAACAATAATACTAATACTTAGCAGTGGCTACCTCCTCACCCTCAGGCTAACAACAAGCAGCAGCAATAATAAACGCACATCGGCACATCGGCACCACTCCTGCCATTCCACTTCTCTCTCTCCCCCCGTCCTCTACCTGCAGTTCCAGGCGAGGGAGCCTCCAGGCGGCGGCGGTGGCGCGGCGGCCTGTGAGGCGGCGGCTTGGAGCCGGGTTGTCGAGAGGCGGCGGCCAAGCCTCGGCCTCTGTTGTCATGCACAGGACAGTGGCGGATAGGGCTGGCGTCGGCGGGAGACGGGCCAGATTCGAGCTCGGTGGCGGAGAAGATGACCGGATTTGGCCCGGAGGTGGTCGGATCCGGACTTGGCGGTGTCGGAGGCGGCTAGAGGGAGTTGGGGGCGGTCGAGAGACGAGGCGGCTTAGATCCGCATGGATCTGGCATGGAGGCGGCCAGATCCGGGCGGCGTGCTGCCGACGGCGGCCCAAAGAAGAGGCGACGGCCCCTTGCCGAGGGAGCCTACAGGCTGCGGTGGCTCAAAGAGCGTGAGGCGGGGCGGCGGCGCTGGAGCAGAAGGTGGCCGCCCTTGGGATTAGTCATCACGGCAGTTCTTGAGATGGCCGCCCCCGGGAGAGGAGATCGATCCTCCCGGGGGTAGCAACAGCGGAAGTAGATCGATGTTAGGGTTTTAACCTAAGCTTTGATACCATATTATGAATATTGTGTATATATTGAAGAGGCCCAACGGACAATATATATAGGGAGTACAGTGAGATATTATAGGGGAATATGCCATATACGGATTAAAAAAACGAGGCATATAAGGAAAGGAATAATACAATTCCTATTCTATCTCTAACACCCTTAACAGTTTTGAACAATTGAATGACTTAAATTTCAATTGTTGTATTCTGTTATGTGTATTGTGCAGGACCAGGTTAGAGCTGAGATGCAAGAAGTTCAATTTTTGCCTCCAGCAGTGTTATATGGATATGTTCTTGCGTTCTTCTGGAAAATTTCTTCAATCGAACATGGAATTTCTCTGTGTTTAAAACTCATATTGGGCACCTTATCGCTGTTCTATGCTGCCTTAATTTCTTCCTGTATTTGCTATGCTGGCACATACTTAGTTTCCCTGCTCTCTCTGCATATAAGCATCAATGTATCATTAGTCCATGCTGAAGCTTGTTTGATGAGATTTAACAACGATGCTAGAATCTTAAGAAAAATGAATGTTATCATAAGCCCTGTCATGATTTCTGTTTGATCACTTTATTTGTGGGTCTGTTATGTGATCTGAATGCTATCTTTTATTACATGATTTGCCTACTTACTTGATGGTTGACAGTTGGTACTTGCCAAATCATTCTATCTATTGCATACTCTGGACCCTCATCCAAATAAGGATGTTGCCACTGGCAGCCATCTGATGAAATTTCTCAAATGAGTTATTTTAATGCGCACACATCTACCTTGGGACGGTTAGGAAACATGAGGTACGAAGACTATGTGGGCAGAATAGCAGAAAGTGTACAGGGTCTTTTACTTGATGGAGCAGATGGCACAAGAGAGTTGTGAAATGTGAGGGATTACATCCCAAGTGAATCCTTTGCTGTACATCATTCCTGCTTTCGCTTTCGCTTTTGCAGACAACCTATTGAGTATCGATCGACTTTCATTGATATCCCCTTTCTCCTTTTTGGAGCTCCAAATTTTGTTGCTCAACTCATCGAAGCCCCGACAGATGTAAAGAAGTTGACGGATTTCGTGTACTTTTCTGTGGGCTCTGTTTTATATGGGCCATGTGGGGTTTGTAGCCCAAAGCAGGGGCACGTCATCTCTGATTTTTCGGCACTGACGAGGCGTGGCAGCTGCTCCCTCCGTTAGCGATCCGGCGGGCTGGTTGTGTTGGTGTTTGGCTGACGGATTTTGGATAGCCGTACAATGTATAGAATTATGATATAATAAAATATAAAGTATGTTATAATATGTAAAAGTGTAAAATAATAGCTGATAAATAGTAGTAGTGGATATAAGTGACTTATGGAAACTAGGTGTTTGTGTTGACTTAGAAGCCGGAGTGTTTATATTGACTTTATCTTCTGATGCTACCAGGAATAGGGCCGAAAACAGAAGAGGAGCAAAACTAGTTAAAAGTTCATAAATATTAGACCTAGATGCACTGCAGGGATTGTATGATGATGATGCCCACTGCACACCTCCTTTTGTGCACTGACCCGCTGTCTCACCATCTCGGTTTTAGCTGAATACTCGGGTGAGAAGCCTGTGATGAGAAGATGGGACGCATGTAAATATCACATGTAAATAAACAAAAAAGAAACAAGCAAAATACGCAAATAAACATTCGAGCTGTCACGAATTTGACGTCCCAACCCAACCCCACATCGCCAAATCCTAAGGCAGCTTCAGGCTCCATAATCATATAGTCATTAGCTGTGCGTGCGATTTCACTTAACCAAATTCCACAGTGTTGTTACTGCCGACGAACAAATCGCCTCTCCTCTCCACTCCACTCGCGAAGGCAAACCAACCCTCGCCTCGCAAATACTAGCACTAATAAATCTCTCTCTTCTGCCAAATCAAATCGCCTTCCTCCTCCGGGCTCCGAGCCCGCCGCCGCGTCGGACCACGAACGAACGCGCCGACCTCAGATCTCGCCGGCTCCCAACTCTGACGAACGGATCGAACCACCACCAGTCGACCACCGCGGACTGGGCCGCCGGATTTAACCGCCGCAAACACGCCCAACTCTTTTGCGGACACATTTCGCTACGATTTCGCCGCCCTAGGGTTTCATGCAGCCGAGGTCTCGCATTCGCGGCCGCGACCCGCCGCAGCCGCCCTCGGGAGGACGATGCCGCCGCCGATCGCCGCCGCCGCGACACCGCCGCCGCGCTCGCGACCCTCCCCGTCCCAGCCGCCGAGACGCAGCCCCGAGCGGCCGCGCCGCCAGGAGGAGAAGCCCCCACCCGACGTCATCGGCGGCGGCGCACCAGAGCGCCGGTCGCGCGCCGACATCCTTCTCGACGCCGGCCGCCTCGCCGCCCAATACCTGGTCGCCCAGGGCGTCCTCCCCGAGCACCTTCTCCGCGCCAGGGAGGAACCAAATCACAACCCCAGCTTCCGCCCGGAGCCCCCCACTGCCACCGGATACGTCAGGAAGCGGGACGACACGTACCATGACGACGACCCGAGGTGGCGGAGGAATGGAGGTGCTGGGGACTGGGGCTGCGACAAGGGGGACGACGACAGGCTATCCCGGAGGTCGGGCTGGGATAGGGGGAGCCAAAGCTTTGACGGGAGGCGTAAGTATAACGACGGAGGAGGTGGTCATGTTGATCGGGGTGGTCGCCGGAGCCATGAGTACGATGAGCAAAGGAGAGCGACCATGTCACGGTCCTATTCACATAACGACCGGCGGGCCTCCAGTGATAGCAGAGGGGATCGAAGGCCGAGAAGTAGGAGCAGGAGCAGAACCAGGACCAGGAGCCATTACTATGGCGGCCGGAGGGATTCAGATTGGCGAGCGGGTGGTGGTGATTTGGATCACAGCAAGGTGCCAGAGTCTGGAACTGTTCGTGGTGGTGATGTTGAATTAGTGCCAAGGGATCTGAAGGCACCTCGTTCGGTGGTGGTTGTGGAGGCGAATGACGGTGCCAGCTATGAGGATGCAGGGATGGAGTCGGAGGTCATAGGGCTGGATCATGGTCAGGATGTTTGTGGAGACGAGTATGGCGAGAATGCAGTTGCTGGCCTGAATGATGCAGATATTGGTGAAATAAATGTCACCCAACACCGACTATCCAGTGTGGATGTTGTTCATCCATCAGACTCTGTTGAGGAACCGGTGCATATGCGGTCCCAGCTCAGCGATGTGGAGGGGGACATGGAGGCTGGCATTGCCTGCAGGGATGCATGCCTGATAGAACCAGTGGCTGAGAACAATGGTTGCTCTGAAGTTAGGGATGAAATGGAGGCTCCACAAAGTGAAGTTGAAGCTGATGTTGGTGGTCTTACCAGAGATGAACAAGACCTGCCAGCTTGGTACCGAATTTTTGACCTCAACGTCGTCGGAACAGAGGAGAGCTGTGAAATGTCTGATATTTCTGGTGATCCTCCTGCAGACCATGTTTGTGACTCTGTGCCTGATTTAGTTGGCCGGATGGGCCAACAAGCAAACTGTGATACTTCAGAAACTCAAGGTCAAGATGAACATGCACATGAGAACCACCAGTTGGAGGATGGACAGGTGCTTCTAAATCAGGGTATTGGTACATATGGCTTGAATAAGTACGATCTGAACAATGAGCAAAGGCTTAGGCTTCTAAACCAGAGAGCTGACGAATGTGCACAGGATAATCGCCAGTTGAAGAATGAGCAGATGCATCTAAATCATGGCGTGGCTGTGCATGATTTGGACAATTGCCATCCGAACGATGAAGAAATGCTTCTAAAACAAGATGCAGATGAACAAGAGGATCACAATCACCAGATGGATAATGAGCAAATGCTTCCAAATCAGAGCACCACAGGGCAAGTTTCGGACAATTACCATATGAATGGTGAGCAGTTGCTGCTCAATCATGGTGCAGACGAACATCCAGAAAATAATCACCGGATGGAGAATGAACAAATGTTTCTACATCATGTTACAGGTGTGCATGATTTGGATAACTACGATCTGAACAGTGAGCAAATACTTCAAAATAATGGTACAGATAAACCCGCAGCAGGTAGTGGTCAGTTAAAGGATGAAGAAATGCTTTTAGATCAGGCTGCAGATGGACAAGCTACACTTCACAATCTGGGCATCAGGCGAATGATTCCTGTAATTAATCTTGAAGATGATTACGAAGAGCAGTCTGATACCAAAGAGTTTTTAGAATCCAAGTAAGCTTTTTTTTATTCTTTTTGTCATAATCTCGAGGGGGAGAGGAAAATCCTTCACACTTGAACATGTTCACCATACAGAAGTGACACCTTACATAAACATATGGATAATGTTCTACCAGAACATGTGTGTTCTCAAGACCAGCAAACCTTAAGTTTTCCTGACCATCCTCAGACTAACATCCCAGCAGCAGCTTCTTCATCGGTTACACCAAATTTTGGAAATATATGGACCGGAAGGGGTGCTGTTAATGCACAGGTGAGATGGCTGTTTAGAAACCATATACTTGTCCTTATTTCATTCAACACTCTTCTTGCAGCAAGTAAAGCATCTGGTTTGTAAAGTGAATTGTTAGGGGTTCACTTACTGATTAATGCTAGGAGTTGCACAACTCATCAGTGAGCTGCTCATATGCTCAAGGGAGATTGATTTTGTCCTTGTTCTTATTGGCATTTGTTAGTACTTGCATTTTCTGTCATTATTATCCTTTGGTTGCGATCAGCAACTTTGGATTTCTGTTTTGTAATCATAATTTTTTGTTGCCTCTTAAGATATTAAAACCGGATTTTCACATTTCTTCAGGGAATTCCCAGTGATGATGATGTGCTGTATGTTGCATTTGACAAAATACCATTAGGTATGCTCTCCTACTTTTGGAAATGTGCAGGTTTCCTTTCTCAGCTTATTTTTCTTCAATTTCTTGGACCTTGAACCTATGTCTCACTGTTCTAGTTGAACTTCTTATGTATCGCATTCATTTGATCTGGGACATAGATACCGCAATCCCCACTCTATTGATCTATTCTGTTCCTAGAACTTAGAAACCTCTGCTATGCATGTTGAATGAAATAAAACAATTTGTGATGAGCCTTATGTTTGATTAAATTACAGCTAGTCATGGAGCAAAGCAAAATACTTACATATAACCTTTGTATACATATTTTAGTTTGTCTTTATGTAGCAGTATAATAGAGTAGAGGTATTTCTTTGACCCCTCCAAATAATAATGGTGGTTGCAATATTTACACATTCCTGCTGTAATGCACTGGCCACAATTTATAAACTTTTGATGGGAGTTCTGAGGATGCTATTTAGGCCAAAAAGTCAAGCTTCTTCCTTAGAATCTTACATGTGCCTTTGTATACATAATGCAAGATGCATACTCCCTGTTGAATCCAACAGACTTTGTACCATCCTCTGAAGCTAGGATCAACAGCTTGACACTTTCTTGAACTCACGGCGTAGTTGCATATGGCCCTTAGTGGGATGCCTTGACACTGCTAGACATGTCAAGTTTTATGCTATGCTAGCATTGTTGTGTTAGGCACTTGTAGTAATAGCGCAAGCATGGGATGTTTAGTTCTTCAAGACTTCTGTGTTCCAAGTGTAGTTGAAATATAGATAACAATGGATGTATCATAGGCTCCTAGCCATCTTAGCATGATATTGAAATGCTGAAATATGCATAAATCTTAGCCGGAATTTCTTCAATTTTCAGCCAGCACTTCCCAGGCACAAGCTCTGCATGGCCACATGATACATGCCCAATGCAGTGAACCCTGGGTTGGACATTTAAATGATGAAAACTGTCTTGTCATTTCTTGAAACTGGACTGTTTTCCATTAGTTCTTGGTTATTACTGATGGACATGTGTATTTTGTACCGTCACGATGAATACTATCTTAATGTAAATCATGTCTCCAATTCCATAAACAAATCAGATATGTATCAGATATTCTTGCTTCCTTTTCTGCTTAACTGTATCCCTTTTAATGCTACTTGCATGAATGCAGATAGTTTTTATGCACCTCAGCGGTTGATTTCTCCCATTTGTTGAACGATATTTTTTGCATACTCAATGAATAGTTCTGTCAATCATCAGTCCGGGTTTTTTTTTTCTTGTGTACTTATGGTATTGTATGTCCTTCAGTCCCCCCTGCTTGCTTTATTAACTGAACCTACTTTCTGGATGTGAGAGCAACTTTTACAGTTTTGCTTTGCGAGAACTGCTAGGGTGCTGCAATTACATTATCTGTTATTTTATGGTCATAATCGCCACTTAGTTTACTTATTGTGTTTTTTTTGAGTTTCCACAGAAGTAATCAATGTGTGGGACCTGCCATCATCTGAGCTTGGGAAATCCTTATGAAGCATGTTGTTTGTGTACTCTGCTCCGACATTTAGCTTCAGCTTACTGTTATCCTGGACCATGGGAAGCTTGCGCCAGACTGAATGCTGAAGTTGGTTGATCGGCCACTGTTTTGTATGTTAAGCAGCAGAAGCATTTTTAGATTCCTAGAAGTCACATTTCCATGCTGGTCTCCTACCCATAAATTATCTGATATCAGTATAGATGTCACGCCGGTGTATCTAGTAGCTACTTTTTTGACTGCAAATGATATGGATCTTATTCGTCTGACCATTCTATGGTGCACTTGCGCTCCTGCTTTACTATGTGAAGTGCAAATGGGTAACCAGGATATCATTCGCGTGCAACTCATCAAGCAGAGATGGGAACAGGCTTGGCGAATCACAGGAGCATGACCCGGAAAATTCGATAATGTAGGTCTTCTAACTTTGAGATGCATCGTATCATAGGTTATGTATTGTAATGCAAACTTGTAGAATAATATGGTACCCTTTTGTTGGCCCCTTCATATCAAATATCCTATCCATAAGAAGTCGCAGAGGCAACAGTTGAACTGGTGCTAGGGCCTACTGATGTAATGCATAGCACGAAAAAATGTCACAACAAAAACACAAGAATAGACATACAGATGCATCAATGAATTAATTAATGAAGAAACATACACATTTGATCTATAGGAATATATGTTGGACATTTATCTGCAATATTGACATTGATGTACAGTTATTTTACCTGAAGATTTGGTACCCCTGATCTGTGAAACCATCATAGATCGTGCCATCTTCAACAAACAGTTCACAACGGGACATCTCGCTGACAACACCGTCAAATAATGTGAATACGATGAACCCTACACTCAGGCCTTTCTGTTCGTCATTGACCTCCTCCCAGTACCAGACATCATAGGGCCTGAGGATATTCGAATGCTGACAGCTTATCACGAGGTTGAAGATGTGTTTTGCGTCCTGTAGCTTCTTTTGCGTGACATCAGATCAGTTTTGAAGGCATAGTGGAATATATGCATGGGTGTTGGATTTGCCGCTCCTGGGGACTATCTCATTGTATAAGATTAGCCTCTTGCTATCATTTACAATTTTTGTCCGCGAGAATTAATGTAGCCGATAATTAAGGAGAATTATTAGATACCCAGATGATAAGGAATCAATAGATGCATGCATTTGTCCCATGAAAGAATTTGGACGTCTAGTTGTTACTGCGATTACCTGGAGATCTTCTGGATGGAGTACTTTTGCGTCCCTGCACTGTAAGAGTAAACTAGCTACGAGCTATTATTTAGCGGAAGACCCATTAATTTACAATGCTCTTAATATGCAAGGAGTTGCTTGCATAATTTCGATACATAAACATATATACGTGTGAACTGCTAGAGAAAAATATGCATTAACACCTATAGCTACTAGCTAGAAACTGGAAAAAAAAAGTGTAAAGGTTGTGTCAAAACTATATACAATACAAATAGTGCAAAAAATAAAGTGAGAACTTGGAAAGAAATTCATGTAATTGTTACAAAACGTTTCACAGATAATGTTTGTATGTATGTTTTTCTGACAAAGCAAGAGATCGAAGTTGTCATGTTGGATCGTTGTTCAGTGGGCTCAGATTCTACGTAGGAGAGGCGGAATTTCTTAACAAAAGATTTCAACAGGTATCAGACTTTTCTTTTTTTCTTTTTTTGTAGAGAAGTGTGATCAAACATAAAACGTGTGTCTATCTGCACGCTTCCAAGAGAGAGAAATTTCTAAACAAAAGTTTGGCCATATAATGTATTTCTTATTTTCATTTGCTTTATGCTAGATTTATTTACGGGACGTGCTAGACTGCTGTGTGGTTTAAGCAGAAAGCAGACCAAAGCGATGACAAAGTAATTAGTTTTTAAATGAAATATCTTTTAACATAATGTCTATAAATTTATTATAATATATACTATAACAACTTTATTTATATCAGCTAAAATCATACGAGAGTTGCTATTACTTTATATTTTTTCTTATAAACAAACTAAAAACCATATAGCCAAAAGATATATGCCGATGAAAAAAAGAACAGCCCCAAACAAGTCTTGAGACCAAGCCGACAGAATGAATGGCAGACAGCAAGCGAATTGGCATACCATGCTTATTTAATTAATAGCAGGAACACCACACATCGTATGCATCATCGTACACACGCACACATAGATGGACCATGGCTGTTCGGCCTGACCTTTTCGCTGCAGACGCACCCAGCGCGAAGGCGGCGAAGTCGATGCAGTTGCGCCAAGTCGGGCAGGCGGAGACGCTGGAGGAGGCCTACACGAAGCCGGACGGCCGAGTGCGATGCTTCAATGTGCGCACGCCCGAGGCCAGCGGGGGAGGTGGAGCCCGGCGCGGAGCCAACGCCGGCGGAGGACGCTGTTGGCGAAGTCCTGTGTATCGGTGCGGGCGCGCGCGTGGAGACAGGCGTGAAGCCGGCGGAGACCAAGCGACGGCATCGTTGGCTCGCCGAGGCCGTGGCCGGCGGGGAGTAGACCTCGCCGGCATGGACGTCGACACGGAGGCTGTTGGAATTGCTGTGGTCGAACACACTCTAAAAGACTACGAGTACCTCACGTGATCGTGAGCGGAGTACTCGTAAAGATTTCGAGTACTCTGGAGTCTTACGGTACGCAGATAAATAGTGCTCTGATGCACAGTACTTGGCACACTGTACTAGTACTTATACTCAGTGGCGTGGCGGATACAGGATAGATCACGCCCCGGGCTAAATTCCCTCCATAGAATTTATATCCAATTACTTGGCATGATCCTAGTTGGTTGCAAATTCTCCCTTCTAGTTTTATCTCTAATATCCATATCCAACCTCTCTATCGATTTTCAAATCCCAAGATCGACAACAATATCATCTGGATAACGTCACCCATACCGCTACCTGCACGCTGACTCCGCTGCCGTCGAGCTCGTGGCTAAGTTCAGAGGTAACTCACTACCTCACTACAGTTAGTTTACTTAAAGAGGCGAATGGCTTTGTCTTGCTCTGCCGTGGCCAGTGGTCACTGGGACTGACGGCGCTATGCCGCTATCACTAAACCGAAGTATCCAATCGTGAACTGAATGCGACACGCTAATGAATTGGGCCACCAAATCTGAAGAAGGTCAGAAAAAAATCCATCGGATACAAGCCCATAAAGGCCCAGTAAGTTTCTGAAACTCATAAAGGTCCAAAGCTCTTAGACAACACTGAGCTAAACCTCAAAGCAAATACAAGGCAGGCACCAAAAATGGCGGTGGCGCCAAAGGGCATGTCTCCGGAGCTGGGCTTTCTTTAGCTGGGCCAGGACCTGGGCTATAGCCCACCTAGCCCAGGCCCTGGATCCGCCCCTGCTTATACTCGAGTTACGACTATGACAGTACTCGATCACACAAACTGATCGAGTACTCAGACTACCTGAATCACACGACAATACTTTGGAGAAAGTGCAACCAAGCACAACACATGAGCTTTTACGACGCGTAAACTTCTCTCATTTATATACTACTGAATACGACAAACAGTTACAAGATTTTGATGGTACGTTATGACCAGTAAATACTAAACTTAATG
Source organism: Bonia amplexicaulis (assembly GCA_036346245.1). NCBI lineage: Eukaryota > Viridiplantae > Streptophyta > Magnoliopsida > Poales > Poaceae > Bonia > Bonia amplexicaulis. The sequence continues at coordinate 28,112,595 of CM070744.1, forward strand.
TAGAACAACAAAGATACAACTACTAATACTTCCGTTGCATACATGCATCCACTAACTATACCATTAACTCCACGCCCAAACGCTTCTAATCAAGATTATAGCTAAAAATTTTCCTCCTAATTTTGACATGCCGACTGACCGTTGCCCACAACCTCTTACCACGCGTAGAAGACTAACTCAAACCATGTATTATCTCTACTAGATAGATGCATGTAGCTACTCTGAAGGAGGACCAACTCATCTCACGGGTATACCTTCTCAACTAACTCAAACACATCTAGAGCTAGTCTCACTCGGCAATGTGTAGATGCTCACGTCTTCACAGCTACATGCACTAACCACTAACACATGATTGATCCAATAACACATGCAAGTGCGCACAACTGCTGGCTTCACTTGACAACCGATCTGCTCACTTCACTGTCGATCCGTCTACTACACCATGACTTCACACATTCAACTCTCTTAGACTTAGCTCACTTCTATGACTCTGAGGCAGAATGCGTGATCACTTATCGCCTGAGGCAGAATGCGTAATCACTTATCACCACATTCAATAAGCGCATGCTACAAAGCCATCTTCTTCCCTCCTCTATGTTTCTTCTTGTTATTTTGTTTACCTCCTGTTGTAATGAATTATTGCATTGGTGCAAACACAAGTATGTGAATTGCTCTTCTGCAAAATTTGCAAATTGTTCTCCATCTTAGAAAGGCATGGTTTTGTGCCATTGCTTCATAATCTTGTGGCTCATGCATATTCCCAGCAAGCCTAGGGAAAATTTTTGAACTAACTTTGCACTTTGGTTTATTATATGAACATACTCAATTCATTTGCAGGACATTGAGCCAGATGTGACAGATGGTTTTGGTGCTGAAGTTGGTCACATAATAGGTACTACAATTCCTAGCCGAAATGGTATGCCTAAACATGTAACGGTAATTTTACTTTCATCTTTGAAATATATGATGTTTGGTTGTAAAACAAATGCTGATATGGTGACTAATGAAACAGTCGATCACTTACATTGCTGAACATGTGGTTGGAACTAGTTATTTTGGGATTGTATATCAGGTAAACATGTGGCTTTTTATTTGTCTAAATTGTTCTATGCTTAACTGGTTGTGAAAGGCATATAACCTGCTCTTGTCAACTCTTTAGGCCAAATGTCGAGAATCAGGAGAAATCGTTGCCATAAAAAAAGGTTCTTCAAGATAAGTGTCGAAACCCAAATATGCAAATTCGGACCTTTCTGTGTATACCATACTAGTCCAGAATCACACTAGTGCACACAGTGTAAATATAGATGAAATATCAACCATACACTCGATTAACAAAGGAAAAGACAAAAATATTATTAATTATCAGAGTTGCGACCTTACGGCCAAACTTACAATTAATAGTTTGAAGGGCTTAAGAAACTAGCAGCGGAAAACAAACGAAAAGCGTATTAGCCATTTGACATACACACAGGCAATCGATTGGGAAGCAAAATCCTAATCCGTGAAGTCATTGAAGTATCCTCCTTCTGGTACCTTCTACTGATATGGTTCCTCTTTTTTCAACTGAGTAACAATAGGCATAAAACAGTGAGTACATTGTTACTCAGCAAGTCGTTTGTAACAAAGAATATAATATAGTATGCAAGAATTATCAAATGATAGCTGAGTGGTTATTTTGCAAAAAGCAATAAGTTGAAATAATACAATAAATAGATTGAAAGTAAACTTTGAAAATAATTAATAAGTAAATAAACTAAGGAATTGAGAGTAACCACACGTGAACTGATCATTCACTCCAATGAACCACCTGTGAACTTGTTCACGTAATGAACCATCAGTGAACTAACCATTCACTTCCCAACTTAATTCAACCAAGTTTTTATGAAAACTCTACCCCTCGTGTAAAATCACCGAGCATTGTCCATAACCGGAGACATGGTTATTCGAATAGTTTTATACTCTGCAGAGATTGCATAACTTACCCACATGATGTGATCATCTCTACATAAAAGAAAATCACAACAAGGCTTTTATAATGCTCAGTCTCAACCTGATCTCGCCCGCTAATATTTCGCTGTCGAGAAGGCTAACCTAGTCGATAATTGCTCCTTCTTGCGCCAATAAAACATCAGTGGCGAAATCAAAGTTGAAACTTCACAAATTATTATGCCAGATCTATCTCGTATTAGACATATGGTTGTACAATAAAACTCAGATCAATGACGTACAAAGTTAAATCCTTAGACATTACACAGACGAAACATCCACATCCCTAAAATGCTAACCACATTTCCCCCATTACTGCACAATCATTCGTCCAAGTGAAAACTATTTTGTATAACCATCACCAATGATACTACACATGCCAAGGTACACAAATTTCAGTCTGGAATCCGACATTAACAGCAGCTCTGGTAAATCTGACAGTAGTAGTGATGGCCTAACGAGTGACTGTTTTGTCAGGAAGTGTTAAAACTTTGCTCCAGGAGAGAATACATATATCACAAATAAATTTCACTTAGCTAGATAGTGGTATCCATTAGCCAGACGAAGAAGAAGCAGCTAGGGTTCGGTGCAGTGGCCTCCCACGACCACCCATGTGCAGGCTAGGCTCGGTTGCTCTCCGATCCGACCATTAATTCATTGGCCCTTTCTCTCTTCCTTTGCATCTCTCTAGCTCCCCCTGCCTAGATATTCATTCGAGGACGACGAATTCAGAAATACACACTCATTTGGGATTACTTGCCTGTCACCATGCATGAACCTAGCTAGCTAGCTAGCTATATCGATCTAGCCAATCCCTATTGATACTAGCTATATACACATGAACCAGCTAGCTAGCTAGCTAGCATGATCCAGTTCTTGCATGAACCAGCAGGCTCGCATCGATCATACTACGTACATTACACGATCCAGATCTCGCAGCCTGTTAGTTTCTTGTGCCTGCAAATCCTACTCACGAAACGGATTAGGTAGAAACCTAATCCGCCGCTAGCTCGATGCAGCTAGGTACGTGGTCCTTTTCTCCATCAAAATTGGACCACCCCAACTCGACCTGTTCCATCACCTATTGTTCCTTCCTTCATAATATTCACACTCATTCATCCATTGCTGTAAACTGATTATCACAACAAAATGCAATCGCCCAGGCAAGCATGATGACCTTTTTTTATGTCCATCTTTTGTATGCTAGCAAACAACATATGTTACAGATGTTGAGCTTTTAACGTGTACATCGTTTAACTTGTAGACCCCGTCTTGAGAAAATACTCTATTTAGAAGTTATGTACTTTAACAAAAACCAAAAACCATCAGTTTCGGAGAAAAAAGAACAGACCCGTAAACTTATTTTAGAGCGATATGGCAGCCTAGTCACCATCAAAATATTTTGATGTATGTTTAGAAAGAAAATTATGGTATATGTACGTACTACGTAAGACTTAATTTTTTTAAGACCGGGTAATTAAATAGCACGTAAACTAGTCCTCAAGTTATTGATGTATGATCGATACGTTGCGTCTCATATGGCTGCAAGTCTCAGCCGACCATAAAATATATGCGCCAAGATTATCCTTTGGGTTCGTTCATCTTCAACCATGTTGAAATAACCACGTTGTGTAGACCACGTCTGCTCGAGCATGTTCATTTCGATCACGTATCGATCACGTTTATTTCGACCACGTTGATCTGACTATATTGTAAATACGGGATAAATAGTGTCATATGTGCTAAAAATACCGTCAGGATGTTAGGAACCACACACATGTCAAGATGCAAGTTGTTCGATGGTAAAGTGGAAACCAATGCTTGTCAAAATGTGTTTGAAGCTTGCTATCTGCTACCAATTATGGCTTGTCAAAGCAATGTGATCACGAGACACGATCTAACGGCTCTACTGGCTCGAGAGATCGCTCAGAGCTTGTACGCCGCAAGCGAATCGATTCCCCTCCACATATCCGGGGCCTGACGCAGCACGCCAGCCGGTTGGCCGTCGCGGCCCTGCCGGGGGTAGGTTGCCTCCGATGAGCCCGCCGGCGCCGTCGCGTTCGAATCATTTTCGCCGTCATCGTCCTCCTCCTCTTCCTCTCGCAAATCGCATCAGCTGGTACAAACAATCGCCACCTAATTGTGTATGTGTGTTACTGAGCGATTCATGGTGCCTTAGAATATATGGATCCTTGATGTGTTTAATGCTTAGTCGCCGGCGTTATCGTGTATGTGTTGTAACTATAGTTCAGTGTATATTTCTATTTTATATATATATATATATATATATATATATATATATATGTGCTATTCGTTTATATTATTTGTTTTCGATCTAAAATCATTATGTATCTGTTCCGACAGTACCGTATCCAAAACTCATAATACTTTAAATTTATATTTGTATCTAGTATTACTATATTTGACTCTGAATCTAAGAAAAAAATAAATTATGACATAAATAATAGCCGTTTGAATCTGACCTGATCACACCCTAAAACTAGCTAGACAGCTTGGCCAAACAAACCCTCAGATAATTTTTTTTAAAACATATCATCGATGTAATACTAGCCGATCGGCTTGGGGTGTTTGGCAGGCCATAAGCCGATCGGCATTTCGCAGCCGCTACAGTACCTAACTTTTAAACGAAGTATTTTCTCAAGACAGAGTCTACAAGTTAAACGTAGTACATGTTAAAAGCTTAACATCTGTATCAGCCAAAATCGCAAGTGAATATCCATCTCTCCGTAATCTATACCGTAAACAGTCAAAATTCAAAAAATTTAGCCAAAAGCCATAGTTAAAAAGAACAGACCCAATGAGAGTGTGTATGTGTTTGTTGCTTCTAGCTAGCTAGCCCCACGCCTGTCTGTCGGTCAGTCAGTCAGGCCCAATTCATAAAAGGCTTCAACCACAAGGCAGTCAGCAGCATGCCCAAACAGTCCTAATTTAACACACCCAAACACTCAGCTCGTACATTAATAATCTCGCTCCAAAATGTACCAGTCCATCTCTCTCATCTGAGGTCTCATGGCCCTCATCTCTGATTAAAGAATGGAAAAGTGAAGTTTACTTTAGCCCGATTTGGATTAGCTTTTGATTAAAAAAATCAAAAGTTAATATGCACACCTAATTTTTTTAAAATAGTTTTCTCTACTCTTCTTCCTACCATCTCGTTTTAGGGATGAGACAAGAGGTCACGAGTGGAATATCTAAGCAAAATATTTAAAGGAGTTAATTGAAAGGACAAATAATGTTGTGTAGCATGTAATATCTAACTCATCTTATCATCTTCTTTTTTTTTAAAGACTAAATATTTTATCTTTTTCTATTCCGTCACAAACGTCGCTTGTGCTTTCTGCAAATTGATCTATCTATTTTTCTCTTTAATATCATTCAGCGTGCGTCTGCTGGCTTTAAAAAAAACATAATTAAAACCAATACGAACGCCCTCCAATGCAAGCACGAAGGCAGGCAGGCAGTCTCATGCATATATTGCCCTCTTTCTTTACACTGCTGCGCACATGCAACTCATCCGCCCGTCACCTAGCTAACTAGCTAGTAATACTAGTATATGAACAGAGCCATGAACAACGTGTACGGAGCCCATGGCCATGGTGGCCGTGGAGCAGGAGCAGGAGGAGAGCACCACCACCAACAGGGCCAAGGCGACAGCCCCTTCTGCTGCTTCCACCCCAGGGAGCTCGTCGTCGGCGTCTGCGCCCACTGCCTCAAGGAGCGCCTCCTCCTCGTCCTCGCCTCCAAGAACGGCGCCGACAGCAGCGACGGCGGCAGCTACCTCTCCTCGCGGCCGTACAGGGCGCTCCGGCGGAAGACCAGCAGCATCTCCCTCCCCAAGGTCTTCGCGCTCGGTTCCTTCCTCCAGCGCCTCGACTCCCGACACCACCGCCCCGACGACGCCGACAACACCTCCATTGCCAGCCTCGATGGTACGTACGGACACAATGGCGCCCTTAACGTATTTACATATGTACTTGTACAACATGTGTAATTAACTCCATGTTTTTTCATCAATTGCATTGCATGCTTGTTTTTTTTCTTTTTGGAAAAAAAAAACAGATTCCTTCATATCGATCAAATTCGAGGACAACGGCAAGGCAACGTGGGACAGCCAGAAGGCGCAAGACGCCGGCGGTGAAGTCGCAAAGGCAGATAAGTCGGCCTCGTTGAGGTCGTCGTCTTCGACGACGGTGGTGGAGCACGTGAAGCGAGGCGGCGTGACGCGGTGGCGGAAGCAGGTGGTGGGGCGGCTGCTGCAGCTGGCGCGGTGGAAGAGGTCCGGCAAGGCGAGCGGCGCGGCGGCGTGCAACGTCGGGGTGGACGGCAAGAAGGCGGCGGAGCGTTTGAAAGGGAGGCCGGGGAGGAGCTGGATCCGGAGCCTCACCCGGAGGCGCCATGGCGAGAGGGCGTGGTCGTGAGCACCCTCGTGATGTGCGTGCACCACGTGATGCGTTTGTTTGTGCATACAGCCACAGATCGATCGACATAGGAATCACACACTCCATTAAGAAAAATGGAGCTGCAGGCTAGCATTGTGTGTAATGCATGCAGGCCAGAGAGGCTTGTTTCTTGCGCGCGGTGTTCATTCTCAACATCTTGTCCATGAGTTTTGACCACAAAAAAAAAAGATTAAAAGGGATGTGAATGTAGATTTATCTTTATTCGTGAGCTGCTCTGAATGTAGATTGCAGTTGATTTTGGTTAGGAGTTAGATATAATTGGCTACTTGTAAACTATGGGTGTGATACATGGTTGATTAATTGCAGATGCTGGCAATAATTTGCTGGCCGGTGTGTGAGCAGTGGCAGTGGTCGAGTGTTTGTTTGGTCCTGAAGTTTCTGGAGGGACATTGCCAGCTAACGATTTCTAGATCTCTCTCTTTCTTTCTTTCTTTCTTTGTGATGTGGTTAAGGTGGTCTTTGGACAAGGACGGATAGACGACAGACAGTAGATATATGAATGTGCACGCTTGAGACGCCGGCTGGTAAGTACCCCATCCCTTGTCGAACTGGAGCCTTTTCGCATCCACCTTTCCTTATCCTCCGGACAAGTGTGACAAACTGGACCGCAGTAGGAGTAGCGCTGCTACTTTAACAGCCAGAAAATCCTCCTCCTAGCAAACTAGCCGTCCCCTGTATGTCTCCTTTCAAGGAAGAAGGGGATTAAAAAAAAGACCACTTTGACCGCCTTTCGACAACTCGTGAATGAAAAAGATGGAACCTTAAAAATAAAGCAGGACGTCGGGCGGAACATCCACTTTTTTTTCAGAAAAATAAAGCCATCAGAATTGATAAACTGACAATGTGTAGTTCGAGGAGGGCTTGGCTTGCCATGCTTCACTGAAATCGAAATGGGGACATGTCGAATGTGTCGGTGCCTCTTCTTCTTACAGCAATATTAGAATGACAAGTTTTGCACTCCATCTATTAATATTAATTAATCATACGACATCTCTTTCAACTTTGGTGAGGTGGGTGGTGCGTTGCCTATCATCTTGCTTTCCAACAGAAATAGACCGCTGCTTCGGACAGGCAAGGCCGGCCTCGGGCTTATCATCAGTGCATGCATCTCTTCTCATCCAATCCAATCTAATAACTCCCAACACCATCCTTTCCTTTCGATGAATCAATCAACGCACACCCAACGTAAGAAAAAAAAAAGTTGGCTTGATTCCACCGTTCCATGCTGCTTTGTCAAACTCAGACCACCGATTGGAACAAGGAAAAGCTAGAACAGCATGCAAAGGTTGCCACAGACTTGAGAGATCAAACAATGTCGCAAGATTAAAGAAAAAACTAGAAAAATTATCAAAAATAACATTAGCTCCCCAAAGAAGAAGTTTGTCAGACCAATACGAGTACCAGCATCAACATTAGTCTAAACAGACTATGCATGCGCAGATGGGAAAACTAAGAAAGTATTGCTCCTCTGCAACAGCTGTCACAAAGCACCAAGGGTTGAATCAAATCCCCCTGGAGGGTACCTCTAGATAACGACGACTAGAAACAAGTTAACTAGGGATAACTTGCATGCATCAAACCGCAGAGGGGCGAAGCAAATCACATCAAAATGGGGAGACAGATCCGATCCATCCATCTGCAAAAGCACAGCAAACAAGCAATCAGTAAACAAGTGACCACTAACATTACGAGTACATTGTATCTAGGCTTTGCTTTTGCATTTTAATTGACTGATTGATCCATCAAAAACATAAGGTTGCTTTTAAATTTATTGATGCAACCAAGTGACAAGCCATAAACTTTTAGCGTGCGTGGGGTTAACAATTGCATAACGGCCCAAAAAGAACACACCCTGAGAATACATACTAGTTACTACTAAGTCAATGTTTAATTCATCGATCTAGATCATCACTTCAATGTTATCTGAGTGGCCAACAGTGGCTGGTTTTAAGGGGGGGAAAACGACCTACACTTGACCTGATACGCATCGTCATCTTGTCGGCTTTCACAACTAGATCCGAAAGTTCATGTAAACATATTTCTGCGTTTTCATTTGAAATAAAACGCAGGAATTCTATGAGATCGTACCTGCAAGGACTAAGCATCTATGTCACTTCATGCTCCCTGCCTAGAATCATTTTGGTTGTGGCCATCATCTTTACTGAGACTCCAGTCAAGTGGGCTTGTGGCAGAAGCATCTCCATTAGCAGTTCCATCAACCAAACCATTAGGAACTTGGTTCACTTCTTCAGAAGCACCATTGGTGGCACTTTGCACAGGTGATGTGATTGTGGTGCCAAACAGCTGTATGCTCATTACTTCCTCAGGAAGGTCAGATGGATGCATGTTCACTGAGTTGTTGGGTGGAGATTCATTTTCAGGATTCACAATCTCAGAGGAGCCACCACTCATGCTCGGTGGTGGAATCTGAAGATCCCCGGGGAACAGTAGCTGAGTTGTGAACATTGTAGCAGATGAAGAGGGTACATCAGTAGGGTCGTTATGCCTGGCTCCCTGCATGCCTGCAGGAATTGGTGAGCCCAGTAGCATCGCCATGTTCTGACTTTCCGGTCCCATCGATGGGTCAGCTATGGCGCCATTTCCAGAGCACAGAGGTGGAGTGGCTTCAGAAATCCTAAGCCTCTTCAGAAGAGGAGGGTATCCAGCAAATTGGACTTGCCATGCATTAACATGTCTGCTTTTTGTTGAAGATGAAGACGTGGAGTCATCCCAGTCTATCTGCAGATACATCGAGCAACAATTTCATGAAGTCAGATAAGAATAGGCCATGCAATGGTAAACCAAACAGAGCAACTGCATCTTCAGCCGAATGGAGACGCAAAGGATCTTTGGACCCTAGTGATAATATAAGGAATTATAAAGATATAAGATCAGTTGGTGTAGTTACTGCTGAAAATCAAGGAACTGATGGAAGCTACAACATAAAACACTAAAGCGGGTACTAGCTTCTCTTCACAGATTTGTCAAATATTTAGTTATTAGGATGTGAAAGAACACAACTCAAACTGTATTGTACTTCCATGAATGCAAAGAACCAACGATACATACTTTGCTTTACTCCAGTAAGCTTCACATTTTTCGTGATTTCAATTTTAAAAATACTGAATACAATAAAACTGACATGACTTGGTGTATTTACGCAAAAGGCAAAAGTGCATTCGTAATTCCAGAGCAAATTCGATCGAAGTGCCACAGGAAACATGAGGAGGGTCAGATGAACAATCGCCCGCGTGTGGTTGACATCAGAGACAGACAAGAGGCTCCCAGTCCTATTGGAAACAGACAAGTGAAGCCATCCCAAGGAGCAACCACCACCGACCCCACAATACAAAAAGACCACAAGAGTGAATAATCAATCGGCAACAATAAATCTAAGACCAAGGTACGAGTGCCACCGAGGGTCATTATTAGTCCAAGATTCCTTGCTACTCGTAACGTAACGTAGCACAAAGCATGCATAGATGTATTAGCCTTGATTAGGTCAGATTAGCAACAAGGAAGGATACCTCGAGCATGCGCCAGATGATGGAGGGATCGACGGCCTTGACGGTGCCGTTGGCCCAGTCGGAGCGGCGCGAGTCCTCGGCCTCCATGACCTGCATGCGCACCTGCACCCCGGGCTCCCAGTTGCCGTTGATCGCGTCCTCCACCTCCTTGCGCGGCACGACGAACTCCCCCGCGCCCTGCCTCGGGTAGTAGGTGACCGTGAACGGCCTCCCCTCCGCCGCGAGCCGCGTCGCGTCCAGCACCTCCTGGGGCGGGACACGCGCCCGCGCGTTGCGGAGTGGCCCGGCGGCATGCAGCGACACGGGGTACCTGGGCGCGCGCCGCACCCCAACGAGCAGCTCGCCATCGGGACGGCGCATGAAGACCACGGTGTCGCCGGCGACGAGCAGTTTGGCGTTGACGAACTTGCTCCAGCCGGTGGTGAGGAGGTGGCGGCGCGGCGTGCCGCGGTAGATGTGGCGGAACTCCCAGGGCTTGCCCCGGAGGTCCCGCATGAGGAGTTTCTGGACGGGCGGGTCGGCCTCGAAGTCGAGCTTGGGGAAGATGAAGTCGGCGCAGAACCTGGGGACGGAGAAGCCGCCGCCGTTGTTGGCGTCGCTCTGCGTGAGCTGCTTGGCAAAGTAGCTGAAGGCGCCCAGCCCGTCCGCGGGGTCGTCGTTGGCGTCGGCGGGCTCTGGCTGCGCGGGGGGCGGGCCGCGGTGGGGGCCCGGGAGGAGGGAGATGGTGGCGTAGGGCTCATCGGTCTTGGCGTCGGCGAAGAGGTCGACGGCAGCGACGGTGCAGGGGAAGAGGTGGGGAGCGGGAGCGGGGCGGGAGGGGGCGGGCACTGCTCGGGTGGCCGTGGGGGAAGTAGTAGACCTGGGAGCCGACGGTGGGGAGGCGGGAGAGCGGGACGGCGGAGGCAAGCCAGACGAGGCGGTCGAGCGGCGGGGCGTCGGCGGCGGGGGGCTGCGCCATTTGGGGGGTTTAGGGTTTGGGAGGAAGCGGACCTCAGATCGATCGATCGATCGCCTTCCGGGAGATGCCTATTTAATAGATAAGAGTCAGACTCCACCTTGGACAGACGGAGGCGTCGCCTCGCGTGCGATCCCTATTTCTAAGCAGCACAGATTCTTTTTTTACGGGGTAATTAGTTGCGTTTTAAATCGGAGTGAATTCCAAGACAGTACCAAAGGGGTCTGTCTTTGGCTTGGCTTTTTGGTTACTCGTCTGAAAGAATACGTATAAAGATTCATATACGATTTTAATCGATATAAATAAAATCATTACTGCAGTATCCACTACAATTTATGATTTATAGATTTTATCTTTAAAATATACTCTATTTAAAAACTAGTATTATAGAAAAGCGGTTTTTAGAAACCGAAAAAAAAAGAGTCCAAAGAGTGAGCCATACAATTTGCTTTCGTTATCAATAAAAGTAAACCAGAACAAAATGGAGGATACATTTTTGTGCCTGCATGTCATGCCTCTACATCTACCCATCGTTTTTACACGTGTCCACCTTGTGCTCGCCAAAGTACAGCTTAGTCTTACGATGACGCGTTCACATAGCCATCTGATTACGTACTAGTACCCTAGGAAACCGAAATCGACATCTAATAACTTCCAAACTAGGACTACTTACCTATACGCCTGGTATACGAATTGGCACTTCTACGGATCATATTGGAGTGTGTTTGGTGTCATCGCCACATATCAGGCGTATAAAAATAAAGAGTTATAAGTTATTTTAAGTTCGATTTTATATATTACAGAACTGATTTTAAAAGGCTATAAGCAAAAAAAGTTTGAGACTGGTTCTCAAGCTAAAGATCTGACCACAAGCATTAAAATACAATTTTCTTTTAATCATGTTGTTCTCTCTCCCCCACCAGCCAACTACCACATTTAACAGCAACAGCAGCACCACATTCAAAATACAATCTTTTTACTGCCGAGTGGGACCCTTGTTACAACCGAGCGGTGACCTCAAACATAACGAGTCGGCCTTAACAATTAGGTGGAGTCCACCTTAAGGCCCATTACGATATATACATTCCTAATGTCCTCATGCCTCAGTAAAGCTCGATAGGCGATCACCACCTCGCACCGTACATGCAAATTTTTTGTAGAATAATCTATTTTCCATTCAAAATTACGGAAATATACATGCGATTTTTTTTTGCAAAAATAGGCTCTAGTCGCCCAATAGACAACAGTCCTAGCGCCACACCATCAACACAACAACGAACACAAGAAAGAAAATACCATACATTACTAAGTTAATCACTCTCTCCAGTCTATATCATAGAAAGCGTGGTTACTGATAGAATGTGTCTCGCACTACCCACATGGAATGTTCTGTAGGGGGCCGCCTCGGACGTGGCTGGTCGTCGTTGTAGTGGCGCACACATATACAGCTAGGGTTCGCGCAGCAACAGGTGGAATCATACGAGCTTCCTATGTTCACGACCTCCACGTTGCCCCTCTCATGTTGCATCTGTTGGTGGATGTCATTATTCTTCTCTTTGAGAGTGTCGATTCGCTCTTCCAACTCAACGATTTGATCCTATAATGTATCCACGTACCTTACAATATATCATTCATGAGGACATGTTCCACATGCGAAGCCGTGCTCATGCTCACCTTAGTTCTCCGCATTCCATGCCTGTGCTTCGTCGATCATGTGAGCCACCCATGGCCACCGCCAGCGCAGCCGTCGTCCCCTCCACCGTCCAAGATCGTTGTTGCCCGCTCCACCGTCCAAGACCGCCGTCGGAGCTATTCCCTCACCGAAACACTCTACCGTTGTTGTCTTCCGCTATCGCCGACCTCTGTCCAGCTATCTCCGGTGAACCCCCCTTGCCTGTTGAAAATTATCACTACATAGTTCCGACCACTCTATAGCCTTCGACCACTTTGGTCGGTTACAACCACTCTCGGCGTTCCTTTCGACCACAAAGACACCAGTCGTAACGATCACACGGACACAGTCGTAATGAACACACATAGACTGGTCGTAACGACCACACCGAGACCAGTCGTAACGAACATACAGAGACCGATCGTTATAATAACACAGACACTGATCGTAACGGTCACATATATATCGGTCGATCAGTCAGGTTTATTCGACCACTTAGAGCACCAAGGAGAAGGCCGAGAAGGGCTTGTGAAGCATGCGTATGCAAGGCAGCAGGAGGTGGCAGGGACATGGTGGTTGTCACGCTCCTCCTGTGGTGCGGCCTCATCGGTGGCCAGGTCAGCGTTGTTGGTGGGCGTCGGACCAGCTCAGTCTGGCTGGCCTGCAGGCCCAACCATTACTCTGGCGACCCCGGCGATTGCTCAATCGCAAGTGCCATCCACGTCAGCCAAACATGGCGTCTCAGATCCACATGGTCAAAACCGCCCTATAATAGAACAGGTCGAGGGCTCACGTGAATTAGTTTTAATAATTAAGAGTTGTGTTCTAAATGATTTTAAAGTTGAGAGTTGGGAACCAAACTCTGTCTGAAGTTGAGAGTTGTAAAATAATCCCTCTTCTTTGAGGAGTTATTCAATGATTTACCTTTCTATTATAGCTTGCACCAATCTTGATGTATTTAAGGGATAAGTAGTTAGAATTAACCATTGAATATATATCAGTATTAGTATATTTTATTACACACTTGATACATCGAAGCATCTCCCATTGTCTTTCCTTTTCTTTTCTTTTCTTTTTCAGCGTATTCAGTGGAGCACTTGGTCCAATTAGACTAATAACTGGCACACATATTATATTGACTTGAAAAAGTCCAAGGCCCGCTCTCTCTCTCTCTCTCTTGCTCGCCGATCGTTTGCGATGTAATGTCATGGTAATCTCAACAAGTTCCCTGCCTTAACCAAGCACCATGGAAAGCGAAAGAATGAAAGTTGAATAAAAATTGCCTGTGTCTGAGTATGTTTAACGTACACAGGCAGTCCTAGCTTCATGTCAATCTGTCAGTGAACAGCCAAATTAAAGTGATCTCGAGGGAGGTGATAGTAAGTGGACGACAAGGCACATGAAAGAAAGAAAGAAAGAAAGAGAGAAAGAAAGCACTTGGGTAGAGGGAAGGAAAAAGCAAAACCATATCGTACAGGCATATATGGTGCCATGCCCCTGTTCATCAGATCCAATCCAAATAAATATCCAGCCCAGCTTTTGGGCTCCTGGCTGTGATGATAAGCTGGAGTGGTTAATTAGGCTACTGCTTGTCCTTAATTCCCCTGGCAGGCATGCTGCTGCTACTACTCCTCCCCCAACGTACCTTTCCACCTGCCCAACTAATCATTGAGCTGAGCAGGAACAATCTGATGATCTGCAGGTTCAGGTACTGATCGATCGAGCTCAAGTGAAGCATGCAGTGGCAAGCTCCCACATGAATGAACACTGAAACGCACGATTCCTGCAGGTGCAGGCAAACACATTAGCTAGGAAGAACTGTCGAGAGTCTGGTCTGTCTGAATTGATCGATGTGACCCCACCGATGGATCAACCTGTCGGCTTCGTGCATGTGGCAGCAGCAGCTCGATCAATTAGTTTTTCATTTCATCCAGTAAATAATTGGTACGTACATCGATAATAATAAAAAAAGGAATCATAAAGATCTTAATTACTTAATTGGCACATCTTTATTGATCAGTCGGTAGGCTTGTTGATGCGTGCGTTGCAGTGACTACTTAAACCTGTAAAAAAAGAAAAAAGAAAAGGTGAGAGGTGGAGGGAGGGAGAAAAGGTTAGGGGTAATGCCAACCAGCTTAGCTAAGCTATGCGAGAATAAACTCTTAACAGAGTGGAGTATATCTGGATGCTCTTACGATGCATCAGCTCAGCTCAGCTCAGCTGGACTGGACGTGTAACACCCCCATTTCTGGGAGCGTTATGAATCCCTCACAACTGCCCAGGACTGTTCAGTTGCGAGTTATCTCAATTGAGTGCATAACATTGCCAACACAAGCTTAAGAACAAAAGCCAGCTTTATTACAATATAAGGGCTAAAAGCCAAGTTTTACAGTAGGGCAAACGACCCTTAGTTACACTACAAAAAAGATGCCACAGCACGCTGAGCGAAGACAACCCTAAATCCAAGCGTCATCTATTTCGTAATACTCCACTTCGTCTTCATCTGCTTCCACGTTACCAGCTATTTCTGTTGATGTTTTTAGCAAGCATGAGTACTACTACCGTACTCAACAAGTCACACGGAAACTATTTATTAACTACATGCATGGTAAAACAAGTAAAAGGGAAATAAGGCTATTATTTTATGTGGATGCGGTTTGATTATAACTCGCTTAAAGTCTTAAAAGCATAACTTCAATATTAAAAGGGTTTCAAACTTGATTATCACTTTGCAATATTAACAAATCATTCTCAACCCTACTTATGCTTTGCCACCGGATTCACCCAATAAACACAAAGTTAACCTAAAGCACGGCAGATTCGAATACCATTAGTCATGACTCTGCAGAGTTGCCCTGCTTTACCCACAAGATCCCTTAACTCCGCGACGAGTTAAGAAAACAAGACCATTCTCGCTCAATTCTTTATATAGCCTTTACCCAAGAGGTTTTAATCTCAATAAGCTCGGATGACCCCACGGATCCCGTCCGACTTATTGCGACCCTCTGATTGTATGGTTAACCACCTCCCATACGACTCACCCTCTGTATCCCCCTTCCCAATTGCAAAGGTTCAATTGAAGTTGAGCGATTACTAAGCCGGGTTTGACAAAGTCAACGCTTGTGGTTGGGCGATTACTATGTTCTTTACTCAAAGATAAGGTTCTAGTCCTTATATATTTTTCGAGGCATCATCCACGCACAAACCCAAATTCGATGCTCGAGGCACGCCACTGCTCACAACCAAGCCCCACCTTTTCAAACTCTAAACAAATAACAACATTCTTAAGAGAAAGATATTGGTGAATTCCTACACTATCATGACTATATTATTACAAATTTTAACATTACTATGTCTTGTCAAGGTGAATATGGCTATCAAAATGAACAGGGCTTTTCGGGTGGTAGGATATAACTAACATCATGACATTCTAAGCATTATTTGTACATGAAATAACAGTTGTAAATAGCATAATGAAAATACGGATAATTAAATAAAGGATGACAATGTAGGTTCAATATGATCAAAATATGTGCGACTTGCCTTGCGGATCGGTATTTCGATTAATTCGTATTCTTCTACGGCCGGGTGCGGACTTGAGTTTCTTCTCCTTGCTCCTGGTGTTCTTCGACTTCGGTAGCTAACGCAAAACAAATAAAACAAATCAATTCCATGCCCAAAGAATAGAGCTAGGAAATAAAGAAATGAAATAAAGAAATAAAATACAGAAAATCCAAATAACCCAAGTTTTGACTTTGGAAGGCCCAAATGAAGAAATGGGCACGAGAAATGGGTTAGCGGGCTCGAAACGGTCAAAATGGGTATAAATATGCATTTTTGGATTTTGGGTCAAGTACTATTCATCGGGTCCGGTGGCACTGTTCATTGGGCTCGGACCCGGCTCGGTCAGACCGACTCGGGCTGGCTCGGTCGGATGAACAGTGCGCGCGCACTGTTCATCGTCTTCCTCCTCCGTCTCCCGCGCGCGCGAAAACAGGGGAAGGAAGCGGCGGCTGCCGGCGAGGCTACGGCGACTTGCGACGACTTTTGGGGGTAGGGTTGGGTTCAGGGGAGTATGGGGGTTCCATTTCAGGTGGTGTCAAGTCCGGCGGAGGCGGCGATCGCCGGCGGCGAGCCGTTTTTGGTTTTCGGCCATTTTTGAAACCGTGGGCGATTGGGAGCTTCTCTTGGGAATTGGGTCGGCTTTTGAGCATTAGTGGGGTTAGAGGAGCTAATGGAAGGTATGAGTGGGAGGTCGGAGGTGGGTCAGCCACGGTGAGGTGGTTCACGGGCGGTGCTTTTCTACTGGGAAGGAGGGCCTCGGGAGCTAAGGCGGCGTGAGGAGGTTTCGGGAGGTGAGGAAGCTACGTGAAAGGAATCAAGAATGGTTGGCGGGGATAGGACATTGGATTAGGGCTCACTTTTGAGGACTTTGCAATCGCCGGCGTTGGAGGCGATGGCGGCGGCTGGGGTGGTGGGCGGGGTTCAGGGAGTGAAGGGCTACCACCGGGAGTCCTCGGGGCTTAAATAGGTGGAGAAATCAGAGTTGGCGCCGAAGATGGCTCAAGTCGGTGGCGGCGCGTGGATTGGCCGGGAGGCTCGGGAGCTCGGGCGGCCGCCACCGGGGAGTAAGGTGGAGCTTTGGGCGTCAAAGGCAGAGGCCGTGGCCGGCGCCGTCCCATTGGCCAACGCGACAGAGCGAGAAGGGGCGGAGGTGGCGATCGTGGACGGCCGTGAAGCCGCCACCGTGCAGAGGCACTCGAGAGCATGGCGAGCGGTGGCAAGGTGGAAGAGAGTGGCAAGGCGTCTTGGCGGGGAAAGGCGCGAGGCGGCGGCTGGCAGAGGAGGTGGCGGCGAGAAATTTTCGGACATGAACAGTGCCGCTCATCCCTCCGTTCAACAGTGATGACAAGGATTAGTGGGGGTTTTGCATCAAGATTAGTGCAGATTAGGGCTAGGAAGCAAAAGGAAACCAAATTCAACTCAAACTCAAATTCATTTTGAATTTTCTTCATTTTCGGTTTTGTTTCAACCTACCTCCTTAAAGGATCTCGTCCTCGAGATCAACTCGAACCAAGGAGTAGGTTGGGAAATTCTCATTGTAAGTCCTTCCTTTTCCCACGTTGCTTCATCTGCCGAGTGATTCGCCATTGAATCTTATGAAGCTGATGGTTTTGTTTCTCAACTGTTTTTCAGTAGTTTCCAAGATCCTAATTGGTTCTTCTTCATATGATGATCATCCCAGTAAATCTATGTCATCAATTGGCACTTGCTCGGTGGAACGGCGGAGACATTTTCGTAACTGAGATACATGAAATACATTATGTACTCTGGCCAAATTTGGTGTTAATTGCAGCTTGTACGCTACTTCTCCTATTCTCTCGAGAATCTCAAATGGGCCAATATACCTTGGGGCTAGCTTTCCTTTGACTTGGAATCTTTTTACTGATTTGAATGGTGTGACTTTGAGATATACCAAATCTCGACCTCGAAACTTAGATCTTTCCGACGATATCAAGATAACTCTTTGTCGACTTTGAGCTATCTTCATTTTGTCTCGAACAATCCTAACGTGGGCTTCGCATCTTGGACAATTTGTGGCCCTAAGAACTCGTTCTCCTGTCTCATCCAATTTAACGGCGTTCTACATTCTCTTCCATACGGGGCTTGAGCGGGCCATTTTAATCTCGGCACGATAATCTGTTGTTATACGAGAATTACAAAGCGGTAAGCACATGTCCCAAGCGACTCCATAAACTAATGCGCATGCTCAAGCATGTCCTCTAAGATCCGATTTACTCGCTCGTTTGTCCTCCGGTTTGGATGGTATCTTTGTACTAAAGGCTAAATCCGTTCCCATTGCTTCATGCAATTTCTCCCAAAATGTAGAGGTAAATTGCTCCTCTATCGATACTATTCTTTTGGAACTCCATGCAATACCACAATTCTCGTCAAGTATAACTCGCCAGTTTATTTTTGCCATAAGTCCATTTGATGGGTATGAAATGCGCTACTTTAGTCGATCGATCTCGATTACCCAAATAGCATCGTGAACTGCTCGACTTTTTGGAAATCCCGTAATAAAATCCATACCAATGTCATCCCATTTCCATTCAGGGATTGGCAAAGGATTTAGCAATCCTGAAGGCTTCCGATGGTCTATCTTTATTTTCTGACAGGTATCACAACGTGCAATATACTCTGCTATTTCCTTCTTCATCCTACTCCACCAATACCTCTTTTTCAAATCTTGGTACATCTTCGTGCCTCCTGGATGAATAGAGAGTTGAGATGAATGAGCCTCTCGTAAAATCAAATCTTTCAACTCTTTGTCATCAGGTACACAATAACGACCTCTAAATCTCAAGATCCCTTGATCATCCTTAATGAATTCGGATGAGTTTTCTTCCGACTTCTCTTTATGAGTTCTCGCATTTCTCCATCTCTATCTTGAGTCGTCTTAATTTGATCCGTTAAAGTCTCTTGAATTTCTAATGCCGTTATTTGGCCTTGTTCAACAACACATAGGTTCAATCGCTGAATCTCTTCATGTAATGGAATAGCACATTCCAGAATAAAAGCTATGATGTGGTACTTTTTCCGACTCAGTGCATCTGCGACAACGTTTGCCTTCCCGGGATGGTATTGGAGATCCAGGTCATAATCTTTGATTAACTCCAACCATCTACGTTGTCGGAGATTTAAATCTGGCTGAGTAAATATGTACTTCAGACTCTTGTGGTCGGAAAAGACCTCACAACGATTTCCCAATAAGTAGTGCCTCCAAATTTTCAATGCATGCACCACTGCTGCCAATTCCAAGTCATGCGTTGGATAATTTGTCTCATGTGGTCGTAATTGTCTTGAAGCGTATGCCACCACTTTCCCTTCCTGCATTAGTACACAACCTAATCCTTGCTTTGAGGCATCACAGTAGATTTGAAAATCTTTCTCGGGATTAGGAAGTATAAGCACAGGGGCTGAGGTTAATCTTGCTTTCAATTTCTGAAAACTCTCTTCACACTTATCGGTCCATATGTAAGGATTATCTTTCTTGAGGAGCTGAGTAAGGGGTCTTGATATTTTTGAAAATCCTTCGATAAACCGACGATAATATCCAGCTAAACCAAGGAAACTCCGAACTTCTGTTACAGTGGTTGGCTGTCTCCATTCCATTACCGCTTTTACTTTTTCTGGATCTACTTTTACTCCTTCTTCAGTAACAATATGTCCAAGAAACGCTACTTCTTTCATCCAAAACTCACATTTGGAGAATTTAGCATATAACTGGTGTTCTCTCAGCTTACTCAAGGCAACATGTAGATGTTGACGATGTTCTTCTTCTGTCTTAGAGTATATTAGTATGTCGTCGATGAAAACTATCACAAAACAGTCTAGTTGTTCCATATATACCATATTCATCAGGTTCATGAAGTATGCCGGTGCATTTGTCAAACCAAATGGCACCACTGTGAACTCGAATAACCCATATCTTGTGGTGAATGCAGTTTTCTCACGATCCTGTTCTCGGATCTTAAGCTGATGATACCCAGATCTTAAATCAATTTTGAGAACACTTTGGCTCCTTTGAGTCGATCAAATAAGTCGTCTATCCTTGGCAAAGGATATTTATTTTAATAGTCACGGCATTCAACCCTCGATAATCCACACATTCTCGACTCCCATCTTTCTTCTTTGCGAACAGCACTGGGGCTGACCAAGGAGATATGCTAGGTTGTATAAATTCTTTTTCTATTAATTCATCCATCTGCCTCTTAAGTTCTTTGAGCTCTTGGGCTGACATCCGATACTGACGCTTTGTGATGGGTTTAGCCCCTGGTACCAACTCAATAGTCACCGATGGGTCTATCCGGTGGCTTCCTGTAATTCTTTCGGAAAACATCCGGATACTCCTGAATTATTGGCACTTGAGCAACTCCTTCTTCTACCATTATACTCTGAACGCTTGCCTTCATTTTCTCCACTAACGCTGGATCTGTCCTTACTGTTATCTTCTGTCCTTCTGGACATACCAAAGTTACTAGCTTGTTTTCACAATCCACCTTGGCTTTATATTTGGTTAACCAATTCATCCCCAATATGACATCCAGTCCCTTCATTTCCAACAATAGCAAGTCCGCTTTAAATTTGACTCCTTGGATTTCTAGATCCAAGTCCTTGCATCCAAAGCGAGATTCCATCCTACTCCCGGGTGTTTGAAAGGAATAGGATTTTTGCAAAGCGGAGAATGGCATTTGGTTTTCACAACAAAAGCCAAAGAGAGAAACGAATGCGTTGCTCGGGATCAAACAAAACTAAGGAAGGCTTTGAGTGGATAAGAACGCACCAACGATGACGTCGTTGGCTCACCGCTTCTTCTTGGAGATGTGATTTATCCTTCCTTGCACAGTCTCGATATCCCTTTACCCTTATCTCTGGCGACGTCGTAGTTGTTGTCGAGTCCTCGCGGCTTGAATGCAAATTGTCGGTCGACTTCCTTCCTCCTGTTTTGGCACGGCTACAAACTGTCGTGGCGAAGATGTCTGAGCCCTAACTTGGGCTTTTGCCACTTCAGAGGGCAATCCTCCTCGTGGGCATTGATTCTTGTAATGGCCAGCCTGGCCACAGTGATAGCAGACAGTGTATAACTGTGGACATTGCCTCTGCAAATGATTTCCCCCGCAGTTATAACACTTCAAGCTAGAAGTCTGTTGGACGTTCTGCTGGGACGTCATAGGATTTTGGCTCGTCTTAAACTGCGGTCTTGGTGCGAACGCAAACCTCCTCCCTCGCTGTCCCCTAGACTGGGGTGCTAAGATCATTCGCTTCCGAGGAGTGTCTGGCGTTGATGTTCTTTGCATTACTTTCCTCTTCCAGCGTATCCTCTAACTCATTCCTAGCCTCTTCGACATAATGAGTTTATTTACCATTCTTGTGGTCTTTAAAGTCCATCGCCGAGATGTGATACTTTAAAGACTTCTGCAGTCCTTCCTTGAACCTTTCCATTTTCCGTGCTTCGGTCTTCACGTCGTCTGGGGCATAACGGGCCAGTGTGTTAAACTGGTGAAGATATTCCGTGATCGTTCGTCCTCCTTGCTTTAACGCAAGAAATTCTCGACGTTTGGCTTCGATCACACCTGTGGGTACATGAGCCTGGCGGAAAGAATCTTCAAATTCTTTCCATGTGATTTCTCGATCTTCACTCATCGTTTGATAGCTTACCCACCATGCTGCAGCTGGGCCCTGCAACTGATGGGAGGCATATAATACCTTTTCCTTGTCATTGCACTGAATAGTATTCAACTTCCTTTCCACGTCTCTGAACCAATCTTCAGCTACCATTGGATCAGGTGAGGAAGAAAAGACTGGAGGCCGAGTCTTTTGAAAATCTGCCCATTTTGTCTGTATGGGCATTCCTTGCTGATTATTTCCTCCGCTTCTCATGGCTATCTGTTCTAATAATTTGGCATGTTGTTCCATCATACGAGACTGATTTAGTTCTGCTTGATGTCTATTTTCTTCCATCTTGGCCAAAATATCTGCTAAACTGGGCTGCGGCACTTCCCTTTGGCGAGGGCTGCCCGGCCCCTGAGATCCTTCTCCTCCTTCAGCCATCTGACAAATTGATGTGATTTAGGAGCTCAGATCTGCAGCGGGTTTTTAAAAGGTTAGATAGATAAGTAAGAATTCAGATTTTTAGTTAAGATAGAGCGAAATAGATAAGATTTCTAGGGCGGAATAGAAGGATTAAACTTTTGAAAAAGAAAGACTAAAGATACTCATAGCAAACAAATTATCACATAGGCAAAAGTAGTCTTTATTTATCATACAAGCTGGATACATACCATTTTTACAATGCTTATACCGCAACTTGTTTTACATGCCAAAACATTCTACTACCGGGGTTCTAACTATACTTAGCGAAACTCGATTCTACGCCACTGTCTAAGTCTTGGGGTCTGGGGAACCACCGGAGGAACACCACTCCTCCTCCTCAGGGTCTTCTTCCTCTTCTTCAATCATGGGCTCTTTGCCCTTGGATTCTTCATTGACGGCTTTAGGCTCTTCCGCAGCTTGTGGCACTGGATTCTTGAAAAGCGCTCGATATTGGGGTGCCGTCATCCTTCGTGGCCTTTTGGAGGGCCCAGCAACATCGTCAGGTGTTTCGCCAACACCTGATGTTTCACCTTGCTCTAGTTGTCGTGAGTGCTGCAGACTACGCTTCAGCACCCAAACCTCCCCGGGTCGAAAAGAGTTGAAATTGCGACTCGGTTCTCTTCGCCATCCGGAGTACCGAGTCTCTGAAGACAATATGCAATGCGCTTCTTTGATTCTCGGGTCTTCTTCTCGGTCGGTGTGGGCCGAAAAGTCAGGCCTCTCATCATCCTTCTCATGGATGAGGTGGAATGGTGACTCATCAAATTCTGCATCATAATAGCGGCGAAGATACACCACCGCTTTCCTCGCTGCATCCTGTATGGCATCGGACTCCTTGAGGCGATAAGCTGTGAATTTTCGCGAAATATCCGGCCTCAATGGAAGTGGCATTAGATACACCCATGCCTTCCATTGATAGAGCTTCCCATTGACCACCAGTCCTCTAGCATAAAACACCGGTCGCTGCTGCTCAGTTGCATAGAGATACTTTTGCATTCTCCACAACAGAGCTGCCTTTCCAAGTAAAGCACTTGGGTCGGAGTAGACATGACGTTCCATCTGCTGACAACGAAAATTTTGAGTTTAGGCAAGGATAAGTTGGGAAGAAGTATACAGAAATATTACTGACTTTTTAAAGGAAAAACCCCTTTTCCACAAGTAAAATAATATTTTTTTTTTGCAAAAACACCTAATACACTTAGGGTCATCCTACGGTCAAGCAAGCGGGCTCTGATACCACTCTGTAACACCCCCATTTCTGGGAGCGTTATGAATCCCTCACAACCGCCAGACCTGCTCGGTTCATGAGTTATCTCAATTGAGTGCATAACATTGCCAACACAAGCTTAAGAACAAAAGCCAGCTTTATTACAATATAAGGGCTAAAAGCCAAGTTTTACAGTAGGGCAAACGACCCTTAGTTACACTACAGCAAAAGATGCCACAGGCACGCCTGAGCGAAAGACAACCCTAAATCCAAGCGTCATCTATTTCGTAATACTCCACTTCGTCTTCATCTGCTTCCACGTTACCAGCTATTTCTGTTGATGTTTTTAGCAAGCATGAGTACTACTACCGTACTCAACAAGTCACACGGAAACTATTTATTAACTACATGCATGGTAAAACAAGTAAAAGGGAAATAAGGCTATTATTTTATGTGGATGCGGTTCGATTATAACTCGCTTAAAGTCTTAAAAGCATAACTTCAATATTAAAAAGGGGTTTCAAACTTGATTATCACTTTGCAATATTAACAAATCATTCTCAACCCTACTTATGCTTTGCCACTGGATTCACCCAATAAACACAAATTAACCGGAAGCACGGCAGATTCGAATACCATTAGTCATGACTCGCAGAGTTGCCTGCTTTACCCACAAGATCCCTTAACTCCCGCGACGAGTTAAGAAAACAAGACATTCATCGCTCAATTCTTTATATAGCCTTTACCCAGTAGGTTTTTAATCTCAATAAGCTCGGATGACCCCACGGATCCCGTCCGACTTATTGCACCCCTGATTGTATGGTTAACCACCTCCCATACGACTCACCCTCTGATCCCCTTCCCAATTGCAAAGGTTCAATTGAAGTTGAGCGATTACTAAGCCGGGTTTGACAAAGTCAACGCTTGTGGTTGGGCGATTACTATGTTCTTTACTCAAAGATAAGGTTCTAGTCCTTATATATTTTATCGAGGCATCATCCACGCACAAACCCAAATTCGAAGCACGAGGCACCGCCACTGCTCACAACCAAGCCCCCACCTTTTCAAACTCTAAACAAATAACAACATTCTTAACAGTAGAAAGATATTGGTGAATTCCTACACTATCATGACTATATTATTACAAATTTTAACATTACTATGTCTTGTCAAGGTGAATATGGCTATCAAAATGAGCAGGGCTTTTCGGTGGTAGGATATAACTAACATCATGACATTCTAAGCATTATTTGTACATGAAATAACAGGTTGTAAATAGCATAATGAAAATACGGATAATTAAATAAAGGATGACAATGTAGGTTCAATATGATCAAAATATGTGCGACTTGCCTTGCGGATCTGGTATTTCGATTAATTCGTATTCTTCGGCGGGCTGGGTCTGGACTTGAGTTTCTTCTCCTTGCTCCTGGTGTTCTTCGACTTCGGTAGCTAACGCAAAACAAATAAAACAAATCAATTCCATGCCCAAAGAATAGAGCTAGGAAATAAAGAAATGAAATAAAGAAATAAAATACAGAAAATCCAAATAACCCAAGTTTTGACTTTGGAAGGCCCAAATGAAGAAATGGGCCCGAGAAATGGGTTAAGGGCTCGAAACGGTCAAAATGGGTATAAATATGCATTTTTGGATTTTGGGTCAAGTACTATTCATCGGGTCCGGTGGCACTGTTCATTGGGCTCGGACCGGCTCGGTCGACCGACTCGGTCGGCTCGGTCGGATGAACAATCTTGCGCCAAGATCGCTCATCGCCTTCCTCCTCCGTCTCCCGCCGCAACAGGGAAGGAAGCGGCCGTGCCGGCGAGGCTACGGCGACTGCGGACGACTTTTGGGGTAGGGTTGGGTTCGAGGGAGTATGGGGTTCCATTTCGGTGGTGTCAAGTCCGGGGAGGCGGCGATCGCCAGCGAGCCGTTTTGGTTTTCGCCATTTTGAAACCGTGGGCGATTGGGAGCTTCTCTTGGGAATTGGGTCGGCTTTTGAGCATTAGTGGGGTTAGAGGGAGCTAATGGAAGCGGCGGTATGAGCTGGGGAGGTCTGAGGTGGGTCAGCCACGGTGAGGTGGTTCACCGGCGGTGCTTTTCTGCTACTGGGAAGGAGGGCCTCGGGAGCTAAGGCGGCGGGTGAGGAGGTTTCGGGAGGCCGAGGAAGCTACGTGAAAGGAATCAAGAATGGTTGGCGGGGATAGGACATTGGATTAGGGCTCACTTTGAGGACTTTGCAATCGCCGGCGTTGGAGGCGATGGCGGCGGCTGGGGTGGTGGGCGGGTTCGGGGTGAAGGGCTACCACCGGGAGTCCTCGGGGCTTAAATAGGTGGAGAAATCAGAGTTGGCGCCGAAGATGGCTCAAGTCGGTGGCGGCGCGTGGATTGGCCGGGGAGGCTCGGGAGCTCAGGCGGCCGCCACCGTGGGAGTAAGGTGGAGCTTTGGGCGTCGCAAGACAGAGGCCGTGGAAGCCGGCCGTCCCATTTGGCCAACGCGACAGAGCGAGAAGGGGCGAGGTGGCGACGTGGACGGCCGTGAAGCCGCCACCGTGCAGAGGCACTCGAGAGCATGGCAGAGCAGCTGGCAAGGTGGAAGAGAGCTGGCAAGGGCGTGCTGGCGCGGGGGAAGGCGCGAGGCGAGCGGCTGCGGCAGAGGAGGTGGCGGCGACGAGAATTTTCGGACATGAACAGTGCCGCCGCTCATCCCCTCCGTTCAACAGTGATGACAAGGATTAGTGGGGGTTTTGCATCAAGATTAGTGCAGATTAGGGCTAGGAAGCAAAAGGAAACCAAATTCAACTCAAACTCAAATTCATTTTGAATTTTCTTCATTTTCGGTTTTGTTTCAGGACGGCTTTGAATTGGCAACGACGGATTTTACATGGCAGCAATAGCAATTCAGCTCGACCTTTTTTTTTTTTTTTTGTGGCCGGCTTTGCAGCTGCTGCTTGTATTCGATTCAGCTCCTAGCTTAGATATTTACTTCTCTCCCAAAGGAGTAACAGTAGTGCCGATTAAAACGCTGAGAACACCATCGTCAATTAGCTAGTCACCCTCCTGGAAACTTTCTTCGGAACATGACAGCGCGTACCACCTGCACCTTCTCCCTCCTTCCGACTCGTCTCCCACACCACATCTCTCCCTCCCTCCCTCTGTTTATCCTCCTCCTCTCCCTCTTCTTTCTTGCTAGCTCTGCTCCTCCCCCAGATAACTGAGAAAAGATAGCTAGGTACCTAATCACACACACACACACAAGCAGAGAGAGAGAGAGAGAGCAGGGGGGAGAGATTACTTCCGTAAGCTACCTAGGAAGCCGCAGAGATCAAGAGTGATTGAGACAGTTGGTACAGAGATAGATACAGCTATGGACAAGTACGAGCCTGTTCGGGAGATCGGGGCGGGCAACTTCGGGGTGGCCAAGCTGATGCGGAACAAGGAGACGCGCGAGCTCGTCGCCATGAAGTTCATCGAGCGCGGGTACAGGGTAAGTGCGTATTCCCCCCCGCTAATTGCTTGCTGCAAAGTCTTGGTTAGTTTTGACAAATTCATATCGCAGATCGACGAGAATGTGTTCCGTGAGATGGTGAACCACCGCTCGCTCCGCCACCCGAACATCATCCGCTTCAAGGAGGTGGTGCTGACGCCGACGCACCTGGCGATCGTGATGGAGTACGCGGCGGGCGGGGAGCTGTTCGAGCGCATCTGCGAGGCGGGGAGGTTCCACGAGGACGAGGCCAGGTACTTCTTCCAGCAGCTCGTCTGCGGCGTCAGCTACTGCCACGCCATGCAGATCTGCCACCGCGACCTCAAGCTCGAGAACACGCTGCTCGACGGCAGCCCCGCGCCGCGGCTCAAGATCTGCGACTTTGGCTACTCCAAGTCGTCGCTGCTGCACTCGCGCCCCAAGTCAACGGTGGGCACCCCCGCCTACATCGCCCCGGAGGTGCTGTCCAGGCGCGAGTACGACGGCAAGCACGCCGACGTCTGGTCCTGCGGCGTCACGCTCTACGTCATGCTCGTCGGCTCCTACCCCTTCGAAGATCCCAAGGACCCCAAGAACTTCCGGAAGACCATCTCGGTCAGCCTAATCCCGCCACCGGCTCATGCATGATGCCAGTACCAATGGCTTGGCCTAATTGATTTGCATCTTGCTGCAGAGGATCATGTCCGTGCAGTACAAGATACCAGAGTACGTGCACGTCTCCCAGAACTGCCGCCACCTCCTCTCCCGCGTCTTCGTCGCAAACCCTCACAAGGTACCTAAGTACAATCGATCTCTCTTATTTGGATCTCACTCGCTGCCGATCGACATTGAAAGCTGTAACGATGAGCTTTGTGACAGAGGATCACGATGCGCGAGATCAAGAGCCACCCGTGGTTCCTCAAGAACCTGCCGCGGGAGCTCAAGGAGGAGGCGCAGGCAGCCTACCACACCCGCCGAGGAGGAGGAGGCGCCGCCGACGCCGCTCACAATGCCAACGCCAACGCCAATTCCGATGGCGCAAGTGCCAGTGCTAATGCCAATGGTACTAGTGCCGCGCCGCACATGCCCATGTTCTCGGCACAGAGCGTGGAGGACATCATGAGGATCGTGCAGGAGGCGCAGACGGTGCCCAAGCCCGACAAGCCCGTCTCCGGCTACGGCTGGGGCACCGGCGAGTCGTCGGACGACGAGCAAGACAACCGGGAGGAGGAGTACGACGAGGACGAGTATGACAGGACTGTGCGCGAGGTCCACGCCAGTGGGGAGTTCGACATGAGCCAGCTCCAAATCTGACCACCACACACGCCATGGTTCCTTCTCGTCTTAATTTGATCCTCTTATCAAGCTTCTACATCTGGAATTAATGTCGCTCCTCCTCCGCCTCCTCGTCTTCTTCTCTTCTCATCAAAATCTAGCTGCTGTACCTCTTCTCTGTCTGTTCTGTTCCAACCTCTTTTATCCTGGCCTGCATCTCTTTCTTGAAATGCATTCGGAGTGAAATATTCTACTTACCATGCAGCAAGCCAACAACAGTGAGTATATAAAAGCTTCACACTTGATAGTATTGAGAGAATTGATCTTCACGGTTAGCTTACAACGATCGGCTGCAGATGGTTGTGCTATCCTATCCCTTAAGGAAGCACAAGATCTCTGATTGGTCAATTTGAAATTGATATAATATTCTTGCTACAATGTCATTCCATTATTGTCAAGATTGGAACGGATACAACAAGACGACCCAAAAGGGGAGGATTGGGGAACGGGAGGCGAGTAGGTCTCAATTACATTACTCTAGGGCGTAGTTCGCTACACCAATTGGAAACCAATTTCTTACTTAATTAGACCTTCAGGCATGCGAATGGCCCGAAGGTTTAAGTGTTCAATCAGTTGGATCACCGCTTGTCGTGTGCTTAAATGGGCATCATCAAAGGCCTTCCGATTCCTTTATCTCCCGAGTACCAAAGGACGAGGAGGTGTCCGCTGTGGCCTCCTGCATGGAACCGGCGGAGTTATATTTTATGATCCGAATCTGGTCAAGTCTGATCACCATCTGGTTGAGTATGACCGCTTGAAGAGTCCAAACGTTTGTTAATCTCACCTCGGTGCATGTGCTCTTTGTGCCCTAGTTACCGGCCAAACATCACATAACATCCACCTTGTTATTGCTTTTTCCAATAGCCCAGTATCGTTCCCCCTTCAGCCACATTGGTGTGGTTGCCTAGGACTTAGACACTATACGGTGGCATGAAGGTTCGATGAGGCCACGTATGGGACAAGATGAGTCAGAGAGGCTAGAGTATTGTTCCTCTACCTTCAAAAACTCTGGAAGGGTGCATGGCACTAGCCTAAGGAGGATGCTTGCGCATGCAGTAGGCAAAGAGGCTGGAATCCTCTGCCTTCAAAAATAGTACCCGCGGAGGGTGTAGTAGGTGGAGAGGTCGGAGCGTCGTTCCCTATCTTCAAAAACAATGCCCTCGAATGACGTGTGGTGCTGGCCTGAGGAGCGCGATATACTTACTGTGCCTAGGCGTTGCCTGTAGGCGAAGAGCTAAGTCATGCAGAGGTTATTACTTTCGATGCATGTTTACGCTCGCTAAGGCTGAAGCTAGTGAAGCGAGTGAAGTCCTCACCAGGAACATCATTGAAACGGTAGAATCTTTGGTGGGACACGTGACAGAGCGCGATATGCCACAGTGGCTGACTTCTTTATACTCCGTAGAATACATCAGGCCTTAGGCCCACCACAATTTTTTATAGTCCATAGTGTACATTCAGGCCATTACAGTTTGACAGCCATATATCAGCGAGTTTATTTTTACTAGTAGATGTCATGTACTAAGGAAGCCAAACACTAATAGCAGATCCGTGCGGCCGCACGCGAGGTAGGTAAGCTCCTTGGGAAAGGAATTCGCTGATGGAGGGCCTTCCGTAAGGTCTCTTTCTATCCGCCGTTGATCCGGTGGACCTCACACCAGATCAACAGCAGATGGAGAGTTAGGTGAGGCTCTTCCTGTGACATTTCTTCTGTAGCGTCCAAGATTTGAAAGGTGCATTATCTCTAATCTCTCCCTTCCTTATCTCTATTTCTCTATCTATTTCCATCCCTCTTTCTCTCCCGGCCATATCAATCTACTCCTCTCTCTCCCATCCATATCAACCTCTTATCTCACTCTCTCCCTCCCGTCGACTGGTGTGGAGGCGCGACGCGGCACTGCAGCCGATCGGGGTTTGCCCAGCAATGGCCGCACATCTAGCGGCGGATGTGATCGACGGAGGCGGTGGCGCTGGTCGGCGCAAGGCCAGCAGTGCATGCGGCGGTCGGCGGTGGCCGTGAGATGGGAGGAAGTGGTGACCGTGGCGGCGGCGCAGATACTAGCGCGGACAACACGGCGCGGTGGCTGGCGCGACATGGGTGCAAGGCACAGGTGGAGGCGGCCGTGGCGACGCGATGGCGGTGCAGCGCGGGCGACAGCCGGCGACGGCGGTGGCCGACCATTACGCGGAGCCGTCGTGGTTTGGCTGGCCAAGGGCATGGCCAAATCATGTATTCGCTCGGGTCTTTGGCTAGCCATACAGTTGGACACCGTTCGCGTGGCCGAACGGTGATTCGTACGTTAAAGGCTTAGTGAACATGAATTTGCCTGTCATTCCACAAGGTTATCACAACCCTGATCTAATTGTTCCTATTCCACCTCGTAGGTTCGCATGTGGCCGCGAAGGGGGCGTTCGGGCAATTGCGTACCTTTGATCTTTCGAGTAGCATGTTCGTCGAGCATGCTCAAAGCAAATACCTCACGGTCGTGACATTTCCTTTTCTCATATCACATGTTTCCATATTACTTGCCACATTGTCATTGAGTTCGATTATCATATCACTCATACTTGCCTGACTATTATCACATCATTAAAGTTAACTCGTTAACATCATATAACCAAAGTTAACTGGCTAATATCATATCACCAAAGTTAACTGGCTAATATCATATCGCTGAAGTTACCCAGCTAATCTCAAATTACTAAAATTACCCAGCTAATATCATATCACCAAAGTTAACTGGCTAATATCATACCACTGAAGTTACATGGCTATTAACGTATTACTAAACCTTACCTGGTTACTATCACAGCACCAATGTTTGTCTAATTGTTATCTTATTATTGTTGCTTGCCTAGTTATTATCACATTACTAATACTTGCTTAGTCATAGACTTCTAATACTGTATTTATATTATGATGTTCTAGATTATCTTGTTTCACATGCTTTTAGATTTATTAGAATACTTAGTTTATAATGTTCTAGAATTAATGCTTTTAATTAGTGTTCTAGAATTCATGCTTAAATCATTAATAGGGATAGCATATGAACATGTTCCAAATCTGGGTTTGAACCACTAGCAATCTTTTAACATTAGGGTTGCTATGTTTATTCTTCCTGATATCATGATCCATTACTCATATGATTTCGTATGTAAGTCATGACTAATGTATTTAATACCTGTTAATCGGACTAATAATCACTTATTACATAATAAAACTTGGATGGTTGACAACCCTTGTGTGTGCTATGTTATAATACCTCGTTAGAATAATTCTTATCTCACTATCACCATGTTACCATTCCACATCGTACTTATATCGGGAGTTATGTTTTCGTTTCCAGCCTCAACAAACCCTGCCACTTATCCTAGCCTTATCCACGTCATCTCTTAGTTTCTTTAAATTCATATTATATAATCTGTCTAAAATGTAACAATTACATTATCACCATATTATCATTTCACATCGCATTATCGGGTTTTAGGCCTTTTTCCAACCCTGGTAAATCCTTCCACTTCTCATAACATTATCTTAACATTTCTTTAGTTTCCTTAAATTTACTCCTTACAATCTGGTAATAATATAATAGTTACCTGGCCTAGAGCTACCCACATATAAGGGAGGTTTTTATCCACCTAGTAACGTACGAGGGGCCGTACGTTTTCGTTACCTAGGATATTACACCCTGTATGTGGTTGTGCAGTCAAGGACAGTGACGTACCTGACTACTCTTGTATAACCGGATATGTGGGAAGTAATTGCGAGTGTTATTGCCATAACTTGCTAAGTAACAAATAACCTTAATTTCACGGCTCCTGTTACCTCTATCTCCGATCGATATTAGTGTTTCTAATAATCTATTTTCACTATAATTAACGTGTATCAATTACATGCTTGCATTACTTATCATTTTATCATCGTGTTTCGACCATTGTTGGATACTTACTGAGATTTTCAAATCTCACGCTTGCTCTTTTCATTCTCAGTTAAAAAGCCAGTGGAGTGATAGCATCGTGCATGGGTGGGAGCACTCGAGTTTTCAGCACCGTAGCTTGCCACCATTTATGTTTTCTTATTTACACTTATTTAGTTAGAAGTGGACCGGTTATATGTTTCAAACATTTATTTCGGCTTCTGTTGGCTCTCTATTAAAGTACTTTTAAAGTTTTAGTTTCTTACGATTTCTATTGTTGTTTTTACTGTTTATTTTTTATTTTAGCGATAATATTTCATAGTAATATCTCATATTAGCTGAGTGTAGTGTTCAACAGAGATTGGCTCCAAGCTAGATTTACGAAAGACCGATCCAACGGCACGTGTTGGATGTTCCCTCATTTGACCAAGTGGATTTACGATCCAGCAAGGGGAGATCTTGAAGGAGCTCATCAATAACCCCGTTTAAGGAATCCGCAGCTGCATGATTAAAGGTGTCATTGTTCTTATCTGACGGAGCTGAGGCGATGAAAATGCTCTCCAAATAGGCGTCGTTTAATTGTCTATCCACACGATACTGTGATATTAAACTTCATCAACTGACAGCAAATGACCGAGAGAGCAAATTTGCACAATTTTGAATTGTTGCCTCAAATTTATGTTTGGCCCTAAGGCCCCTTCTACTACTACTACTACTACTCCATGTATCCCAACAAGGCAGTAATTACAACCATGATTTGTGCCTACAAATTTGGACCCAAACAAGCTTGCTTCTCCTTGTGAAAATTTGATGGCTCTTGCCTTAAAGCCTGTGTCCTCACCACGGCTATACGACCCTTCAGAAGAATAAAATCGATGCTGCTTTATATGCCCTTACATGATCCAACCTGCGTCGTCACCGCTGCTGAATGACCCCATGATATCACTATCATCACCATCCCCTTCACCCATAATCTCCAGCAATCCCCCTCCCCCTTCAAAGTCACCTTCGTCAATGAACTCAGCATCATCATCACTTTCATCCCCGCTGTCAATATCGTCGTCATCATCGCCGCCGCCGCCATCATCGTTGCTGTTACCTATATCATCATCAGAATCTGTATCCACCTCGAGCGCTATTCCAGCCCCCAGGGAGATACCATCATCTGAGTCATCATCATCGTCATCTTCATCCTCTGTGTCACCTGCATCCTCCGGATCTGAATCATCATCAGTTGGTCGCTTCCTGCCAACTTCAAATAAGCGAGCAGAAGAGAACATCTCCTCGTGATCATCCATAGCAACAACCCCAACAAGAGAATCATTGGGCTCAGTAACAAGATCAAGGACACCGCGGTCAATTTGGACAGTTGCAATATCTGAGTAAGTCACAGCATCAATCGTTCGGAATGCAGGGAACAGAGGATGCCTGACCCTACGGGTATTAATGGATGATGTTACATCATCAAGATTACGCCTGAGGATGGCATAGATGACATCTCCCCTGCCATTGAATTTTATTACTGTCTGGTCCAGGGAAGGGACACTCCTCAGAAGCTTAAATTTCCTCAGATCCCACACCTCTGAATTTAGGATCACCTGCAAAATATTCAGAAAAGACGGAGATGAGAAGACAAACACACTATAAACGAATTCCTCTCAAAATATTGGCAAGTGTAATAAATGATTTAATAGTAAAATCAGTAAAATCAAACGCATTCACCACAAAAGTAGCACAACACAACCATTACCCATGTGCACTTCTAAGCTTGCACCCACTTTAGAAAACTAAGCAATTAAATGCTAAAGATCCTTCAGCGCGGAGAATACTATAAGCTATTATTACCCATATACATCATTATTCTCCATGGTATGTGACATTTCAGTGCAATGTAATCCCTTGGTGATAGTTGTCTCATTTGCTACTTCCATGCACTTCTCTTATTCTACTCGGACATGTTCTCGCAGACTAATTATCGAGAAATATACATAAATGTAATTTGTTCTGTACAAAACGTTTTACAATCTCCATCACAAGTTATTAGGGTTTGACTACACACAAGAATTAAGAAGGCTATAAAACCAATAGAATGTCATAAATGTCTTGGGAGAGAGCAGAGAAAGGATGGTTGTAGTTAATGCAAGGGGGAGGATCAATGAGCGCAAAAAAGAAAAATATGCATGGCTTAGAACAAGTTTTACGGAAATTATACGCCTTGTATTTTGAAACGGTGGATGTTTCTTCATGGCCATGCTTTGAAATGGATGGAACTATAAATTGAAACAAAATGACAAAAATTACTGCGGTTCAAGAAAAAAATGCACCTCATTTCCAGCTGGATGGAAGCCACCACCACCGTAGTCTGTGAATTGGTCAAACTGGTGGACGGGGTTTGGACTTCGTCTATCCCACAGGACCCCATTCCACAGCAACATTGTGTCTGAAGGACTGAAATGTATAATGGGTTGTACATAATTCCGGCCTAAACCTGAAAGGCTAGAGTTATCAGGAAGCTGCAGATCAATATTATGTGTCTGGACATCATACAATAGAACCTCCCGGCGAGTTGCATCGGTAGAAAGCGCAGCAAATAAAGTGCCAGAGTGGTTAAACCTAGCAGCTTTGCAACCCTCAAATGTGTGCAAAGGCCCCCCAGATATAGAGAAGGCATCCCAGAGCTTAACCTCATTTATGCTGGACGAGAGAATCAGCTCATTTCCACCTGAAGATGTTGACTCCATCATTGTAACAAGATGTTGGTGGCATGTTTGGGTCTCTAAGAGATTTGCTGTGTTGCAGTCAAATATTCTTAATTCACCGGTGTGGTTCCCAGCTGCAACTCGTGATGCATCTCCAAGAAATGTCATGCAAGTCAACAGTGAGGACTCATCACGGCAAACACGGCATAGCTTGAACCTGCTGTATATAAATTGGCGATCCCTACGTGGTACTTGGATACCACTAAATTGCCTCCTTATCTCACGGCTTCCCATACGAGCAGTTATGTTTGCTGGTGCACTAAGGCTGCGACTAGGCTCAGGGCAAACATGAGGGTGCAACAGAGAGAGTGGTGGCAAAGTTGTTATTGGAGCAGGGCATTGACGGTGTTGATGTTTCAAATATTGTACAACCAATGAGTCAAGCGTCATGCGCTCCAAATTTCCTGATTGTTGATCATTTGCACCAAGCTGTGGTGTGGTTGTTACTGCTCCAGGTGTTCCTTGAGAATCTTCCAAGTTCTCCGTAGAAATGTTGTTGAAGTTTGTCCGTCCAGAGTGAAATGTGGCGGTAGGAGAATCCACTGCTACTGACAGGCCTCTGCGAGTAGGAGCAGGAGTTTGGAATACAGGAGATTGGCATGCTTGATCAACTATTGCAGGGCGCTTTGCTGCTGATGCAGAACCAGGATCCTTCATATCCACTAGCTTCCTCTTAAGTGGCAACAACATTGGTGTTTTATGCGATGTCTCCGCATCTCCAGTATTGGCAGTAGAAGCAGAGCAAGTCATACTGTCCATGTTCCCAGTAGGTACAGGACTGCTCAGGCTGTTGCTTGCTCTATTACCAGAAAACATATGTGAAGGTTGAGTTCTTTGAGAGAAACTGGACGAGAAGGCCAGTGTCTTCTTCTTAGACGAAGGGAAGACAGAATCAGATCTCTGGCCAGCTTGATCTGTAGTCATCTTTGTTTTATCTGGCAGAAATCCCTGTACACGACCCGAAGGCCACTGTTGCTGAATAGATGATGCTTCCAGGGCAGCAACCTGGTGGACAGGAATCACCGCAGCTGTCAATGGCAAAGGTGCAAGGTCAGCCTCCTTCTGCAACATGGCAGCAGTAGCAGTCAAACCAGATCCAAGGAGATGTTCATGTATCAGTTGCATCAGTTCCCTACACGAAAAAAATAAGTACATGTAAGAACCCAAAGCTGGAAAAGTAATACAAGAAAGAAAACATACAGCAGTCAAACCTGGAGTGGTACGAGATAGGAGTAGCAGCGGCTATTCCAGCTCGCTCAATGCGCCTCAATGCCGGAGCTGCAGCATCTGTTGCTGCTAAGGTTGTTTCTTTTCCAGAATTTGTCAGGACCTGTCAAAAGAAAAGAGCAACCATATTACTCATTTAGCCCACCTTTACCATTTCAGGGTACAAAATCTGCAAAGTTATTTTCCACAACATTGCGCAGTGCAAAACATAGCATATCAGGCACGCGTTACCATCAATCTTAGATAATTAGGGAAACATATCACATGTAACGTCCCTAGTAATGTCCCTATGGCAAGCGAGCATAGATAAAGAAGGTTAATGGAACACAAGTTGTTCTCCCACAGCAGCACCACTTTTAACTACTAAGCACTGCTTATTATACAATACTCACCATAACTGTGGAAATAATACCTCATAGCTACATAGCAAATCCAACTCATGAACTTAATGAGCAATTGAGCAGCCAAATTACCAACAAAGACTCTTTTAAGAATGTAAGATCTTGAACAACACATATTCACATAATGCACAATATAAGCTCCTTACCGCAATTAGTTCAATTGCCACTTGGGTCAGCTCAGTTTGCCATCTTCTATTATCACCTCCAGATGTCTGGGCACTGGTATCACGAATCAGTTCTGATAATTTCTTACCCACCTGAAACAATAGGTTAATGGTTATCTGCGAGGTACACGTTCTATATTTATATGATTTAACTAATCGCCTTCAAGTATATGTGAAGAAAGGGTCCAAGAAGGACATCAGAGAGGGCAGTATGCCATCTGTATTATCACAACAAAGAATAAGCTTGCTTACTGCTCCCTCCATTTCATAATATAGAGCCCCATTGCACTAAGGAATGGCGAAATCAAGGGGGCAAAAAGAAACAGTGGACATGTCTACCCTATTAATGATTAGGTTGGAATAGGTGATGTGCCTTGGGTATAAGGTGGAAAAACCTCATCAACTACACAGTTGATTTCTGCGGGGGCCTTATATTTTGAGACAAGGCAAGAGGGAAAGGGACCGTACATTATGAAACAGATGGAATAGTCGTTACGCAGCAAAGTTATAATTAAGAATAGTTATACAAAAGTTTACACTACAGATCATAGCTAGAAGTGAAAAAAAACTAGACGGACAAGTAATTGTGTATTGCTCTGCAGCCCACAGTACCTGGAGCTTTGTCAGTATATGTGCAATTGCATCATCTCTAGCCAGGCCAAGCAGGACACGACAGGTAAGGGCTCGAATAGGATCAATAGCCACAGGAGGTGTAACCATCCGATAACTGAGAAGCTGTAAAAGAATCTTTATACCATTATTGGCTCTGACTAATTCTCGAGCTTGACGATACCCCTGTTCCAATTGAGCAGCAAGACCAGGACCCCCAGCTCCTACTCCCAACGATATTCTCCGATCGCCAACTACTCCAGATGGCACAACAGGTGTGCTAATCTGCATAATATTTCCTTGATGTGATGTGTTACTCCTTTCAGCAGGGTTCCCATCACCAGATCGTTCCCGAGATTCACCCTGATTCGCTGTTAGATGTCTATCCGAAGTACTTTTTTCAGCATTCCTGTCTCTGCTTTCTGAACAAGTCCCAGCGAATGCTTGGGCAGCTGCAGGTTGCTGATTGGCAGCTAAGGATGGCTTGTTGCTGATAGAAGGAGGGGGGCATACAAGATTGACAAGCACATTCAATGCTGGACAAATCACCTAATTCACAAACGATCATAATAAGAGATGTTACTTCAAAGATTGTTTAATTTGTAGCTTGAGAAGGAAAATCGCACCTCAGGATCAACATAGACACCAACAGTGTTCGCCGCATCTAGTAGGACAGCCATACCAACACGGTTGTTACTTAATATAGCATGCACTATCAATTTGCGGCTGTACGGCGCAAGTGTTATGATGTGAAGAACTCCAAATGCATATTGAACTAAGTCATGCAGATACCGATCACCAGATGGAGCCTGAAACACATTGTTATGGGTCAAATCAGGTTACAAACAAAAACTTTGTTTACCCACAAAAACACATGTACAGGTTTTTACCTGGCACAACTCTAGCATAGTTATATGACCACTAGAGGCCAAGAATTTATCCAGCACAGGCCAACGTGCTCTCACAAGAGCAGGTCCTAACTTTCTGTCCCGCTGGATCTGACGAAAAACAGCATCCATAGCCTCATTGCCAATGTCAAATGGTTTGTAACCAGCTCTTGCACTAGAAGTGTTCCGAGCAATACTACGGATACTTTTGCTTGGCCGAATGGAATCAACAAGCTGAAGGAGATGAGCGCTAAAATACTGCCGCAGTGCAACACATGAATGGTATGCAACCTGCTTTTCTGATAAAGTCAGAACTTCAGCAGGCGACCGGTCACTTCCTTGATTTACATTGGAGGATCCTAATGCTCCAGGGTTACCACCAGACCTTACAGACGCAGCACCATGTAAGATATCCAGAAGCTTTTGCATCCCATCCCGTGTGTCAAATGAATCCAGAACAGCTTTGAACACAAACGCAGCAGCAAAGAATATGGCTGCATTCTTTCTAGCTGAATCTTGTGGGCACTCGAGAAGTTGAAGCGCTAGTTCAACCACATTGTTGAGTGTGTCAGAAGAGAGAGCGCAAACACGTTCCATGGTAGACTGCAAGCATGAAGCATATTTACCAATTAAAAGATTAAAAAACAAGGGGGCAAAATAACGACAGATCAACAGACTGCATTAATAGGGAGTTTAGGTTTTGTGTTAACCTGGAGAGAACCGAAAGTAAATAAGCAGGCAGAAAGAGCAGAATATGTCTGAGTAATTCTAGGAACAGAGAGGATCTTCTGAATACCACCACGATCAACAAATAGAGCAGCAAATTTTCGGTGGGCAGCCAGGGCACAAATTAATCTAAGGATTTCAGGAATCAGCGCAAAGTGGCCACGTCTCTCCTGGTCTTTCATGCTCCGTTGCAATAGTGCGAGGCAAACATCAACACCCTTTTCATGGAGAACAGGACCCAAAGCTTCAACATACTCTCCCAAAATCTGTAGGCACTGGATGCTATATTTTTCTCTGAGCTGTAAGAGCTGCCCATGGTCAATGATAACAAAATCTTCCAACTCCTGGTCCTCACTGGTTTGCACAGCTTCTTCCACCACATGATCTTCACTGACTTGGTTAGAGCTTCTGTAACACCAAATAAAACTCTTAAGAAAAAGAAAACTGAAGTAAAAAAGACATGAGAGAGATAGAGAGCATGCATTTCTTCCATTACCGTGATACGCTAGTTGACATCGCAGCCTCCACTACTGAAGCTGCAGCTTTCTCAGCAGCTAATACAACCGCATCACCATTATTGTCACTTTTCCAAACCTTCAAAAAGCGTGTGTGTCAAGAACAAGACATCAGTACTAATATGATATGACAGTACTAATATGGTATGAAGGACAAAAGGAATCAGGGTAGAGTAGCTATCCCTATTATAAAAATAAAAGCCCAAAGATGTCTTCTTCCATACCTCCAACGCAGCAGATTTCACAAGCTCAGCCGCAGCATCACCTGCTGCTTTCACAGCTTCATCAGGTGCACTTGCAGATCTGGCCTCAGCTTCAGCAGCTCTCACTGCCTTCAATACAATGTCAGATATATCCTTTAAGCCGATAATGCAATCCCGAACCGGTCTTCATACTCTTCTCTGGAAATAGCACTGGATTCAAGGCCTGTGGAGCTATTGTTCACATCAATTGCCTTCTTTGGGTCCTCGACCGCCGCATTTTATCTCTGCTAGCCCGACTTCCTATTCTCAATCCTGAGGTTGGTGATAAAGGTGTTCTTTCACTTTCAGGCAAGCTTTGCCTGCTTTGCTTTTCCCTCTAAATCGAGATCCTGCACGACTCAACTTTCTCTTGAACAGTTCATCCCTCAAGCTTTCGTTCATGTCTTCATCTCTACCAGATCTCAATGCAGAATGCCTTTCCCCATATTTTGACTTTGTATCGCAAATACTTGAGAGAGAAGCTATATCATTGGTCATATCAACCTCAGGCATATCAAAAAGATCCGATGAAGAATCTGCATGCCCACGCCGCAGAGAGATGGTGTCATCTACCCACCATTCTCCATGTGCTTGTCTCATTCCAACACCACGATCAAAGTCCTTTTCCAAAGTTGGGTCAGTCGAAATTCCATCTCCAACCCTTGTTCCGTCCAATCGAGAAGAGTCTTGAACCAGCCGTAATTTGCCCCTATTCTCATCTCTGCCCCGAGGATGCTTGGTATCTAGTGGAAGATTAGCATCTTTCTGTGAAGATGTGACATCCCCATGGACTCGTATCCGCAAAAAGTGCATGAGCTTAGCTGATACCCCCATGGTCAAGACATCTTCTACCAATTGCCCAGCGCTGGGAAAGATGAACAAATGCAATAGTTAGATAAATACCAGAAAGGTAGTTGAAAACAAAAGGATGATGCGCAATCTCATCTGATAAATCATGGCAGTACCCACACAACGCCATAGCAAGCAATCCAATAGCATATGTTCTCAGCATCTCAGCATCTGTGGGTTTATTATTCCTTCTTAAATGCTTCCATTCACATTCGTTCGACACTCCACCATCTTCTGTTACCCAGCATTTTATGTTTCCTACAGTAGCATCTTCAAAAGCTTGAGGGTACTGAGGCTGAGGAGACAAACACAAAATGAAAAGTTAGTGCTATTCGCTGTAGAAAATAGATGAGGTGTAGACAACAGACCGTGCATTCACAACACAAAAGAGGGGGGGGTGGAGCTAACCGTCCAGGCAGAATGGCAGCTTAGGAGCAGCCTAGCAGCAGCAGAGCGTACTGCGACAGAGTACGCAGTATCCGACAAGAACTTACAAAACACTAACTCATAAAAATCGTCGTTCTCCTGCAGATGCAATTGAAATAACAATGATTAATTTCAGCAATAAACGGGTAAGATCCAAATTAGGCTGATGCATATAGAAATCCAAAGTACGCACCGGAACAAATTTGCCAGCTTGCCTATTGTATGGGAATTCCTTGTGTTTGTGTTATTGAATAATGGGTTGCGTGCGCATTCTTGCACATATCTGCAGGACAAAAGTAATGATTAAGGAAAGCAATCTTAGAAGCAACGTGATTCGACAAACATATCCCAATCAAGCAGGAATGGCTGGTCCCTGAGAGATTTGCAAATTACTCTTATGAGTCCAAACCACAAAGCCGTCATAAAAGTGAGCAAAGTGTATCATGCATTTTGCTGCGATGAGATCAAATAAAATGCAGAATGACCCACAGTCCACGTGGTCGATTTCAGCTGCTTTTAGGCATGACGCCGGCAAGCAAGCGATCAGGGCATTTTGTAGACTTGCTGCCGTATGCTTTTACCCACTCGGTGCACTTAACTTGTCTAGACAGAAATGCAACTTACAGTACACCATGCAAGAGCAATTCCGTACGTATCAAATGTTAATTAAAAAATAGTTTGGGAAAATGTTGAAAATCCAGTGTGGTGGGTGCCCTCGATGAATATGATGTTCCAGTGCAGGAGCTAGGAAGGGAGACAAGAAATTTGAACATCTTGTCTCGATGTTAATTCCTGTGCTTGGAATAAGCGAAGCCAAGCAGTTGCCATGGACAGGCCTGGACTGAAATGCTGTTATTATTACACTAGCAGTAATCAATCTAGAAGGAAGCCCTAGAAATCAAGCAACAGCCTTTTGGCGAAAGGCCACAGAAATCAGGAGCGATCGGAGAAGAGGGAGGTGCCTGGCTTCGTGGGCCTCGCACATGGAGGCGAGGGTGTGGAGGAGGCGGGGGTTGGGGTTGTCCTCGCGCTCGACGACCCGCGAGACGACGTTCTGCGCGCGGGCGAGCAGCGCCTCCTCCTCGTCCTCCAGCGGCGCCGCAACGGAGGCGGCGGACTCGTGCGCGGCCATTGGGATGGGGCGGGGATAGGTTAGGTTAGGGTTCCGTGCGGGCGGAGGGGGGAGGAGGCGTGTCCGTGGAGGCGAGCAATGAAAGGGGAGGAGGCGTTGCGGCGGCCGGCGTCCGTCAGGAACGTTCCAGCTACTTACTTAAGGCTTTCTACTATAGTCGAGCTAAACAGGCAGGCCCATCGCCTATTCCGATGCACACACCTCCTCCTCCAATTCAGCCCATTACGCATGCCCCTTCGAACCCACCTTCGCTCGCCTCCTCCT
The DNA here is from genome assembly GCA_036346245.1 of Bonia amplexicaulis. NCBI lineage: Eukaryota > Viridiplantae > Streptophyta > Magnoliopsida > Poales > Poaceae > Bonia > Bonia amplexicaulis. The sequence goes on from CM070744.1 coordinate 28,155,000, forward strand.
CCTTCCTTTCCTTTTTTGTTTTCCTTTTTTGTTTTCTACAGCTATAGCCGCGAAATAAGTACCGTACCTATACAAATAAAAATAACCGATCAGATTCGTTTTGACAACCGCATCGTATCATCTAACCGCACAATTATGTGGGTAAATCTACTAGCGACCGGATGTAACAACTCGTATTTTCTAATCCTTTTTAATTACCAAATGAGGGTTAATGGAAATTAATTAAGCAATTGATGTAACGCCCCCATTTTTTGGGTCGTTAGACTACCCTCGCAACTGCCTAGTATTGTTCAGCTGCGAGTACTATAGACGAGTGTATACCATTGCCAACACAAGCTTAAGCATAAGAATCAAATTTTATTACAAAATTAAGACTTAACAGCCAAGTTTTATACAACGAGGCGTACAACCCAAAGTTATATTATAATACAAAAGAACTCCACAGACATGCCTGAGTGTAGAATAAACCCTAACACCAGGCGTCGTCTATATCGTAGTACTCCTCAACGTCATCTTCGTAGATTTTCTTCATTTTCTTAGCAAACATTTTCTGTTTATGATTTCAGCAAGCATGGGTACAATCAACCGTACTCAACAAGTCACGTGGAGAAATGATATATAACTACTTGCCAGGATTTTCAAAAGATGGGAGTATAGTGGTTTTGTTAAAGTATTTGTGGATGCAATTTTATTTGTAAACATTTTTAAACACAGAAGATTAATAACTTCTTAAGGAATTGGGGTTCAAAACTTGATTACCATACTCCTACATTTCCAAAATATTTATAAATCTACTTATGCTTCGCTATTGGAATCACCTATTAAACACAGTTTCATTTACCGGAAGCACGGCGTATTCGAATACTACATATTATGACTCTACAGAGTTGCCCAACTTTACCCACAAGATTCCCCAACCCTCATGATTGAGTTAAGAAAATAAGGTTGTTTCACTGCTATCTCTTCATGTAGCCTCTACCCGATAGACTAGATACCCCCTGTCACAGAATACGGCGGCCTAACAGGGCGAAGCCTACCGTTGTGAAAGTATGGTTTTACCATTTTCATACAACATGCTTCGTCGGTTGTTCCCATTTCTGGAACAGTATATTATGTCCATATAGTAGATATTCAATCGATTTGAGCAGCTACTAAACCAGGTTTGACAAGTCAACGCTTGTGGTTGAGCGGTTACTATGTTCTTTACTTAGCATAAGTTTCCAATCCTTACTTTTTATCAACCAGGTAACCATTCATAGATAAATATCCCAGTGCACTACGGCACCATCACTACTGGTGTAAAGCAGTTGAATTTCTTAAACTATCATAGTATATTTTATAGTTATTTAGTATTACTAGGGCTTGTCAAGGTGAATATGGCCATCAAATACAATAGGGTTTTTTCATGTGGTAGGACACAACTAATATCATATCATTCTAAAAATTTATTGTACAAGAAACCAGTAAGTAAATAACATAATGAAAATACTGATAAATAAATAATTAAAAGGAATGTAGGTTCAATATGATCAAAGACATGTGATTTACCTTGCGGATCAATGTACTCTATAATTTCGTATTCTTCTGATTCTTGGGTTTGACCTTGAGCTTCTTCTTCTTGAATTGGTTGACCTTCGACGTCGTGTGCTAGCGTGAAGCAAAGGAAAATAATTCAATTATATACTCGAATGGTTTGAGCTAGGAATAAAGAAATAAAACAAAGAAATAAAATCCAAGAGAAACCAATTAAATTAGGTTTTGGGTTTATAGGTGTCCGATGTGATAGAACGGAGTTAAGAAAAGGGTCGGCGGGCTCGAAACGAATGAAATGGGTATATTTATGCTTTTTAGGGTTTGGTGAATAGTAACGGGTCAGGTTCACTGTTCAAACCGGGGTTTATTGTGCTTACCGTGTCGGATACTGTTCATTGCGGGTCGGGTTAACAGACGGTCGGGTCGGGTGAACAGTAACGTGCGGTTACTGTTCATCGATGGCATTTACTGTTCATCACAAGTTCGAACACTATTCATGCCGAACCCGCTTGCTGCAGTGAAATCTCAGCCCTGGTCTGCCAGCCGATTCGGCCTGTCAACTATTCGGCCCAAGACGAACAATGTCATCTTCCACCTTCGTCGGCATTGTAGCACCGAAAACAGAGGAGAGCGACGGCGATCGGCGGGGCTATAGTGATTTGCGACGGCATTGGAGATCATGGTTGGGTACCTGGCACTATTATGATTCCATTTTTGGGGTTAGCGGGGCAGGGGAGTCGGCGTTCGCTGGCGACGTGGTCTTCCTTTCACGGGATGTTTGAATGGCACAAGGAGTATCGGTAGGTTTCTAGGACGGTAGCGTTTGCGTTTAAGCATCTCTGGGGTTAGGGCAAGCTCGGGGAAGTGGTTGTTCAAGCAAGGGTGCCCGGAGTTGGGCTGTCCACGGCGAGATGCCATGGCCGAGCGGTGGGCTTCGGCGGCGGAGAAGAGGAGAGCTCGGGGAGCTAAGGCGACGGTTCAGGGAGGTTTCTAGGGTCAAGAGGTAGTCATTGGAGAATGCAATCGAAAAATGATGAGCTAAACAACAAAATTTGAAATTTGGCTCACCTTGGGATTTTCCGACGGCCCTCGGCAATGCTCTGGCCCAGGGCTTGATTGGGAGTGTTGAGTGGCTCACTGGGCACTGATGCACCTCTCAGGGGAAGCTCAGGGCCTTAAATAGAGTGGGGAGGCGGTTCGGCACAGGGGATGGGTAATGGCGGCGGCGACGTGTGGCATAGCCGAGAGGGCGCAGGAAGGTGCGGCGCGGTGGCTAAGGGGGATGAACCTGCTGGCTAGAGCGTGATATTTCGGCGGTTGAATCGGGGTTATCGGCAGAAGGGGGAGAAGGGAGCAGAGGCGATGGCAGGAGGGGTCGGCGGCGCTTGATGCGTGGTGGGGCAGTGTCAGGGGGAGTACGAATAGTACGGTGTCTGACAGGCTGCAGCAACGGAGGCAGCGGCGAGAACGCGCGGGAGCGAGTGAGAGAGCTCGGGTGGCGGCGGGATTTTTCGGACGGTGCACAGTGACGGCGCAAAAATCCACCGTTGGAGCAATGTAGTAAAGATTTTAAGGCTTGGATGGTGAGATTGGGTGTAGGTTTTGGCTAGCAATCAAAGAAAACCGAAGTCAAATGAGAATTTCAAATCTTTTTTAAAATCAACTTTGTTTCAATTGAATTGCGAAATTGTGCAGGAATTTTTTTAGCATATCTCGCTCTCTCCCCGGCCCCTTGGAAGCTACCGTCAGTCACCTTTTTTTCTACAGCTATAGGAGCGAAATAAGTACTGGATAAGTGAGAACCCCAGAAATTAAGAAACCGTAAAAATTAACACTGTTAGTGATATGCCCTAGAGGCAATCATGGAGATGATTGTATCACTTCTATGTTTATGAATGCTTGAATAAAATGTTATTTTGTCCCTTTTATATTGATCAACAAGTATGTGACTTGTCCGTGAAACTCTTTATTCATGTTTTGATGTTATTCTAAATTATCCCTGATCTTATATCATTATGTGGGACGATTATGATTTATAGATCAGCACATGTATTGATTGATGATCATGTTTCACAGATCATGGATATGATATATCAAATCAATAACGTGGACTCATGTTAGAGAACACGGTGTTGGATTGGCCCATCGTGAAACACTGCGAGAATTGTTATATTCTTAAGTGTCATCAGTTGGTCTCATATATAGGTATGTATGATCCTTAGACGTTATTGTTTCCTACATGTGTAATAGTTTGCTTAGGGGTTATCAAACACTACTCTGTAACTGGATGGTAATAAAGGTAGTTTTCGGGTTTGCTATGAAACATACGGAGGAATATGAGCGATCAAGATGAAATTTGCCCATCCTATATAACAGGAGAGATATCTCTGGGCCTCTTGATGTGGTTGGATTAAGAAAGTGCATGGCCATGCCAAATGTGGTTAAGGAGTCAATCACAACTGAGTAATTCACTACAGGTTCGAGTGAAGGATCGAGCTATCATAGGATGACACGTTTCTCGCTTTGAGTTCGATTTGGTATCATGAGGCAAAGGGATCGGTACATAAGCACTATATCGGTTCGTCCGATATGGTCTTTATGTGTGTTTGGGAATCATTGTATCCTGCTAGGGACCACTACTGACTTATGAGCCGGAAAGGAGTTTTCGGCCCATAGCCAAATACACATGAACCTATAGAGTCACACACTTAATGGGCTGAAACGATAAGGGATCGGATGATAGTTTTCGAGTAGGATTCAATCTCTACTCCAATCGGATGTGGATCCGATTGCAGGCTATATAAGGAGAGGTACGGGGCTGAGGGAGGTATCCCAAAAAATGCACCTGTCAAAACCCTAGCTGCCACCTCTCGTATCCTATGCCGTGCACACTGGTGATAGCACATCGACGTACAATGCTCTATCTCTAGACGTGTGGACTTCGGTAGTGGCGCTGCTGCGACTGCGGGGCTGATTGGGACGATCACGAGAAGGAGACGGTTGGACGGAGAACGTTCGACTACTACCGTAACACCGATGCGCTCTTCGTTGAATCGACTGCTTCAACCCTACTTCCGCTGCACTGCACGTCTAGTGGTAATGATTTATGATCTTTTACTCGCGTGGTTTTCTGATTTACGTGGTAGAAAAATTTTAATCTGCGCTAGTATAGTCCACTCGTATCCCCAACAACAAGACCTAGGTAAATGTGGATGAGAATTGGCTGAAGCTAGGCCGCACGTTGGCGCCCGCCATGATTGCATCTGCCTCTGGGGGATCGATCGATGGACGCAGCAGCAAATTAATGGCCCATCGACGACTGAGAGCTGCTGCTGCTGCATTTGTGTACACACGCATACACATATGCGTGCGTGCCAGCTAGTAACTCAATTGCCTCCCGACAGGGGCGCCTGCAACGCAAGATTGCCGCCCATGGTTGGATCACCGCCGGCCGCACCACCGTAGCGCGCGCGCCCACTATGTAATATATATAGTGCCACCCCTCGCTGCCGGCCGCCGCCCCAGCCGCCACCGCGCCCGTGTTCACTAGCGCCTTGTGCGCGCAGCCGCCGCAATCATGGACCGACGTCATGTGTACTGCAGCCAGCGTCCGAGGATGCATGAGCCTGCGGTAGTGCAGTTTGCATTATATATGTTTCCGGCGACAGCGACACCGTGCGTCAAGCTAGGATTGGCCGGGGATCGGATGATCGAGCCGGCTACTCCGGCCGGCGATTTCATCCGATCCGGAGGCAATTAATCATCACGCCGATCACCCAGCGCGCGCGGGGATAAAATGCGAGGCAACTGGCGATCGAGATCGACATTTCATGCTTGTTCGAGTCGGCGATCTCCGGTCATCATGCCGCGGAATCCACAGGCGACAGTGATCGCACCAGGACGCCTCCTAAAAGCTAAAACCGAAAGAAGCGGAACTTACACCCATATAAGATATAACAGTGACTGAGCTGCGTCATACTTCCTAGCTAGGATGCATATATAAGCCTGTCGTGTTTATCCAAACTAGTACTAATTTGTTGTGTAATAATTTATTTTTATTGCTTAAACGCGGCATAGCATAATTTATAGTTGATTGGCTACACAAGATAGCTTCGACCGGCCGGGGAACTGAAGAAGCAAAATAGACCAGCAAGCAAGAGCTATATATATATCTAGCCGTGCAGAGAAAGAATACTAGTGCTAGCTACTTACTAGTTTGCTAGTGCAAGTCGCTACCAGTGAGCCGGTGCTGCAGCTATGATTGCCACGGAACTATAGCTTTGCTAGTGCAAGTCGCTACCAGTTTGTTGACTATATATATGCTCAAGATCGATCGAGATCTATCTGTCTAGTTTTTTTGCGGCTGAAACAATTCAGTTCAGTATATGTATACCCATCCCCCGTAAATGAACTAAAATGACCTAGCTAACTTATTCACTGCTGATGTTAACACAACCACAAATACATTCAGTACCTAATCGACACTTTTTGTATCTAATCACTTAATGCATAGTATATATGCTGCCTTCACTGAATTCTTTCACATCACATAAATTAACCATGCATGGTCCCAGCAGATCAGTGAAGACGCGCGCGCGTATGGCCAAAGGAACCATGCATGCATGCGTATCAGTAAGTAATTCATACTAGTATTTTACACCACTGCTAGCTGGAATTCGATCTAGTGACGAGCTAGTGCGTACTGAATATATGCATGCTGTCTATCTAATTCTACATCATAAGCTCAATCTAGCGTAGCGCCTCATGAGAAACTGACACTAATTCTGCAACACATCATACATGGTGGAGCACCAGAATGGGCTAGAGGAAAAAAGCGAAAGGCCATCAGGAGACCACAAACACCGAATGATCATTTCCCAAATTTAGTAAGTGAAACACAGCCGTCTGTAAACTAGATACATATGGTAGACGTCCGTTCGTACAAACAAACACCATGTAAATGTCCAGGCAGCTGCCAGATATGTACTGAATTATTAGCAAATGATGATGATGGTTGAATGTTCTTCAGCTAGCTAGCTAGCTCTCCGATCCAACCGTATCGCGCCATCATCATATCACCGGAGGATCGTCCGTGCTGCAGTTCACTGCAGGGAGCTGGTAGAGGACTCGTGGAGCTGCGACGTCGACAGCAAGGTGTCAAGGAAGTTCCAGTCGATGGCGCCGGCGGCCTGCCCCTGGATTAGCTCATGGCCACCATTGCCTGATCTCTGCGCGACGTAGCCAGCTTCGGTGCAACCGACGGCGGTCGGGCTCTCGAGCTGCGGGATGCTGAAGAGATGCTTCTTGGATTCCAAGTCTTGATCCGAATACTGCTGGGGGAAGCCGCTGCCTGCAGCAGGTCCAGGCAAGAAATGGTGACCACCGTCGAGTGCACTGGCATGCAGCCGTGCGTTTGGGAGATCGTAGTAACCGGCCGGAGCAGCGTAGCTGGGGAAGAAGGGCCTTTGGTTCGGAGTCGGCTTCTGAAACGCGCGGCACACCACCCAGCCTTCCTCCTGCAGATCGATCAAGGTAATATATATATACGAGGAGACGTTAATAATTATTAGATCAATAAAATCTATCCACTAGAGTGAAAGTACGTGCTGTAACCAAAGTCGAAAAGATAGTTCTCCCAAAAAAATGTTGGAAAGACGACACTGTAACTCCTCTTTTTGGAGACAAAGTGCATGCACCGACTGGCACTGCAAAAACTTTAAGAGGTCACGCAAAGGAGAAGGGCTACAAAATTTCTTGCAACTCCGTTCCACTTAATTGTCTAGGAAAAGCTTATCAGCAAGCTTCCAAAGAATTAATGGCACTGAGTAAGAATCATGTAAAGCTAGCAGCACTGAACAAGGGAAGCTAGCTAGATTAACCAGGTCGATCTGAAAATTAACCGAAATTGAATAGCTATGTATACTACTTGCCTGTGCAGGTGCAAGCTCGTTGGTCTCGAGGCGGTATTCGTGCATGATCCAGTCGGTCTTCCTGCCGTTTGGGGCACGTCCCTTGTAGAAGACG